>CM023450.1:164001737-164465856 GCA_013339765.2 Haemaphysalis longicornis | reverse complement strand
ACTACAACTTTCAGTGTGGAGCAAGAGTGTTGCGCGCATGGCCTATGTCACGTGTGTTAGTACGCAGGCTTCTTTATATGTTCTTCCATTTTCTAATAAAACTTCAGTTGTTGTAAGCGCTCGTGTTGTGTCCTACCCTTTGTCCTGTCTAGTTTGCGCTGCTCCGTCAAAGAATAAAGTTACTACGCTTTTGATTTTTATTAACCCCACGAAAGGCAAGCTAGCCTTCAATGAGTTAACCTTTTCTCTCCCTTACGCTCAAAAAGCGTGTTTCTATTGCTCGCGGTGGGTTTCTCAATAATAAAATCGTGTACAATCCGAGGCTGACGTGCGCATGCGCGGTAACGGCAGATAGAACGCTCCGACCAATTGCTGTAAACCAAGTTGCCAATATGTTTCAGGCTACAAATACGCACCCGATGTCGCGCTCAAGGTATTGGCCGCATTATTGTAGCGCGCGTAATAAATCACGGATTTTACGGAACAACGAGGGGGCGGGTTCGCACTAGTAACGCAAATACTGGGCAAACAGCAAGGCTGTTTGCTTTAACTGTCTTATTCTTCATTCGACTAAGTTTATTCGTGTTTATTAATAATGACTAGGCCAAGTTTACTGCGTTGTTATGCCTCGAGACCCGGTCGGGTTTTCGGCGCGGTGTCATGGTTTGCCCCGCAAAGTGCAGTGAATACCTGGTCATTAAATGTCCAAAATGTACGTGTGACCGCCTGCTTTCCGGTGAAGCTCAAAGAGTAGCGGAGGGCAGCAGCGGTCGAGCATTTGCTGAAATTTTCTGAACTCGTTCGGTGGCGACTCTTCAGCTTGTGTGGTCTGGTGTTTGGGACGTTAATTAAGAAACTGATTATTATTGTTGTCTTTCTCACCTTTTGGCTTCTTTCATTTCACCACTAATTGCTATCTTTGCACTGCTCAAAACTGCACCTTTTGTAACAAGCGATAGAAGGAACCACCCCACGACGCTTTTACAAAGCCGTGCTTGTGTCAGTTGTATCGCGCCTCCCACAGGTAGCGGTACTAGTCCCGCCCAAATGCGCCATGAGAAAGCTGCGGCGGAGCAGGAGCGCCGGCCCTACCAGCAGCTTAAACAGCATCGCTGTTAAAAATGCTCAGATATTTATTTACTTCAAATACCTTTAAGGATGTTGGGTACCTGGCGTCTGGAATTATTTGAAGAGTTCAGTATATGCCGCCTAAATTTGTAAGTGCACAAAATCTCTCTCCAGCTAGAGTCGGTTGCGGTTTACGCTGATCTGATAAATTGACTTCACAGCAAAAATATTGTTGAAAAATGAACAACGGGGTACGAGAACCCCTATTTGCCATTTGCAAGACAGCGAACACAAGATGGCTGCTAGCGTTGCTTGAATATTTTTGATGTCTTCAATGTTTTTTTTTTTTTCAGTATACCTCAGCGGTACTCATATTTGACGAGACAGGATTACATAAGGTTAAGCGCGGACTATAAAACTACCCAATTTTCGCTGCAGAAATCAGACCTGAGTTGCTGATCTTTTGGGCAGTGTGTATGGATATACATGGTTCAATATTTTCAGTCATCTGAGCCTCTGTTTTCACAGTACACTTATGAAAGGGGTCACTACAGAGCAAAAAGTGCTATTTTGGCCAAGAAAAAGATACGTGGGACGTTTATGCCTTGAAAGTCACCGCATTTCTTTACTGCTCGAGAACACAGCGAGGAGAATTTCAACAAAAAAAATCTTCCAGTGCCGGTGCAATACGAAAGTTAGCTCTTCATGAAACACTGCAGTTAATAAGTAGGTGACAATACCTAAATTTATTATTACATGTTTACTTCGAACCGAACAAGAATAAACAATATTTTTGTTCGTTTTATTTATATATATATATATATATATTATAATATATTATAGTATATATATATATTTTTGAACGTTGAGTCCAACCGTTGGTCTCCTCAAATTGTCGAATGAAGCTAGAGGACTAATACTACCGGGGACAGCAATTGCAGGATGTGTACTCTTTGAGCTTTTTTTATATAACTACAAAACAAGTTGCTCTTGTTCCCGTTATCCCAATGAGAAACATATTCCTGAAGAAGAACATTTCAGGCAAGGTGAGATTGTCATGGGATAAAACTGATCCTGATCTAAGAAGATTTCTTAAGGAATTAATTCTTGCGGCGGGTGTTTTCGTGGCCTGGCTTGTTATTAGCAATCCTTAAATTATTTTTTCTCCCCCTTTGTACGAGCTCATATCACGAACGCTACCTTCTTCCGGTCTCTTTTATTAACAGATATTTCAAAATTCGGTAATGTTGACTACCCCATGGAAGAAAACCTACCACCACCATTCAGAAGAGCCCTCAATACCTAACCCGTCGTGCCTACCGCGAAAGTCAAAATTGTGTTTGTGGTGGCCTACTTTAGATCTGGCTCAACCTTTGTCGGTGAGCTCCTGTCATCGGCACCGAAGACGTTTTTCCACTTTGAGCCTTTCTTTCTGTTCAGTCGGGGTGGCCGAATCAATTCGACATGGCAGCGTTACGCCTTCAAGTTACTCTACGACCTAGCCGAGTGTTGCATCTGGAACGTTCCCCTCTATGTGCTATCGAATTCTGATCGCTCGGAAACGCTGTTTCACAACCGCTTTCTTGCTGAAGCCTGCGAAAAGGGTGAATCCTGCAACTCGCTGACAAGCGTCGCCTCTATGTACAGCCGAGACCGAACGCAGGTTTTCAAGTTCACACGTCTTTACGTACGCCAGGTAAGATATATCCATGTTCCAATAAATGACTTATCCTCCGCCGTTCACGGTATAACAAAACAATCCCGGGGAGCATAAGCCACTTTTTGGATAAAAATGCCTACCTCATATAAATCTAAAAAACCATAAGTTCACCTTCACGCTATTTTTCATTACTTGAACGTAGACCATTTAAAAAATTCCCCGCATTTCCAATGGAAGAATTGAATTGCGAATGCACGAGTTGAATTGCGCGGTTCGGATGTTCGCGAAAGAGAGATCACACCACACAACAACTACAAAAAAGATGCATTTATTCACAACTTTTGTGTTGTCTTGTACTTGATTGCTAGAGGATCTCAGCTTGAATTCATGTACGTACTTCTTTAAGCGGTTCCTGGCCAATCAATGGGGATGTGCCATGTCACGGCCAGGCAGCGCTCCTCTGTTTGCCAAGAAACGGGAGATTCCTGCAATGCTGTGGTATGTTGACTGACTCGCTGACGCGGTTCAGGGTCGCTTAAGAATGCATGACTTAAAACTTGCGTTCCAAAAGGACACTGGGAACAGTGCTGACGCGTTCTCGTCAACGATAGATGTGCGGGCCATCCTTAATATAGATGTGATGAAATTGTTTGTTACAGAAGTGCAATGCAAAAATCGGGTAAGGAGTGCATCAGCAAGCATCTGTTGCCCTTTCAGCAACAGAGATTGAATTCCTAATAAGCGAACAAGTGGTGACGTCATGTTTGCATAACAAAGAATAAAGTTAACTCGGTCATTCACGGGGTAAGAAAATATTTGGGAGCTAGTCGCCGTTCACCATATTCCAAAAGCATAAAACACAACAATAATTGCATTATGAATGTCCAAGCGGAAGTATAGAGGAAGGCCCACAGCAACTGCCGGAAATCGACGGAGAATTTGTTTGCGTTCACGTTGGACTTCAAGTAGGAATCGTGTAGCGCACTCACTATATCGGCCAGCGGAAATCCGATGTCCTCCTCGCAATCATAGTGTTAAACAGTGGGAGGGCAAGACACACGGGTCATGGTAGATGAGGGAATGATTTATTGGCCTTTATTTGCCGGTCATAAATAACACAAATACCCGGGCGATGCTACATTCAGAACATCGTTCTCTTCAGATTTGGATCAGCGTGGCGCATTAGGAAACTGCTAACTTCTTCCTCTTCTCGTAGACTTTGGCTCAGGTGTGGACCACAGGATACGTACGGGGTCAGTAACAGTAAAAAATCAGAAGAAAACGTTGCGATACGAGGATCTCGCCGCCACGGATGAAGATTATGACCCTAATTAATACTGGTACTTGAACGTCCCTGCAAGCTATGGTAAATGAGTAACGTTGAAGCCCTTGGAGCTGAGCCGGACGGAAGGTCACCGGACGACAGCAGAAGCGTTGAAACTTGGGCTCGTTGGTACATAACTTGGAAAGAACGCCGTAATCGGTCAGACGGGACGTGGAATAGAGGAGACGAATACTTGAAACGCACAACGGTTTGTCTCGTCCTTTTCCCGTCCTGTCTAACGCAATGTCGCCTAAATATGAAGAGTATAATTTGATCGTGTCTTTACGTGGCTCGTCTAGTCTGAACCTACGTCCTTTTCTTGTCCTGTGGAACGCAATGTCGCTTAAATTTTAAGACCGTAATTTGATCGTGCCTTGTCATGGCTCGTCTCGTCTCAACCTACATGTTGGGGATGCGATGATGGAGTCATCGGCTAGCCGCTTCGGCATGCAGTAATGTTGCGCCCGTTCGACACGGCCGAGAGGGAGCAGCGGAGAAGGGCCAGGGTGACGCCGCCAACTCCGCCAAAGAAAATGGCACGCGGCCGCACGCCAAGGGAGACAATTCGCTGTGTATGAAGTGATGCTTCTTTTTCCTGCCATGAAAGCATGATCACCCGGGCTACGCCTTATTTTAAACATCGTCGTTTTCAGATTTAAATTGGAGTAGCATAGTGAGCCACAGCGTAGGTTTTGCTGCTATTGTATCAATAGTTACGTTTCGGAAGCTGAAGTGTCAACGGAAGCAGGTTGTCTCTCTCTCTCCCTCGGTAACTTGTGAAAGCACTTATTGCGACATGAAACCGACTCTGTTCGTCTCGGGAGCGCAGTATCAACATTGTCTCGGTATTTCTTGCGACCCCGCGAAGGCAAGAACAATGCTGGGTTTTTCATCTTCACTAGGTTTATTGAAGCGAACTGGCACTCTGAAAGAAACCTAAGAATATACATGCGTCACAAAGGCAATCAACAGAGTGACGCGAGGACTAGTCCATTCGATCGTCGGCGAATGGAATGCCTTGGTGGTTGCCATGCCACCAATTACATTTCCGCGTTAATCTTTTTTGGATCGGTAGAGTTCGGTTGAGAGACCCTCGAACTATGAAGAACATTCCAGTCTTAGTGACGAGGGAACGAAACAGGCTCGCTATCAAATAGAGCAAGAAAGAAAGAGACCGAAAAACGTGCCTCGCTTCTAAGTTAGATTTTAAAGGGTGTTTACGTTTTTTTTTTTTGGTACGTTGTCATCTACTCTCCTTGAAGTGCTGTGCGCCTCATCCGTAACGACACTGGTGTTCTTGTGGCGCTAAATTATGGCTCTTCTTTAGTGCAGTACATGTCGTAGGAGAGGCACACTGAGTCATTGGTAGAAAAAGTGTGCGGGTACGAGTGTTGCTGGTATAAAAATCTAATATATCGTTGCCATATGCGTTCTAAAGCTGCTTGAGAGGTTCGCGAGGCGACGCTGCACGACATAAAGCTGGCCTTCTGTTACCGAAGCCTTAGAAGTTGGTCGGAGAAGTGATATGCGAAGAGGAGCAGGAGGGAGTGGAAGGAGGGGGGGAGGGGGATTTCAATGCCGGGCGCCCGAGTTCCTCGTGTATCACGTTCAAAGCACTTGCAACTGTCGCCGCCTTCGGCAGAAAGATATAAAGTTTGCGCGTATGTCCTCTCGTCTTGTATTTCTGGACCTAGTCGCCACAACTCACGGAAGAATAAAAAACTATGGCAAGAACGATAGCAAGAAATCCCTTGGGCGCAGGCGTCTTATATTTTGGACATAAACCAAACGACTTTTGGCAATTTGAGAACGAAACCAGAACAGCCAGTTTTCTGGGAAATAGTTCTTCAAGGATGCTTCTACGGATAGATATCACCATTGTTTGTTTTTTGCTGAAGCTAGATGCTAGAGAGAGAAAGCATCGCAGCGAAGGCCACACTCACGTCAGGGTGGCCTCAAATACCGAAGACCTATCTTGACATGACTGTAATTCTAAAATACTTGCACTACCAGCCTCAATTTTGCTATCTGAGTTCACATTGAAAATTTACACTTTCAGTGGAAAATTTCAGTTTGAAATGGCGAAGAATGTAATTATACGGAATGCTCGTAAATAACTTTGTGTCATCACAAGCTCACTTTTTTGTAAGCCTATTGGGTCCAAATATAAATAAAAATGCACAGAAATTTTTTATTCAATGAAAGAAAAAAATTTCCCCGATTTCCCCGAGGGGAAAATTGAAAGTGCAATGCACGAGTTGAATTTGCGCGGTTGAATGTTCGCGAAAGAGAGATCACACACACACACACTACAAAGAAAGAAAGATGCATATTCAAAACCTATTTGTGTTGTCGTTGTACTTGATTGCAGAGCGGATCTCACTTTGAAATTTCGTGTCAGTTCCTTTAAGCGGGTGCATAATCCCTCACGCCCGATTCCTGGCCAATCCCCCACGTGGGTATTTGCCGCACAGACACCTTTTGTGTTGTCGCTGTACTTAATCGACGGATCTCAGCTGAAATAGTGTCATTCCTTTAAGCGGGTGCATTAGCCCTCCGCCCGATTCCTGGCCAATCCCCCACGTGGGTATGTGCTGTCAGCGGCCAGGCAGCGCGAGCCCATCCCCCCCTTGCCAAGGAAGACGAGGAGATTCCTGCCAATCCCCTACGTGGTATTGCCATGTCAGCGCCAGGCAGCGCGCGCCCATATCCCCCGTTGCCAAGGAAGACGAGGAGCGCGCGGACGCGCAGCTGTTGCTATTACGGAGGCGGTCGCGCGGATCAGGGTCGCTTAAAAGTGCATTCACTTAAAAATTCACCGTTGAAATGGTAAAAAAACACATGCCAGTTCTTCGACCCGTGTATGCGCAATGAAATCGACCTTGCTTGTTGTCCGCCGGTGCTGGGATCCGCCTTGCGATTTATAAAAATATTAAGATCTGTTTCTTTGTCATTGCGGAAGACTTCAATCTGCTGAGACGCTGAGTGGCTGTACAATGGTCTCTAAGAATTTCTAAGAGGGAAAGCGAAGCATTATTCAGAATACCTTGCCACCTGGCAGCTAGTTCAGGAGGGAGCTCACCAAGGGAACAACTAACTTTTAGGCGGAGGCCTTTAGGGATCTTTTTGCTTTAGAGATACGAGGAGTACGTTTTGAGATTAAATCTGAAGTTGGTTTGTTTGCCGGCTATTTTCGAGCTTTAAGGAAAGAGCGGGATTTAAGGATTGGGGCATCCGGTCTACTTGATGGTAGTCATTTGTGTTTGTTTCGAGCACGCCTCCGAGGTGACACTTTTTTGCTTGGAGTCTGTTGTTTAGGGGGGCTGCTAGGGGTGAGGTCCACATCGATGCCTGTTTGGGTGCTTGTTTGCGTTCTAGTGCGTGTTGGGGTCTGCGTGAACACTGAGCGTGATGTCTTTGGTGGGTCTGGTTGTTGTGCTGCACTACAGCTGGTGTTGCGGCCACGTCCACGGTTTGTGTGCTGGCGTCACATGTGCTGCTCTTAGGTGGACATGACATTTCGCTACTGTTGGAGATTTTGGGTTGGTGCTGTTTTGCAGTGCTGGCCGTGGACGGGAGGCTGATGCGTGTAGTGCGGAGCGTCACCTGGAATGAGTTCCTCAGCCTGTACTTAATGTTTTCGAAAATCAGTCACATGCCTCGAAAGTTAGGGAGTAGTCCGTCCTTGACGAGGTGTCCTAGGGGGTCGTGGTGAATTTTTGGTGGTGGATGACGTGAACGTTTGCTTTTTAGTGTCCCAGGTTCACGAGGAAGTTGTAAGCTTAGCTGACCTTTGTGAGTGAGCTAGAAGTCTGTTGCGTCTGGGGTATGTCTGGGTTGCGTTTGTTTTCGGTCCTGGGAATCACTGTTGTGACGGTTATCTTTGCGTTGTGAATATGTAGTTTTAATGCTTACAAATTTTTATTGTTTTTTTGCACTTTTTTTGACTATTGCGCATGGTTGTGCATTTTGCTTGTGCATTTCAATTGCTATTCTTTTCTCACCTGGAGTCGCTTTTTGTTTTACAATGTCATACATTCTTGTAGCGTTTTTACATTTCTCCTATGTATAACATGCATGCCAACTGTAAAATGCACACGCAGTGCTCATTGATGTATCGTTCCTTGCTGCCTTGTACTGGCTGTCTGGGCACCGTCAAGCGGTCAAGCTGTCCCCATAGCTTATAGCCCAGGAAACCAACCAGTAGTATCTGGTAAATAAAGTGAATTGAATGAATTGAATTGGGCCTGTTGGCCTTAACGTCGTGAACAAGTGTTTTCATGCCGCGATAGTGCTTTCAGCGGTGTTGTTCTTTAAGTCGTTGTGTCAAAGTGAAGAATGACGTGAGTGATGTTGCGTGGGGCGGCGTCAATGAGTTTTCTGATGTCATGGGTTGTGGCGTCGCTTTGAAAGGTGTCCGGAAGGAAAGTGGTCGTGAATGTACTTAAAGTGGCTATCACCTATTAGCAGGGTGTCGAACAGGAATTTTTTCGGGTTCGGTTCGGGTTTCAGGTTCGAGCATTTCGGGTTCAGTTCCGGTTTGGTTCCAGAGCACCATTTCGCTCTGGTTCGAACCGGTTCGAACCGGTTCAAACGGGCTTAAACGGTTCGGAGAAAAAAAAGCAGGAGTGTTTTTGTGTTTAAATTTTTTAGTGCTGCGTTTTCGTTTCATTGTAACGTCGGTATAAAAACAAATTCATATTGTACGTTTCTTTGCGCAAACGTTCTCATTTTTGCGATTCAAAAAGACCCTGCAACCCCTTTTTTCAATTTTCTTCGAAATCTCAAATGCTTCCAGAACGTAGTCAACGAACACGTGCAATACTAAGATTTCATTTCATTTCATTTCATTTATTGAAGCCTTAAGGGCCCGGAGGCATTACATAAGGCGGGGGCAAACAATATGTGGAGGGACTCTTCATCACACAAGTGGCCGAAAAAAGGAAGAAAAGACAAGAGAAGGAACCAAAAAGATCGCTCAGAAAGGAAACAATCAAGCAGAAAAATATTCAAAATCATAGACTACAAATAAAAGAGCAATATACATAGTAATAAGCATCAGAATGCATGGGTCACTAAAAGTTTGTTACAAACATGGTTCAACTAGCAAGTCATTTTAACAAAAACCATTTAAGTGAATGCACTGCTATGTTTTCTCGCGAAAAATCGCGCGGTCAGTGGACGAAACAATACTGTCGGGCAGGGTATTCCACAGAGTTATTGCATGAGGGAAAAAGAATCTTTCATCGATGATGTGCGGCACTGAATGTGTGCGATTGGTTTGCTATGGTTGAGGCTGCGCGAGATTCTGGGCGGGGGTTTGAAGTCGAGGGTGCCGGGCTATTGGGTGATAGTAGAACGAGTGAAGCAAGCAGAGACGCGAGATGATTCGACGTGATTGGAGACATGAAGGTCAAGTATGCGTTTGTGAGTTCAGTGATGCTAGATTTACGCGAGTAGTTTGACATGATGAAGCGAGCCGCGCGATTCTGGATGGATTCTAGTTCGTAGGTGAGATATGCTTGTGAGGGGGCCAGATAGATGAAGCGTATTCCAATTTAGGCCGAACGTATGTCTGATATGCAAGTTTTTTAACAGCTGGTGATGCAGATCTGAGATTGCGGCGCAAAAAGCCAAGTGTGCGTGAGGCTTTTTGCGCCGCAATGTGCTTTTGTGCTTCCCAGGACCGAAAACAAATACTAAGATTATAGAGGGTGGCAAACACCTCAACCAAAATTACCATTCTATATCGATTAGGCAACTTGGAAACTTGCTCAAAAGATTTTTCTCTCTTTCCCTTCTTCGACCGCCGGAAAAACGCAATTACAGCAGTGGAGGGGCTGTTGGCCGGCTTTCCTTCAGCATCAGCAATGAACGCATTTGATAGCCACGTAATAAAATTGGAGATGCTTGCACTATATAGTAACGCAAGGCCTGGAGAATTTCTTTCTATGTAAGCACTGAAGGACACACCGCCACCTATTAGTAGGTTTGAAATTGTTTATTTACATGTTTCGTTGTCGCGTTTCACTGTGGTAGTAGTAGTCATCGTCAAATCCATCTATATCGTTGTCTTCCTCGCGCATGACTGGCGGCCCAGGATCGCTTTGTCCGCACGCTTCCACATGTGTTCGAAAGTGGAGCGCGTCAACACGTGCTAGAACCAGTGGCAACCGGGTCCGCGAACTATGCGTCTGTAGCCCGAGCTATCTTGCGAGCTATCATGCGCGACCACGCCCTCTTGAGGCGCGTTCGCACATGAACTGTTTTCTTAGTATTTTTTTTCGAGCATCACGCGCAAGCCTGGACGATGCCAGGCGCTCCACGTAAGACGCCTGCTCACCTGCGTGGTAAGCGGCCGGAGTAATTATGACCCGAGGGGTTTCTGATGACGCCGCAGACGTTACAGCCAGCAACAGCAGCTTGGCTGTTCAAAAAGGGGCAGCTTGCACTTCTGGCACAAGGCTGGAGAGACAGCGGAGCTGAGGGTCATCCTCGCTTTTTCGGATCTTGCTCTTTTCCTAAGTTTTGCTGCGCTCCGCTCAGTTTTTTTTTTAAGTTTGGGGATGTTGTTACTAGGCTAGACTAACTGTTGAGGGGTGAGGCCAAGTTTACCCTGTTTTTACAAGGCCGTTCCGGTCGGTCCCCAACACTAACAGCGGATCCCAGGGGGAAGAAGCTAGGTCAACCTTCAGATGCACTGTTTCTCCAGCCTTGCGCCACTAGTGTAGCTGCGCCCATTTGTTTTCGCGTTTTAGTAGCCCGAAAAAGACTCTCACCTTTCAGATGGTATATAGCAAAGGGTGCGCACACGCATATGCCCCTTAAGCTAACACTCGAGCAGCAGCGAAAGCCGGTTTCACTGTTATACAATCCTCTCTGCGGCAGCACAGGTTTTGTTCTTAGTATTTTTTTGCGGACGCCACCGAACCAGGTTCAAGCTTAGTTGCTCCGCTTTAAAAGAAAGCCACAAAAGCAATGCAGAAATGAAAGCGCGTTTCTGCTGCGACGAGAAAAGCAGGCAGCAGCGCTCCGTGCTGCGATACCTAGAGCTTTTGCAGTTCTTCCAGACGCGAAGGAAAGAGTGAATGCCTTTATCGGAAGTTTTGCCGAGTTCCTTTAGCTGCACAATCCACTGCAAAAAGTTTTTAATTGGAGGTCAGCGATTCAACATTAACTTAAACGATATAAAAGGTTCACAAGGACACTTGGTTGCTTGTGTGTGTGAATGTGAAAGAAATACTCTTTATGACCGCAAGTTTTTTTTTATATAATACATTTAGGTCATTTATATAATTAAGCTTGAATTTTATTTTTGGGTCATACACCCGCGGTTTCTTGAACAAAAAAAAAATGACTGACGATTACGATACTCCGTAACGTGAATGTTGAGCGAAGCACGAACTGCTGTCTTCTCAGCGACGGCGTATAGCGCCTGCGTTTCACGAAGTGATCGCGTAATCAGCGAACGCACGATTGCTCACGCTAAGCTCTGGCGTTCTCTCGTATAGCGCGGGCCGTCGCCGGGGAGCATGTCTCGCGCGGCTTCAGCATACCGCCCTCCCGCTCACAACTTTTGCTTACTTTACCCCTCCACTTTCCTGCTTGCTGTATCTTCGGTGGCCTCTCCGTTGTCTCGGTAACAACGAGGCTGACCCTGAGAGACTACGCAAAACGAGAGCAGCGGGTGCTTAAAAGCTGCTATCAAGAACATGACTGTAGGGAACTGCCGCGGTACCGCCTTGTGTTCCCCTCCGCTCACCGAACACCTCGTCTTCAAATAAAGCATCCTCGCCGCAGTCTTCTGGCAGACAAGCATGTAGCCGAGGCACCGGTAGACCCCCGACGCCACCTACGCCTCCCCCTTCTGGGATCCCTGCCTGAACCTTCTGGCAATTGGCACCTTCCCTGCAGGCTACCCATTGCCAGTCCGTCCACAAAGCAGGCGACCGTCCGTCTACCATCTTTTTTTTGGTTTCCATCCGGTGTCGCCGTGGTGCGGCTTTGCATCCCACACCCCCTCCTTGGTGGCTGGTGACAGGCCGCCCCTCATCTCCAAACCACGCATCCTCGCCGAAATCTCCTGGTTGGTGGCCAGGCAGGCAGACGGGTGTAATTTACTGACAAGCGGGCACCCTTTTGGCAGGACAGGCAATTTTTTCTGGGTAGCGGAGAGCCTGCCCGACCGCCATCGTATTTGATACCATCAAATAACCAGACAAGCACGCCCGCACACACGCGAATTTTCGCACAATAAGGCACAAAATTTCGCATTAAAAATTGAACTGTTACGATTTTTAAGTACATATAGTTTCCGCTGACCAAGTAACGGAAGCGCTTTGTATCATCGTCCGGATACCCTTCCATCCAGAAAAAGATCCACTCCAACGCAAGGACAAGTGCACGTGTTGGGTGACATGCAGCTCGTGGAGCCCTATCGCTAAGTTTTGCAGTTAGGCCCAAAGTTTGCCTTTGAGCGCCGTTTTTAAAAAGTGGAAAAGGTTAGCTAATTGGCCCGTGCCATCGCTCCCCATGTTCCCGAGGGTGATAAGCAGCGCCGCTCATGGAGTGCATGGATGCCGTCGTGCGGCCCACAGTCAAGCCCTAAATAAGCTTCAACTGAACGTTATGGTACATTACATGGTAAACAATGACCTGAAACTGCTTTTAACGGGTGAAGAGGACCAATGCGTTGTTTACGGAAAGGTATGTTTTGTGTAGCAGGCTTTAAGAGCAGATGCATAAGAATTTGAGAGTGAAAACACCGCTTGTTTGTATCCCCCCCTTTCATTTCTTCGCCTAGTTTTTGCTCTGTTAGCCATCAGGGAACAGCACCAACTAGCCCAGCATATACAACACTCCAGCAGTTGATGATGTGCTTAGAGGCCTTCACAAGGGGGCAGGGATGCATTCGAAATTAATAATACATTGAAAGTTTTACACAATAATAAACGCCATGTACATGGGAACCACGATGAATAAGCCATGTTTTTGCCTCGGAATATACGTTCGAGCATAACTTATTCTTAATGTTAAAAGAAAATTGGGGAAATGAACAACAGTATCTAACACAAACTGATAGTATACACTCTTAGCCAAAAAGAGCAACAAAAAAAGGACTAACTACAGCTGTTAGTCCTCACGAGCGACCGTTGCTCCTCAAGAGGAGTAACTGTGGGAGCGTGCATGCTGTGTGCATAATTCACGGAGTAAATGTTCGTCCCCGCCGATCTAGAGAGCAACGGTAGGACGAAACGCCGATCAGTTACTCCCCCCTGTAATGGTGTCGCTGCTATACGACAACTTTACATTATATTGAGGGTTATATATAGGAAGAAAAACTGATGGGTTGTGCGACTACACACTATGGGTATTATATGGTGGCGCTGTGGAGTAAAAATACCTTCAGACACAAGGTAGACCACCATAATCAAAAACTAGAAATGAGAGCTTTGAAGCCCCGGAACCGGTTCGGAACGGTGCCTTCGATTCGTTCCGGTTCGGGTTCAGTTCCAAAATAGCGGAAAAAAATACGGGTTCGGTTCAGTTCCGGTTCCGGGCAAAAATTCGGGTGGGTCAGTTCCGGTTATCGGTTCGGTTCCGGTTCCGGTTCGACACCCTGCCTATTAGAGCTACGTGTGCCAGGGAGAACAGAGGGGGCTTACCTTGTTCCGTCATCTTCGTACACAAAATCGAGGGAGCAATAGAACCTTGAAGATGGTAGAGAACACAAGAAAAGAAAACTTCGAACAAGGTAGGAACCACGATTGTTGTAAACGTTTCAGCAAAGAGACTTTACTTCGTCAGGACAAACCACCGCCTGGCTGGCACGGTTTATATAGGGGTAGGTCCCCAGGTGAGAGGACAGAAGTGGAATTCAGAAAGCGGATTGGTTTTGTAATATGTAGGCGGAGATATTGAGGGGAAAGAAGGTTGTATAGTTTCAGCCGCGAAGTCGTTAAGACGGAAGTCAGCCGGGGTTGATATCTTATGGTTGCTTTGTAAGTGTGTGTGTGTATGCGTTGTGTGTGTGTGTGTGTGGGTGTGTAAATGTGTATTGTTACTAAGGAGAGGTCAACCCGGCCAAAAAATTTACAAGGACGCCGGCCAAAATCTGTTACTCACGTATCGGCAACTAGACTGCCGTAGATTAGAGTAAGTTTTGCATCGATGTTAACGTTACCCTGGCGAAGACAAGCGAGCCCCTTGCCGATACGTAAGTAAATTACTCTGTTATTATGCTTGCCGGGTCTCCTACTCTATACTCATACTTTTTCTACGCCCTCTTTGTGACCTTTCTCTTTCCCGATATATATACAGTAATCCCTCGTTATAACGAAGTCAGCGGGATGGCGAAAAAAGTTCGTTACTGGCGGTATTTCGATATAACCGACCACTTAAGAAAATAAAGTACTTGAGCTTTGATTGCGCCACAACTGCGAGGAATAAAAACACAATGTATTCAGGGAAGCAAAA
Organism: Haemaphysalis longicornis; assembly: GCA_013339765.2. Lineage (NCBI taxonomy): Eukaryota > Metazoa > Arthropoda > Arachnida > Ixodida > Ixodidae > Haemaphysalis > Haemaphysalis longicornis. The sequence continues at coordinate 164,451,328 of CM023450.1, read as the reverse complement.
CCTTATTCAGGTGAAAAAAAGGCAGTCAGCGCTGGCTGTTTCATGCTCTTGCCGGGCGCGAGCAACCCCCGCTCCAATTTGACCAAGGAGTGACTGGCGCCCAACTCCTCGCAGGCTTCAGAGCTTATACGGAGGGGAAGGCAGTGGCCACTTCTATAGTGAGGGGCGGGAGGGGGCGTCACGAAACGTTACGAGAGTTTCGCGCTCGAAAGCGCCGTAAATTCCACGGCTCCAATCTGAGGTCGTGTTTGTTGAGCTCAAAAAACAATTAACCGCTCATTGTGTGTACACAGCCTAATCATGAAAACTGACCGGTTTTGCACTAGGAGCTTTTCATGATTACTGTTCAATTACTCCCCGAGCTGTTCACCCATGAAGTTCCCAAAACAAGAGTTTTTTGGCGCCCCGCTCTCGACGACACTTCTAATTCTACGCATCGAGTGTCAGTGTTCGCGCACCGTCGAGTCCACGCCATTGAGCAGTGTCTAGGAACAAAATACAATCACCCTACCACGCACTTAGACTTTTTGTTATAAGTCAGATGGCGTAAATCGAGTATGAGCGGCTGGAGAAATCGCCGAGGAAACACCAGATTGTTAACCCGCCATATTGACCGCCTGACTCGCCGCTGGGTCGACGCTGATCGGCGAAGCCTCCACTCGTCACGTCGCTCTAAGCGGGTCCAGCTCTTCATGCGCTTCGAGTAATGGGCCATAAAATGCATGCGTTTTTGGTTGGGACCAGAAGAAATTTTCGAATAAAGCGATTTCGCTATAACAGGGATTACTGTAATTAGATATATATATATATATATATATATATATATATTATATATATACGGAATAGAAAAAAACTTTGAACAAGGTAAAAGCACGATTGTTGCCGATTTCAGCAAAGACACTTGCTTTCGCCCTGACGAAAGCAAGTCTCTTTGCTGAAACGTCGGCAACAATCGTGCTTTTTATTGTTCAAAGTTTTCTTTCCTTGTGTTCTCTACCATCTTCAAAAGTAATGCTCCCTGTATATATAAGGAAAGAAAAACTATATAATATATATATATATATATATAATATATATTTATATATAAGCACGATTGTTGCCGACGTTTCAGCAAAGACACTTGCTTTCGCCCTGACGAAAGCATCTCTTTGCTGATAACGTCGGCAACAATCTTTTTACCTTTAGTTTTCTTTCTTGTGTTCTCTACCACCTTCAAAGTTCACTGCTCCCTGTATATATTCATATATATATATATATATTATATTTAGTTACTATTTTATACTATAGTATATATATTATGCTATTATACTATATTATATTTATTAATATTTACAAAGGTGCACTTAGAGCCAGAGCACCTTATCAAGCCTCACTCTATGCCGAACGCGACACCTGCTCTGGTCATCCTCTTCATCCTTTTTCGGTCTCACTTAACAAACGCAGCTGTTGATTCATTTCTGTTCATTTACGAAGGATGCTGCTCCGGAACAGTATATATGTGTGCAATTACACATATATTTTTTGACGCACTGAGGGCCGCGCGAAAGATACGGAGCATCCGATGTTTCTCCATCCTCTTTTTTAACCTCTGAAGCAACACCGGCTAAAAACTGACAATTTTTAATCTTTAAGGACGCAAACTCCGCTTCGAGTTGCAAGCAGATATGAGAGGTGCTATCCTTTCCGTCACGAAAACATGCTTCACGAAACACGCGGCTAGATTTCGTTGGTTTCTGTACGTCTGAGCGGTTCAGCTTAAGCACCGAAGTACATTTCTGTGGAGTGTGCTCCTTACGAAAATGGCTAGAGCTTACGCCTGGAAGTTTGTAGCCGTTGTTCTTCTTCACCACTTGTATTCAGGTGATGTGACGATTACACATTTATCGGGAATATTCCCTTATAAGACACTTTTCACTTGCAGTATGTGCTTTGCGTATTAGTGCAGTTTTTGTTTCGTTGCTGGAAGATACTTTCAGTTCAGTCATTATGAATCCGGAAATATGACGATATTCTATTGTCTGTATGAACGACAGCAATTTTGAGGATATGCTTAGTTGAAACAAGAGAGTTTTAAAAGAAAATACCAAACATACTTTGTTCACATGAACACTGAGACATTTTTTCAAAGCGGCCGATAGTTTGTGAATCGTACGTTTTTGCTGGCCTTCGCTCTTTTTTAAATTATTGTAACATAAAAATGGTTGCACGTTTAGTTGTGCCTAACGCGCTTCACCTACAATCTGTGATTTGGCAAAACAAAGACTAAAGGGCACTCAATTGGGTCTTTGTACCCATTGAGTCTTCAAACTTTGAAGCAAATTCAAGCCGTCGTAAAAATGTAAAAGTAAGAAGTGAAACAAATTTCTTAGTATTGCTGCGCGTAACGCCCAAAGAAGGCTTTCTTGGCATTGCCTAACATGTTAACGTGTGAAGTCGGGGTTGTAATATAACGTCAATTAGAAAATACATCTTAAACGACACAAAATTCCCCTTTCCAAATACTATGGCTGTTGGGTGCCCTGTTAACGTGATGGCTTTCAACAACTCTATAATAACTAAAGAATCCCGGTTATCCTTTTATTTCTAATTTAGCGCCGCACTTTCTTTGTAGCCTGCGATTGGAGGGGGCAACACATCACGACACTAGTCCCGTAACATAAGGCAAAGAATCCAAAAGTGGCGAAAAGTCTTCTGAACATGTGGTACTATCATGGTAAATTGAAATACGGAGAATGCAGAGCGCGCATTCTGGTACATACCGTTCATGTAGGCGACGAACCCCGTATCTGCAGTACGAAAAAGGTACGAAAGTTTGTGAACAAACTCGAAATGGGTTGCCATAGCTCGGAGTGTTGGCTCTTTGTTTTGTGTTTCCGCCGCGTTCGGCGAATCCTAACTTCTGCGCACGCAGCTATAATAATGCGGAGCATTGTTTGCCGAGTACTGCCACAGCTAGGACGGTGTAACGCCCCAAATTTCCACAATAATGCTGATGTCGCACAACTTCCACCTCTAATCGTTATAATAGACTAAATGGAGATAATCGGTCGTACAAAATTTTGGTAAAATAAAAAAAAAGAAAATAGCCAAGAAGGGTCAAACACTTACCGCTCTCGCATTCCCGGAATAATGCAGATCTCGTAGAATTTCCAGCTGTTATCGCTATAATAGGTAAATGGAAGATAATTGGTCGACCGAAATTTGGAAAAAAGGGAATATATAAAAAAAATGCAGAAAATGGGAAGCAACTTAACGCACGGCATTTCTACAATAATGCACATTTCGCAAAAGTTTCACCGGTAATTTTTATAAAAGCGTAAATGAAGATCGTTGGTCGAACGATATTTTGAAAAACTAAAAAAAGAAGAATGTAAAAAATTAAGAAAAAAAGACCGACAGTGTAGTGACCTACATTTCCACAATAAGGCAGATTTCGCAAAAGTTCCTAAACTCAATCTGTATAATAGCGTATATGGAGATAATTGGTCGAAATAAGTTTTGAAAAAGCAAAAGAAGGAAAATATGAAAAACCGTATAACCGAAAACCGTACAGCTCCCTGCATTTCCACAATAATGAAGATTTTGCGGAAGTTCCAATTATAACTGTTATATTAGCGTGAATGGAGACAATGAGTTGGAGAAAATTTGGAAATAATAGAAAAATAACAAAAAGTAAAAAAAAAACAATTGGCAAAAATTTCGATCCGTGTAATGCCCTGCATTTTTACAATGATACAGATTTTGCAAAAGTTCGAAATGTCACACAGGCTCCTATTGTCGCCGGCTGCGAATGGATTAGGAATGCCATAAAATGCCCGCATCACTAAAGCACTACAAAGACCGATCGCCGTGTAGTGAACTGCCTCAATAAGAACCAGGTATTCCCATGAGGAACGGACAATCTTACGTCATACTCTTGGAATCGTTTGTTTGGTTTTAAACTTCATTTTCGAAGTCTTCGGGTTCACTCATTCGTTTTCTTCTCCACAGAGGGGTAGTGAATTTATTCGGTTTCTTTGATTTTGATTTCCTTGGAGACCCCACTTCGGGGCATTACTAAAGGGGTGGAAATGCTGGAAAAGAAAATATTTGGACACATTTGTTTTCGCTACACAGCTGAGTTGTAACAATTGCAATAAACGTTTAAAGGTTATGGGCCGGTGATTGAAACAAAGGACGAGGAAAGTCGTTGCAAGCGTTGGCTGCGTGCTGAAAAGAAGAGCAAAAAAAATTGACAGTTCTGGTAGGATATCCAGACACGACGTGGGTGGCTGGTGCGCTGTGAAGTGTATGTCGGGGGGACGACGTAAGCGATCGCGTTGAGTGAAGAATGAAACATTGTATGAAAGGGGAAATGATGGCGATACAGAGGCGAACTGAGAATATTGATCAACCAGATTGTGCTTTCAAGGTTGATAGCTGATGTAGTACGAGTACAGGGAGCGAATGAATCGGGTGGTGCAAATTTGGGCGGATTCAAGGCCGTTAATTAGCCATGTTTTGGCAGCTTCCATATGGGGGCGGCATATTCGAGCTTCCATCTGATTAGTAACTCATACTCGAGCAACTTTACATGTTGCGTTGAATAACCTAGGTGACGTTTCGAGGAACCCAGTGTTTTGTTTGCAGATGTAATGACGTTTGTTGTAATGCGCATTCCAAGTAATATCGCAAGAAATAGTGACACCTAGGAATTCCAAGGTGATTGCGACTGTACAGGGACGTTCGCGAAATTATATAAAATCTAAAAGTGATTTTTACTGCGGGAAAAGGAAGCAAGTTTGAATTTCTTTGGGTTAAGACATAGAGGCTATGCGACGCGTCATTCTTTAATGTTGATTGATTGATTGTAGGGTTTAACGCGCCGACGCAACGAAGGCGATGAGGCGCGCCGTAGTGGAGGGCTACGGATTAATTTTGACCACCTGGGGATCTTTAACGTGCGCTGAAATCTTGCACACACGGGCCTTTTTGCTTTTCGCCTTCTTCAGAAAAGCGGCCGCCGCGGCCGGGAATCGAACCCGCGACCTCGTGCTCAGCAGCGCAACGCCTTAGCCACTGAGCCACCGCGGCGGGTTCATTCTTCAATGTGGTTAATGTCTTGCTACAGAATAGTGTGATCGTGAGTGCTAGGTACTCTTCGATAGATTACGAAGTCTTCAGGATACATCCGAATTTTGAAGGATACGCTGAGGGGTAAGTGGGAGTATATATTAGAAATAGAAGGGCGCCGAGAACCATAGCTTCATGTACACGTGATGTTACTCTGAGAGACTGGGAATATTTCGTATAGACATGCTCAAATTGAGAACGGTCAGTGAGAAAGGTAATTTGAGAACAATTAGAAATGCTTCGGTGCATTAGTACATTTCGGCTAAGTTTAACTGGGATAATATCACCGTTCTAGTTGGTGGGGTACTAGGTCAAATTCCTTTGAGTAATCCAGGAAGATTCCCTCAGTCTGTAAGTTGTTGTCAAGGTTAACGTGCAGGTCGCAAAGAAATATTGCTAGTTATGTTTCGCAAGAACACCTTTCCGAAAACAGTGCTAGCGGGGCTGAAGGAAGGTTTAAGAGTCTAGAAATGTTACATTCCGAAATTAGATAACGTGTTCTTTGAGTTCGCGACAGGACGCATGATAGGAAAATGGGACGCTAGTTCCATGGACAGTTTTTGTCAACTTATGTGTCGATAGGAACAACGTTGCCCATTTTCCTGACATCTGGATGATTGCCTGCACAGTGTGACTACACATACCTCTAACAGAAAAATGCGGCGATGGTGTAATGAACGTTTTTAAACACTTTTCAGTCAATACCTTCTGGGCCACTTGATAAGGACGGTTTCATGTTTTAAATATTACCAAAAATACCGTCCGCTCAAAAAATATTTCAACCCATAGTGGATTCAACAGCACCATAGCAAGATGAGAAGACACGATAGATTCTTTAGTAAATGCAGATGAAAACGCTGTGTTAAAAACATCGGCGCATTGCTTATCTGAGAGCACGGGACCTGATCCATTAGTAAGATGTATGGTGCTGTAGATCGAGGGTTCACGGTGAATCCCCATTTCTGTGTGTCTGACTGTTAGTATGCATAGCAAAACGTGCATTTCGCCCAACAAATAACGGCGGCATAGTCTTTTATTCGGCTGTGTTGTATTTCGCCCATCGCCCAGAGGTTTCATTTGCTTTCGCTGCCTTTTCGGTAATTTCTAAAGTTTGTTTGTAAACCAGGGTTCCTGTGGCGTGCTACGGAATGATAGTGTGGGGATACATTTGCTAGTTTGTTCGTTCATTTTACACGTACGAGCCGAAAGGGAAAAATATTCGCCAATGATGAAATCGCTTCCTCTCAACTTTCGAGCATTTGCAAACGCGTTTTCTTTGGTTTTGTAGAGCGTGAACCAGATAATAATTGGTCGGCAGGGGTAATTTCTGTCGCGTCTGTGGCGTGAAGGGCGAGCTGTTACTTCCGCGTCGATTTTTAATTTCAGCTGTTCAAGAAAGTGGCTAATAATAGTGTGTTATATTTCCCTATTTGTTCCTTTGGCGTTATGCGCTGGAACTTTAGAGAAGATTAAACTATTGCGGCGTCACCGGTTTTCTGAGTCATCAAGCGAATTTTCAGGCTTAGAAACTACGTGAATGGTCTGCTGTGGTGCCGGTTTAAATTGCGGCGGTGTAAGCTTGTACGGCCAAAATACTCTGATAATGGCGTCATAATTCCCTTACGCGCTTGTCTAGATCCGGTAATGTTCTTTTTGGTTGTTAGGACCTAGTTTTGTATTTATTAAAATACCATATCAGTTTATTTTGTGCAGCGGTACTTTTTTTCTTTGAGTTCTGCGAGGAATTAGTCCATTTCCGGACCAGGGTTACTTTTGATGTCGCCGGGTAACAAGAGTAGTACAGCTTGAACAACATGAACACATTCGCTAATCATAGGGACAAGATACTGTGGGAACGGCAGCTGCACTAGAAACTTAGTACGTGAGATTTTCGTTTAGGGACCTCTGTGCTTATTAACATGCAATATTGGGATAAAGGGCTAGCCAATTGCTTTGTGTCGCAGCTGTCAAGACCAGCCATATTGTGGGCACCTTTATATATTGCACAGATACAACATGCTCACAACAATACAGCATGCGTACGTGTTTTTTACATATTGTGAGGATCTGATCGAAATTTACTCGGTTGCTCTGCACGTATAAGCCTCAATATTGCCCAGCCACAAACTCCTCGATCTTCGTTGCGCAGTCGTGAACAATCATCATCAGAATGTTCGGTTTGTTCTAGCCTGGCTGTCGCTCCCCTAATATATGCCGTATATTATGCCTTCTCGGCTGGCCTCTCAACATTACTGTGTTTATCAATGCCTAGGTTCATAAACCGACTACGATCTTAAACATTCGGCCGCAGGCCAGCTTCACCACAACGCTCTGAAACAACAAATCAGCGTGACCAACGGCGCGAATTCGGTAAATGGTGAGGTCAAGCATGCGATTAGAGTAAAGCATAGTTTTTGGATTAGGACAACAGCGCCTATGCACCCTTTTCACTGTTGTCACATCAAAGAAAATACTTTTTTATTCTATCGCATGCTTAACCTCATCATTTTCCAAATTCGTACATTTCGCCTACATGATAATCTCTTCGAGATCAGTTTGATAAAGGCAACCTACGGTGATCTTTACGAGTGCATTTAGAATTTCCCGTAAAAACTATTGCGTAGAAAATACATTTACATATTATCATGGGATTTGACATTTAAATTTATGTAACTATGGCAGATAATTCTTGCTGCAGTATACTACGGTATTTGTAAGCTTTTGCCCGTGCCCAATTTTTTACTGAAAATAGTCTTAAGATTTGTGTGCGTGTTACAACCGGGCTAAAAACCAAAATCGCCTTTAACCCTTTTCAAAGCATCGTCATGGACCAGTAATTGCAAAATACAACTCAACACAATCCAAACAAGCTTTCAACATCTCACTGGGTACATATTGGCCAGTGGAAATTCATATTGAAATACATTAGACAGCTGTTGCACACGCTGCTGCCCTGTAATTAGTACGTTATTTCAGCTGTAATGGCCACGAACATGCACTACTTTGAAAAGTATTTGAAGCGAAAGTAACTTTTCTTTCTGACATCGTGGGGAACCGAGTGGCTCAGTCACACAGACACACAGTTCGCTCCGGAGACTTGATGCGAGATTGGCGTAAACAAAACAGAATTATATTTACATAAAAGCGTTCACCATCACTGAACATACATGTTTCGAAAACTTCGATACAAGACGGAACTCATACAGGAACAGCCCGTCACGTCAGAAATTATGAAGGCGCTTCAGAAAGAAAACGCTTTCTATGTTCACTGCTCAAGTTTTAAAGCCGGCAGGAGATAGATAAGCAAGGTCATCAAACTCAAGCGGTTTTTTCTGCCATAGTTGCGTGCGCCAAATAAAATGTATATTATATAAATAAACTAAAAGTATAATCGGCGCAACTCGTGTTTTTTATTTTAAAGTAAACTTCCCGCTGGTTTAAAATAGGTGGTGCTTGGAATGGTGCAAATACTGGGCTCACGCTGAAAAGTTCAAAAAAAGAAAGGTAATTTGGCGCATTGTATATGAGAAAATCAGGTACTCGTTTTTTGGGCACTTATGGACTGTGTTTAGACTGAACTTTCGGAAGCCCCAAATTCTGAAATATGTCAGGAGATGCCAACATCTAAGAACCGTATATGTGGCTGCGATAATATTTTGCTATTTGTTCTAAAAATTATCAGGCAAGCAGCCATACATAAAACGAAAGTTTGTTTTGTGGGAACAGCGATTCCAGGGCATTTCATACTCAGTGTTTATTGGCAGATGTCGTACGCAACTACGTCGACCAGAAATATAATTTTGAAAGTTGTTTATGCAAATGAACATGTATACTTTATTCTGTTGAAACGAGATAAACATAAATTTAGGCTGCCCGCAAATGTTTACACTACGGCTACTGAAGAAAACCCCGCAATTAACGGTTCACTTATTTCATACCAACGTAACCTGAAAGCACAAGTAAAAAAAATTTGACGTCACTATGTTGTGCGTTCACACAGTTAACATTTACCCCGCCAGCTCAATATTTACTGAAAAGGTATGGTATACTGTATGGTACATTTGCAAAGTGTATACGTGCAACATCGCAATTTATTGCAGTGTGTACTCCTTTTTTTATTAACAGTGTGAATAAGATCGACCAAAACGTCCTCTACTTCTTGCCTTTCTTTGTTTTGTGCAGAATAATTCCCGACGTTCCCCTGTCATTTTTTTTTCCACCAAACACTCGTCACATGTAATCTACAGTTCTTATTTGTGGCTGTTTACATAGAAGAGAAATTGGATAAAAATTGCAACACAAGTCATGTAGAGAACTTAGGGATTCATTGCATAATGTCTCTAAACGATAAAATCAATCCTTTGAACTGTGCTCGTTAACAATGCGCAAATAAGAACGTAGGGTAACCCAAGTCGTATCATCAAAACTCATGCGAGCGCATATTTGCGCCAAAATATGGCCGTAAACGCACCGGCCACAAGATATCCTTTGTTACATAGATGAATACCTGAGAGCACTTAAGACTAGTAAACAATTTGCAGTTTTCAAGGCGGATGACCTGCGTTCACGGAAATACACTTCACAGGGAGAATACGTGGAGCTAACAAAAGTACTGCCAACATCCCCAACTTGTTCTGCACAGGTGGCGCTGATATGGGAGAAGAAGCTGAAAGCGAAACCTCGACTGCTTCAAGAGATAGACCGGAGTTCAAGCTTCCTATGCAAAATTTTACAGCTACAACGAGAAGGCGCACTTCGGTGAATTGCACCATTGTGCCCTTGGAACTCTACAAGGTTCGCAAGTTTAAATCGTGTATTTCCCTCTTTGGCTGACATCATATTGGTGTAATATGTGTGAATGTTTTTCATTTTGCAGCGCCTGACTCTAAAACAAGGTTTTTTTAGTTTGTCTTCATGAGTAGAATTCACCATTCGTGTTAATTTCGTCTATGCAAATCGCCAAGCGTAATAATCAATTCATCTGGTGTGCTTTCTCAGAAACGCAATTGCTGCAACCGAATAATTATGCAGGGTTTTATAATATCCTAAGTGAGCGCCTGAAATGAAGCAGTTAGTCAAAATACAGAACAAATGAATCTCCTGCCTGAAAACTGTTAAGTTTTGTTTTGTCATGCTTTGTTGTTATTGTGATATAATTTTAGCAAATCAACTATAGAGACTCCGTCTGGAGCGTGTATTGCAATTTCTTAAACGGACACAGGTAGGGATCTCTCTATCCGTGTCTCTGCGCGTGCTTGCGTGCGTGCGTGTACCGTTTACATGCGCGCGCGTGTGTGTATGTGAGCGTGCGTGCGTGCGTGCGTGCGTGCGCTCCCTTTTGCGTGGGCGTGTGGGTGTCTATTGTGTGTCTGGAGGGAAGGGGAGCGCGCGTGCGTGCGTGTCATGATTGCCCAAAACACGGCGGAGATTTTTGCACGTTGTCGAAAAGGGGTATTTCATTTGTTCAGTAATATTATATAGGAAAAATTCTCGAAGTCACGTAAACACTCTTTTAAATGTAGTCAATGTGCAGGCATTGCTGTTAAGTTGCCTAAAAGATATGAGACATTGGCTCTATTTGTTCGCTGCTCCTATCTCACCACACTTCTGGGCAAAATTGCAGTGGCCGGCCCCGTCCCGGAGCTTCTGTTTAGCCCAGTCTTTCAGTTCATCCCCGTAGACACCCAATCCATTAGAGTGAAGGTACAATCCGCGTGTAAGGTAGCGTAGTCCTTTTGTGAACATACAACACAAGGGGCACAGAGTACCGCACATTTATTACTATTTGCTGGAACTTCTAGTGGCCACCTCGGCGATGGCGGCTTCTCATTATCATGATTCGTTTTTACTGTTGTACCAAGTTTTCCATGGCACCAACCACTTTCTGCCTTGCGTTTTCTCAAACAAGTCAACCTTTTGAAGGATACACATTTGTTTGTTGGATTGTGTAAATGAGAAATATTACTACCAAAAATTCTAATACCTAGAGTATTTAAATTATAACAAAGGACTAAGAATGAACAAATAAAGCCACTAAGTATTCCTAAAGCAAACACCAAATACAACCAGAAGACTACCTACTATGCATTGTTTTTCGTGTGCACAAAATGGATATTAGCAGGTCTAACCCAGTTTTACCGTTTTTGGTGAGTATAGTATTTCTTTAAAATGCGCTAAAATAGAATGTCCATAGTAAAGGCTGAAATAATAAATGAATAAATCTCTATTGGTGATTCCCGGGACTTGTGGCGCAGTTGAGGGAGAGGGAAAGTATGAAATGGAAGTGACATGGCCGTCACTTTCGGCTGGTCAGGTGGTTCCCAAAAGAAATCGCAAATCCTTTAAGTATAACACTACACTCGAGCACGAAAAGCGTAAATAAAGAGAGCTAAAATTACCGAAAAGACAAGGTAAAATTGCGAGGAATGCAAGTAATTAGTGCCCTTCCCCTCTGTGCAGAATTAAGACCTGCGACGCTGGGCGCAGTCAACGGCGTACAAAAAAAAACCCGTTTCTTTATGACGAAACAGCGGAATTTTAACGGCACAAGAGAAGGACACACCAGAAGCGCTGAAATGTAAAATGAAGCTTGAAAGAAAACATCCCTATTCTACCGGACAAAAATGGGGATATTCGTTCCCCTCCCGCATCGTAGGCGGCTTACTCTCTGTCTAACACACCAACCCAAGCCGCTCGACCACTGGGAACCACGACGTAGCCTTGGTGGCATAGAGCGGCGAAGTGTCGAGAGGCAGAATTCTGAGCGTTGTCCATTTCATGACAATTTTAAACTGTCGGTCTCAAGCGAGCCCCGATTGGCTGAAAGTAAACAGCCGAATGTGACGCAGTACATCGATTGGTCAGAGGCCACGTAATTGCAAAGACGTATGGACTACAACGCATTCGAAATTGACATTTTCAAAATGTGCACATTTAGAAATACCGCACAAGGTTCAAATCTTGCCCCAGCACAACGGGCATGTCGTCGATGTGGGCCCAAGGCCTAGCAGCGTTGGCACGCACGCTCCCCCTTCACCTCCATTATCCCCTCCCACTGTGCAGGCATAAACTGGCAACCGGTTATGAACGCGTGCCTAGGCGCGAAATCGCACCGGCGAAAATGTCGCACGGAAAGCAATTCCAGATGAGGAACTTTGGGGTGACGTTTGGGTTCCAAGCGGGCAAGTGCCTCTGCATCAGGACGTTATTTGTATCTGCCACTGGAGAAGGAATTCGGTGAGGCAACGGTGGCGACTAAACGTTCGGGGGAAGCGGCTTTGAGACGTTTTGACGCCCATTCGCGCATCTGTTGATTCTCCGGAACTTTCGAGGTAACGGCGATACTGGTGCTGAAAGATTGCGCAAACAGTTGCGAGAGAATGGTCGGCGGCGGTGAGGAGTAGCACAGAAGCGGCGCCCAGTAAAGCGGCTTCACCGGAATGAAACTGTGGCTTCGCTGTTAGAAGCATCAACCCTCTACCTCAATGCATTTGAAAAAAAAAATGATAAATGGTGGATGTGACATATACAGTTGTTATAACTGTGCAAAGAGAGCTCATTTTGTAAAAAAATACAAAACAAAAGGAATGGTCTTGGAGTGCAGTTGACGACATAAAAACTCTCCCACATACTCAGTCCAAACGCGATACAGATAGGGAGAAACCCAAGACCAAAACACAAGGGGAAACGCAAGACATTAGGAGGTAACATCAAGCTGGTAGTGTCCGGAATTTACGCAATGTTTGATTTTTCACTAAACACCCGATTTACTCCGGTACCAGTCTACTTAGAGATAATATATGCGAAGGCGTACAAAAATAGCGAGACAGAAGAACTTTATATTGACAAATCCGCGGCATAATAAATATGTAATACGTCTTGCAAAAACTTCAGTCACGTGGCGAAAGAAAAAAGTTATGAACAACCCCAAAACAAACCCAGAAATACAGAAAAGGTCTAGAAAAGCCCATATTATATAACACCCAGTATATGCGCGGCCCAGTATATGCATTACTGAGGGAATAAGCAAGTTAATATTGGTAACACTGTAAACAAAGAACATGCGGGAAAGCAGAAAACAAAAAAATGTAGGAACAAATGAAAAGGAAACGTGCTCTGTTTAAGCAAACATTGCCCAATGCAAACTAAACTAAAAAAAGCACAGAAATTTGGTTGCTTATAGTAAAAAAAGTATATAAAACTCGCAAACAAGACTATCGCATTGTTATACAACACTCTTCTGAGTGGTCATATACATGCCAATTACGGAAAATGGGCCTCCTTTGCCCTACACACAAGCTACGACGGGCCACCGGCTTCGTTATCGAATTTCCTGCTGCATCTTGAATTACGTGGCCTTGTCCAATTACGCTTATTTACGTCTACCAATAAATCTAACGCAATTTTTTATATCCCTAGCCTATGCTTGTATTTGGAAAGCGCAGCCCAGATTTTTTTCTGTATTAGGCCGGCTTGAAACCAGGGTCGGCGAAATGCTAGAGATTCGGGCCCACCTCATCTTTTGAATGCCCGAGGTTGGATTAAAAACCGAATTTTCTAATTTTCTTTCAGTTTATTACTGTATTTTGCTCATAGGAGCTTTCTTTATAAATTGGTCGTCAATCCAAGTACTCTTAGCCTTTCTATTTGTTGAGCCACCGGCTATTTTCTCAGCCACTCGTCGTCCACGTTCTTGCCGACGCCAGATTTTGTCTTAACTGGTGAACTAATGCTGTAGCCGTTATAGAAGCCGGATATGATGTGTTGCCGCCTCATGAAGCTAACGGCATCTGTTTATGTTCCTCAAACACAGGTGCGGCACGTGGCACATAAACGTTTGCGTCAATTTAACCAGTCACGATACGTCGCAGTTTGAAGGTGTCCCCCTACTGCTTCAGTAGTGTCACAATTGCGCTGCATTTTCTAGATGGCGCTGGCTACCACGCACAGGTCCGGAGGCATGCTAAAATACCGATGAAAAAATTCCCATCAACTTACAAGTATTAACAGAATATGTACAGGCAGACATATCAGAAAAGTCAATATAGTGTACAAGACAACAAGAAGCACTGGTAAATTCTAAGTGTCTTCTTACCAATTGGAACAGTCGTCCGACCGATGAAGCCTGATGTCATCACGTCGTCGCGTCTACCAGTAATTTTTTTGTTGGTAGGTAGAGGGGAAAGTAACTGTTTGAAAAATTAGGTCTAGCTCTCACCGCGTGCTCGGGTAGTTCGGCTCGCAAGAGCACAGCAAACGTGTCAACGGCTCTCTGGCTCTCTTGTATGTCGCCTCCGCGTCATTCCAATGCCGTGAAGACCGGTGGGCGAGTAGGAAGAAGAGACCCGAGTTGGGGCCACGGAATCGAGGCCCGGGATTGCCCTCATTTAACCTCATTCCGAAGGCTTTTTCCTCGAAAGCCACCCACCGCACAAGATCCTGTTCAGGCCATCTTATCATGCAGCTTGGCATCCCCCTTTTCCACGGAGGAGCTACGACACCACCCTGAATATCTGAGAGAAGCCAAGAGAAGCAGCGTAGAAGAAATGAAGTCCATTCACTGGTGCGAAGTCTGGGTACGCCTACCGTCGACATTCGGTCGCACGGGCGCATCGTCAACAGAAATTACGAAGTAGGGAAGGCCCTTCACGAGTGGATACAGGAGAACATAGACTAGGACGGATTGGACGCCCTCTACATGACCAACTATGAGTATAACAAAAACCCGAGCGAGATAGTCGCCGCAGGTTTTTTAGGGGCGAAGCACCTTAAGGCCGAGGCTTGTCCGGCGTATGGCGTCCGTGCTCACGGCACAGCACCGGGTAAATCGAAACATCTGTGAACTAAAATGTTCACAAAAGGTTAACAAGAAAAGAAAAGTTTGACAAAAGGTTAGAGAGATAGAGAGGGAGGGATGGGGAGATAGACAGACAGACGCACAGCAGCGTGTAAATCGAAACATCTGTGAACAAAAGTTCCACAAAAAGGTTAACGGGGCAGAAATAAACGGTTAACAAAAGGTTGGAGAGAAAGGGAGAGTGAAAGAGAGTTCTACTAAAGAGCCGTGCTGTGCATGCACGAGGAGCATTGTATTGGATTGGATTGGATTTAATTGAATTGAACGGGATTTGGACCGGATTGGATTGAATTGAAATGGATCGGATTGGATTAAATTGAATTGTATTGCACTGGAGTGAACAAGAAATCATTTTACGAGCAGTAAGCACTCTCACGGATGATTTACGGCAATAACAATCCCCAGTGCTTCGCCCACTCGTCATGATTCACTTCGTGGAGATGCGTGAATTTTGTCGTCACACATGCCACCATTTCGTCCCAAATCGCTGCTGAGCATCCCCAAGAGTAAGCCATTACTTAACCTTCATTGAGCCTGCCGCATATGCATACAGCGCATGGCATATAATCTGGAGAATATGTTTAGAACGGAAAATACTGTTCATAAAACCAATTGCATTTAGAATCCTCACATAAGTGACCGCATTCAACGCTTTCATCAATCTGTCTCCGATATGCTGTTTATGTGTACTAAGCTGGATCACACACACAAAAAATGAAATCACTTGGTACCTTTTGTTCACCTTCGCTTTTAAGACGTGTATTCAGCGCACTACCGGATACTCGCTCTTCTTGCTGGTTTTGGCCGTTCCCCCTACCTCGTCATTGACATCGCTTTCCACTCCGCGTCGTTTTCTTTTCTTCTGCCTCCATATTATCTGGGCAGTTGATTGCTCGGTTAACACACTCCTACCACACAATCAGCATCCGAGAAGAAGCCACGCTGCAAGAACAAAACATCGTGTGCTGTTTTATTCATCGCTCCGCCTATTTACTGGTTGCATTGAAGTTCTACTGTGGACACCAGTGCTGCCACCCGGCCTATCCGATTTTTCCATTGTTGATTTGTCTGATGGTTCTCCATGGAACCGAAGTCCCCCGTTAACTCTCGGGTGTTTCCAGAAGTTGCCTATATGAACATCCTTGGATGTGGAACCGACAGAACATATGTTTCGCGAATAAAGAACTTCTCCAGCTTTCCTGGTCGATGTGCGGGACCCCGGGAAAAGTGTCTTTGCGACGCCAGATGTTTTGCGAATTCCAGGCTTTACTTTACGGGTTTTGTTCAGACGAGGACGTTTTGTAAATGCTGATGGACATTTTGCTGGCGGGCTTAGAGTGGCAAACCTGACTGTCGTGTATCTATACGATCTGACCGGTAATTCAACCTATTTCGAAGAACACCACGAAAGCCTGACGTCTGCTATTGAAATGATACGATTCACCAAGCGTACTCTGAAACCCAATTATTGCCATTTTGAGCTCGGGCAACTGCTGTTCATTGGCCACGTGGTCAGCAGGGCTGGTGTTCGTCCCCTATACTGGCAACATTGAAGCGAATTCAGAGTTTTCCACGCCATCCAAAAAAGGCCATCAGACATTTGTATTGGGCTATGATCATACTAATGGTATTTATAAAAAAGTGTGCCCACATAGCAGCCCCTCTTTCAAAGCTTACGCGAGATCATGTGCGTTCACTCTGGGCGAAACACAAACAGGACATTCGACGTACTCCTGAAAAAGCTGCAAAAACCACCCACCTTCACCAATTTCAACAAAAATTCCCTCGCACTTCCCCGAGGGGGAGAGTGTGTAAGTGCGAATGCACGGGTGTTGATTGCGCGATTACGGTGGATATCGTGATCTTAATGAGTAGTCGAGAGATACACACACGCACACACTACAAAGAAAGATATTTCACTCGTTATTGCTGGTACCGTTGCCCGGTCCGCCATCATCGTTATCGGATGCAGGACCACGACCGCTCTCGACACGGCGCGCGCTCGATAATACCCTCCCGCGCCACGCGGCCGCTACACGAGCGCCTTCCACGCGTCGGAATGCGGACGCCTGCTACGCGAGCGAGGCTCTCCCGCCCGAAGTGGAGAGGGCGCCCAACACCCGCAGACATGAGCGGAGAGAGGAGGAGAGAGTAGCGCCCGCCCATCTCCCCCCGTTGCTAGGAAACGAGGAGCGCGCGCACCCGCAGCTGTTGCTATGCGGACACGGCGGCGGACGATTCAGGCTCGCTTAAGAAGTGCATTCGCACTAAAAACACCGGCACCACACTGTACAGCAAAGTCAGTAACGTTGCTCTGGAAGCGGTTCTCATTTTGCGAAGACCGTGCCAAATTGATGACAGCCTACGCATGCAGAATGTTGTCACCTTCAAAAGGCTCTTTCTCGGCCACTGAAAAGGATTGCTGCCCGTCGTGGGTGGAGTGCTAAAATGCCGACCGCACCTTTATGTTCGTTCGTTTACAGTGGTAAGTGACCATCACTCACTTTGTTGACCCATGAGTCCGAATGGCTCGTCTTGACAGCTAGCACACTGGAGTGAGGAATTCGACGTCACTGTCGTGCACAAGTCTGTCCGGACAAGAGCCTGCCGATACCGGCTGTATCTCACGAGCAACAGCTGTGCCCTGCTTCGACGGCGAATGAGTACGACGACGACATAGTATTTTTTTGCATGCTGAACGCATCCATTGTGTACTGAACGGCAATAGGCAGACATGGCCCGGCAGACACCGACTCATTTTCTCAAGAACTCCTCAAAATTATGGCATGGCGGTTTCCCAAGGAATTTTATCCTTACGTCTCTGTTTTGTTGTTCCATACAAGAACCTTTCACCATGTGACTGAAGCTAGCGGCTGATTGTGCCCTAAGCAGTTCAAAACAAATTTTTCTAGAGCTCCCATGACGACCGCTCTCCAAGCCACCTGGGATATGCGTGTAAACGTGCTACAGCCCAGCCGTTATACAGTTAACCCAATCACTAGCCGGGCGACATTCCACCGAAATGATAAACAATGTTTGACGAACAATTGCTCGAACGCTGCAAACGGAGGGGAGAAAATGGAAGAGGCTCTGTACATTCGCTGACACTAGAAGTGGTTTACTGAAAAAGCAATTGTCATGTAATCCGTGCGCAAGATGGCACGGAAGCTTAGGAATGTGGCATCCCGCTACGATATACATATTCTTTCCCTAGCCAAGAGTAAAACACGCAGGGTGTGTTCGTTAACGAACAAGAAAAACGCGGACAAGAAGCCAGTCATTACAACCCCTTTGCCGAACAAACACGTGCTTCTGTTAAATCTAAATTAAGCGTCATTTACCAAACAGCGCTGCATTGAAAAAAAAAGTACACCCGCCCTCAGAATTTTCCGGTGCGGCATTTCGCAAATCGAGGTCAATTTGCCCGCTGCTTATCTGTAAGCTCCTGCCATGCATATTGGGATGATACTTTCAAGCGTTAATATTCACTTAGCAATGCCCCTGAAATACTGAGCAACCATTCACGAGAGAAATAGGTTTCGGATTTAGAAAACGCGTCCCGACAACTTGAGGCAGGGTATATGTGGGGCACGGGGGGCGCTATTTAAATATATGCTTAGGAGAGAACTTTGGGGCGATAAAATTTTGCACATATGCCAATTGGCCTGTCGATGCAACAGGTGCATGTGCGCCCTTTTTGGGAACACCGGGGAGCCTTTGAAATGTAGATATCAAACAGCCAGGGGAACGGAATAAGCTTCCAACATCAACCTTTAAAAAAAGACAAATGCGCGAGGCAAACTTCGATTTTTCTTCAGAAAAATAACGCAGATAAACAGCTGTGTTGATTGATTGTTGAGGCCCGATTGATTGCGCTTTCTTTACAAACTTTTTGTAGTTACTGCTGTTTCTTCGTCATATCGAACACGAACCGCCCCGCTAGCCACATGCTGCACCATACTCCCCCTTTTTCTCGTAACCCTTAATTGGCGAGAATTACGGCGCATGTCCTACAAAAGATTTGACATTCTGCCCCGCCCGCAGTATTTGTATCTGCATCTAATAGGCAGTAGCTCTGCATCACGTGCCGAAATTTACCAGCTTCTTCAGCTGATACGGAGTAGGGATCACATTTTGACGTTACAGGGGCCTAAAGAAGTCGTTGAGGACTTGCGCCTCTTGACGATGCTCGCGCAGTGTGCCCCGCAGTTAATACCAAAGCTTGATATGAATCTTTGGCCCCTTGTACTTGTACGATCCAAAGCGCCGCTTTCGACACTTCAAGAACAGCTCTGCGATGCAGCACGGGTTGAACATAGCGATTCTGTACGCGTCGCTCTCCAGCAAGCCAACGTTTTAACTCTTCACCCTAAATGTGTGCATGTGCCCTCGTGGTTGTCGGTCACGTGGGCCCACTCTTTTCCGAGAGCTTTGCGACTCTTTCGTTTTGAGGCGGTGGACGCCACGGCTTCAGCTTCTCGCTAGCGGAGCGATAATGTGGCTGGAACATAGCCTCAGTGTCCTCAAACCCATTACCATGGTCTTCACATTCGGCATAGCCCTTGTTGGACAGCCCCTGCGGTACGCAGGCGTCTGATTTGTATATCTCTGAGAGCTTGAGTAGTTCTCCATTTTACCCGCTAATTCAATACAGGCAAACAAAAGGCACTCGCGCAGTTGCTTGTCAGGTGAGGAATATTTTCCTCAGCATATGGTACCTGGAACACCCAGCCGAATGCGGTGTTAACGGCGAAAACGGTGCCCTTGACATGCTCGATACGTTGGCATACGAGCCTTCACTGGTGGCTCGAGTGAACTAGTGCGCTTACTTATTGTTGGGTTTTTAAGTTACCTTTATGAGGTTCTTCGAATACTCGTAGTTGTTGTCGCGAAGCACCGGTTCATTGCAGGTTTCTAAAGGCGTATCCTTGACAGAGCGGACTTAGGCCACATTTATTCACCCTCTTTAAGTCTCGAGCGTGATCGGAACTTTCCGGACCGTGTACGGTCCCAGCCGATTGGAGCTGCCATATGTGAACACCGATAGGTCCTCCCTTCAAGAACAAGCCAACGCCAGCTATCGAGATATGTCGGTGTATCGAAAGTCTCTTTGCTGCCTGTATCGAGAAATATCCGGGCTAAAGCATAAACGCATTCTTTATATGCCCACATAGTGGCCGTTTCGAGCAGCACTGACGTGGAAAAATGAGCTGCTGGCAGGAGCCGTCGTTTATTGTAGTTTGTTTGCGAAACATCCTAACGCCAGCTTATCTGTAAGAGCCACACACCTTAGAGCTGTGGTCACCAATCTCTCCCAAATGTCGCAAGGAACGGTAATGTGACGTCTCGAAAAGGTGTCGCACATAACGCGCCCCATAGTATTACAGTAACGATCCGTTGGCCGTTCTTTGCGCATCTAACACAGCGGTCATTCCTTGAAAGGTGTCTTTGCTTTTCCTGTGCTGCATATACTGAGCAGCACTCCCCCGCTTTGCGACTGTAATGATCGCACAGGTGGGACATTTGTTATCCATTCGATGGTGAATCTGTAGAGTTCTGTGCAAACCCAGCTGACAAGGCCAAAGTGCCCGGTAACTGAGCATAGGAGCTTCTAGGTGGTCGTTGTTTTGATAAAGCACTAGAGTTGGAACTACGCCTAAAAGTTCACAATTTTGTCCTTGCTTTTTACCTGACCTTCAATAACGCCATGATGCCCCTGACTTGGTGTTCTGCATTTTTTAAGTGCGAATGCACTTTATAAGCGACCCCAAACCATCCACCGCCGGCGGCGGCGTCGGCGGCGGCGTCGGCGGCGTCCGCAGTGCTCCTCTATATTTAAAAAAGAAACAGCATCCGGCGCCAGGTTTCGATCCGAGGACTTTGCGGCCGCAGCGCGACGCGCTACCGACTAAGCCACGGAAGCCACGCTGATATCAGTGTGAGTAACGCGCCTTATATTTTTAACGCATTCAAACTACGTCGTCAGCGGCGTGCGTTGGCGACTCAGCGGCGTTATAGCGGCTTGATAACTGCGTGGTGTACACGTGATACTACAAACCCGATGGAAGAGATGGAAGAGAAGGCGGCGAGGCGGTGGGCTGCGGGGGCCGAGCGCAAGCGCCGCAAGCGGGCCGACAACCGTGCATTCGCACTTTCACATTCTCCCCCTCGGGGAAATGCGGGGGAATTTTTGAAATTTTTTGCTTCGTGCTGCCGCTGACACTCATAGAACTAGCAAGCCATCTGCCAGCGAGGGTATGAAAACGGGATTCGTTATCACCGCGTACTCTGTAGCCGCAACACCTTTGTTTTGGAGAACGCGATTCCTTAATGGCACCTACTTGCATAAGTCTCGAAGGTGTGACCCTCGTAGGCAAAAAACAGCGAAAAGGAACGGCACGGAAGACGACAAAGAGACAAACACGGGCGCTGACTGACAACTGAATGAATTTTATTGCGCGCAGGCAATATGAGACAATCCAGCGCGCAATAAAATTCATTCAGTTGTCAGTAAGTGCCCGTGTTTGTCTCTTTCTCGTCTTCCGTGCCGTTCCTTTACGCTATTTTTTGCCTTCAGTATGAACCAACTAGCTCGTCTTCACAGTTTAGTGACACCTGTAATGATAATTCAAGTGGAAAAAGGGCGAGCGTACAGTCGATGGGGTCGTTGCCAAGCAGCTGCGTGCGTCCAAACCAGTCGATAAGCATATTCGTGGTTTAACTGCGATTTCATTCGTTGAGGTGAACCCGCTCAATGGTTCGGTCTGCATCCTCGGTCTGGTAGGATGTTCAATACATAAATATCTCGGTGTCGATAAGGTCCGGGTGTTTTAAATCGTCGCCTAAAATGGTCCTAAAAGCCATGCCCTTCGCGTGTCTCGCCAGAAAAACAGGGAAGTTGAGACGTCGGCAGCGCTTGTTAGCGATACCACTGCCAAGGACCCACGTGAGAGGGCCAGTTCATATTAGATGCAGGGTAAACGCCTTCAAATACGATGCTTCGTAGTTGAGGGGATAGTGGTTTCCTGAGAGTCCCGCGGTCGGGAACTCATACGTCGGGCTCCCACATATTGTTTAATACTGAGGGGAGTCGCTGTAGGGAACGGCATATGCTTTCCTTGTACTTCAAGGCGTTGGTAAAATCCCGCTCGATATCGCCGCCTTCCTGTGTTTATTTATTATTGTCATCAATGACTTTATGCAGGCTTCATTACTTGCGAGCTGGCAAATGGCCTCTTGCAAGTGATGCAGAGACCATGGGGAGGTTTGATAGAGCTCGGTTACTACCTTCAGCAACCTCGTAATTAATTTGTGAAGACGACCACTTCGAAGCAGAGGCTCTCAATCTGTTAGCGGAAGATTCCGGGCGTTTCCCGCGTTTCACGGTGAAATAAAGATAAAAGTATACGAGCCTCGACAAAGTGCGATTTCTTCAGACTTGTTGTAGCCACTACATTTTTTTTGTCATCTGACACACGAAGCGCTGTGCTAACCGCATGCTGTTGATAACATCCTAGTCCTCTTTTCTTGCTTCCCAAAAGCGGGGCGCATCCCTACGTGGGATTTAACAACCTCTATAACCAAGAGACCTGCCCGCTTGTCCGCCAACGCGTCTTCTTGTTTTTATTGTCTTGTCAGTGCATTATTTTATGTTGCCACATATCATTGACCCCCTGTACGTCTGCGCATGTGCGTAATTGCTTGTACATATTCTTCGCATTTAAAAAAAATTGTGTGTATGCACTGTTAAATAAAGAGAACGAAGTGCGCTACGAGCGCAGCCAGCGGGAGCTCGCTCCACGAGCGCGGCTCTCGCGGCAGTAGGTTGTAGCCATCTTGGATAGCCGGACGTCTGGTCTCTTCGTTCCCTTTCGCTACACAATTCTCTGGTGCCGAAAACCCCCAGCCGTCCGGTCCCGCCGACTCGCGCCATGGAATCGCTTAGTCGCCGCCGGGGAGTTCTTCGCGCCACCGTCACGAAGAAGATGACGGCACTCGACGCGCTCCTGCAGAACCCGGCGGCACCGACCCTCGAATTTCAGACGCTGCTGGACATAATTCTCGACAAGCAGCGAGCATTGCACGAACTGGACAGCCAGATTCAGGCGACTCTCAGAGAAGACGAATTTGACGCCGACGTTTTGGATGCTATTGATTACGACCAGCGCATCTGCGCCCTTCACACACGCGTGCGCTCCGTCACGAGCCCGGCCCCTTCAGCCAGCGCAGCTACAGATGAGTCTGGTGAGCCTTACGGGAGCGCACCTTCTCAGCCTCGACCGGGCACCCCTCAGACAACGCAGGGGAACCGCTTCGCCGCACTCCCGAAGCTCCAGATACCGAACTTCTCGGGAGACCGACGCGACTGGCAAGGGTTCTGGGACCAGTTCGATTCAAGCATCAATTCGAACGCGACTTTGCCAGGCATCGAGAAGTTTAAGTACCTTCTCTCGTACTTGACTGGTCCCGCCAAGGACGCGATCGAGGGCATTAAGCTGGCCGACGACAATTACGACGGCTGCGCCTACTCTATTTTAACCGCAGAACTCTTTAAGCTCTTCGTTCCGCCGTCCATACGCAGAAGCAATACAAAGAAAATGCGGAGCGCATGTACCCACGGGGGGAGGGGGGTTCGCCAGGAATCAGTTGTAAATAGGACTAAGGCGGCCGCTACCCTTAAATGCAAATTTTAATGTTAAGCATTCCAATGACGACACAGCATATAACCACAAGCGAGCATTTGCGAAAAACTCCGAAGTAGAGACTTCAACAAAAGAATGAGCTTTTTGGACAGGGAAAGAATAAAAGCTAACAGCGCAAGCGCCTAGTCTCCTATATGTATCCAGGCTTGCGCGTGGGTCTGCGCCGCGGGGTAGACTCGCAAGAAGAATACAAAGAATACCGAGCGCACTTGCCATTCAGCATTTCAGCAACCGCCGTCACCGACACAACGACTGTCGCCAGTTCCTGACGTCACTCTCTCCGCGTTGCTAATGGCAAACACCTGCGCTGATAAAACACAGAAAGGTCACGGCGGCGGCAGCAGAACTCTCTCCGACTCTGTTTCGCCCACGTTTGTGATGGGGCGACCAAAGAAAATACCGAAGCCCAGGAAAGCGACGGCCTATCAGGAAGCGCGCCGCACTGCCATGCGGGGGTGCAGTCGCACAGAAGACCAAGAAGTAAAAGAACTTGTAGTGCAGGCCTTCAACGGTGAGTGAGCGCTCGACGAAGACATTGAGGTGCCGTACGATGAAGAGTACAAACACTGAAGCGGGCACTGTGCAAATAAAAAACTTATATGCTTACTTTGCGTTTGATTTGATCTGCTCACGAGCGCCATATATGCACACAAGGTATATGGTTCTCGGCAACTAAAATGGCGCTCGTCGGTTTTAGCTTTGTGAGGGGAACACAGCCGTGCTGTGACATGAGGCTCGCACTGTTGTGCAAGCGGGCTCTGAAATGCAGAACCCTTTAGGGGCTCGCCTTAGTGCGTCGTAGGTCGTCGTAGCCTTCATTGTCACGCACGTTCAATGTCAAGCGACTACCGAAATCAGGTGGCGAGGAAAAATTACGGCCATAAGTAGAACCCCACGGTGTAACCGTAACGGTGTACCACAGAAGCTCCGAAAAAAAGGCCCTTTATATGTCCATAACTCTTCGAAACTGGTGAACCGTGGCGCATTTCATACATAATCCAGCTATTTACCGCAAAAAAAACTTCCGGTAGATTGAAGGACAAATACATGTAATCGACCGGCAGTTCCCGCATTGATATAGTTATTGACGCACGTTGGGTTGGGTTTCACAATAGTAAGAGTAAAAAATGGCCGCCAGAAACGGTCTGTTCCAAACTGCGCAGCAAGGCGCCTGAACGCGCGACATGAAAACAAAAAAAGAAAGAACAGAACTCCCGCTCGCGCTGTTCCAGGCAGGGGCGCGCGAGCACTGCGAAAACGGGAAATTTTAATTATATTGGACAAACCTCCGCTCAATTTATCAATATATAAGTAAGACAGGAAGGCGAAGTGTGATGGGTAGCAGCAGGCAGCCGGTAACGGCACCACAGCCATTATTGCGAATTGCTGCTCTGCACTTTCGACTGCATCCACGTTGAGTGGAATGGCTTTAATTTTTTTATCCCGTCCCACTGCGCGCTCGTTTTTCCTAAGATGCTATACCAACTCACCCCACCCAGTTTTACTTGATGTATATGTGCAGAAAAAAAATGAAATTATTTTAGCCAAGGAGTGCTGCGGACACTCTTGCTTGCCGATTGTTTCAGATGCTCCTGATAATATCGAGTTAAGGAAAGCATAACATTACGCATCGTGACCAGCTCACCATCTAGACTTCTGTGTGCCCTTGCTTTATTTATCTGTAGTAGAGGTGTAAAAAGCTTCGAATCAACCAACGCTTTTTACATCGATCTTCCGTATCCTTAGGTATTACCAATTATCTCACGTCAGTAACATAAAATTCTTCAGGGCCCTTGGGTCTGCTTACATGGTGTCAAGGCAAGAAACTGGCGACACCAAATACCTTCTTTGCTGCCACGTCGTTATAGCGTTTTTTCTTTGCTTTCGTTTTTTTTTTGTTCTGGCGTAATTACTTCCCCAAATTTGTTTTCTGCCCCCCGCACGGGGCACCTTGATCAATCTTGGTAACGGCGTTGGCGACACCGCGGACCCCGAGCCCCCATACTCACGCTGCAACCACCGTGGTAATGAGTTTTTAAGGTGAAGGGTAGAAACCTCAAACGGTGGCCGTCGGTGCCCAGGTCAAGCTCCGGCGGAGTGGCTCCCTGTTGGTTTACCCGGCAAGGAGCTCCGGGACCTCTTCAGCTATTAGGGTAAGGCTGACGAAGAAAGTAACCCCGGCCCCTGCTTCTATACTATGATATTTGGCATTTTCTAACCCCCCCCCCCCCCAAAAAAAAAGTGATCGGTCCCTGAAAAGGGGCCGCACCGAAGTATCCTTTCCTCCTTTGTCTTCGATCTCTATTCCAAAGCCCGACAATTTCTCGCACTTTTTGTTAATGAAATCTCTGGATAAATCAAAACCCATTACTTCCCAGCCTGTCTTTCTCATTTCCAAGTTTCTTGAAAGCCTTGTAGGCAAATCGTACAAGGCTAGAAAGCTCACAACCGGAGAAGTCTTAATTGAAGTCCAAAACAAACAACAATCCTGTAACCTCTTGAAGCAAACGCGCATGGTCGATGTTGACCTAAAGATCACGAGCCATCGCAGCCTCAATAGCGGCCAGGGTGTGATCTCTGATAGAGATCTAATAAAGGAGACTGAAGCAGATCTGCTCGACGGCCTTCGCGATCAGGGCGTGGCAGCAGTGCAGCGAATCACGATACGCCGAAACGACCAAATAACACCTACTAAACACATAATCTTGACGTTTGACCGCTGAACACTTCCTGAGTCGGTCAACGCAGGCTTCATGAGATGTCCGGTCCGACCCTACGTGCCAAACCCACGCCGCTGCTTCAAGTGTCAGCGGTTTGGGCACGGCACAACCTCTTGCCGTGGTAAACCGACGTGCGCAAAATGTGCAGCCCACGATCACCTAACCAGCAAATGCGAATCCGAGAGCTTCACCGGTGCGAACAGCCAGGGAGCGCACGCTGCCTATTCTTGGAGCTGTGAGAAATTCAAACAAGAAAAACAGATCATTGCCTTGAACGTAAACGAGAACATCACCTTCCCAGAGGCGCGAAAGAGGTTCGCCTCTTTCCCCCTGGGGAGGTACACCAACGCGGCTCGCCGAAGGGCGCAGCGGCGTCTAGTCTGGGCTGGGACCCAGTACCGCGAGTCGGACCTGGTCCCGCTCCCGCCTCCCGTCGGGTTGCCTCTGCTAGCCCAACCCGCCACCACACCGCCTGCGCAGTCAGCAGTGGCTGTGGTGGCAACCACGTCCGCTGGGGATGCTGCTGCATCCACTGGTTCCTCTCCACCGGCCAGAAGCACACGCGAGGGCAGGGTGGAGATGGCGACAGAGAAAAGCGTAGCAGTTCCCACCTCCGCCGCACCGCCTGTGCCACCCGGGGTGCTCCTGACGCCTTGGGTGGTCGCGGCTCAAACGAAGGGCACCAGAAAGGGTGCCAAGTCCGGGCGGTCCGGTACGCTGGGTACCCCTTCCAAATCTGATGATGAGATGGATGTGGGACATTTCCTGTCTGCTTTGCAAAAAAAAGAGCGGGTCCCTCCATCTATACCTCCTGAGAAGGTGAAAAAAAACCCTTCCAAGAGTGCAAGCCCCGAAAGACTTTACGTAAATAGTCACACTCCAGTAACTCTAACGCATCATAACTGGAAGAGAAAAGAAGGTTCAATGGAACTGCAGAGGCCTTCTGAATAATCTTGACGATGTGTATGAGATTCTGCATGCCAATCAGACAAGTTTAATGTGTGTCCAGGACACAAATTTGAATTCCAAGCACACACATTTCTTGAATGCTTACCTGGTATACAGAAAGGACAGGATTGGCTGCACACACTCTTCTGGCGGTGGGGCCATAATCGCCCGTAAATCCTCAGCATGCCACCCTGTCAACTTGAACACCATCCTTGAGGCTGTAGCCATCCGCACAATAATATTTATTAGGTTGATAACGGTATGCTCCATTTACATACCTCCTGATCTTGCACTTTCGAGCTCTGACTTTGAGGCGCTGCTCGACCAGCTGCCCGAACCATAGATCCTAACAGGCGACCTTAATGCACACAATTCTCTTTGGGGCTGTTCTCGCATGGATGCCCGAGGTCGCCTGATAGAGAAGTTTTTAACATACTCTGGAGCATGCCTCTTCAACAAGAAACAGCGTACATGTTATAACATAGGACACAACACATACTCATATCTTGATTTGCCTATTGGCTCCTCAGTTTTCTTTCTTTGTCTTGAGTGGAGCGAGCGTACGGACCCTAAAGGTAGTGACCCCTACCCCACCTCACTAACATATATAGATAAAGGTCCATGCAGTCCATCTTCCCAAACCAGGTTCAATGAAGCAAGAGCTAACTGGAAGACATTTACAGAGACATCCAAAGTACACTCCACATCCATAGGACACCTAATCAGGGAAGAAGCTACCCAACTCCTCACGGCGCACATCCTCGACGCCGCCGAAAAAGTCCATTTCCCAACGCCTCTGGTGCTCAGCGCAACCCCAGAAGGCCGTGGTGGAATAACGACTGTAGGCTGGGCGCGAGACGCCCAGAAAAAGGCGTCGGATATCCTTCGTCGGTACCCCACGTCGGGTAACCACATTTTGTTCAAGCGCGCCAAGGCGTTAAGAGAAAACGTGTGCGCCGTGAGGCAAAACGGGAGAGTTGGCAACACCTTCTTGACATCCATAAACTATCACACAGACACACACAAAGTCGGGACCCGAATACGAAAACTAAAGGGACAACATACAAACAGCCTGCCCCTCGTTAGTACAACAGGGGACACACTGGAAGACTAGGCTAACAGTCTTGCACAACAATTCAAACACGTGTCCAGTTCAGCACACTACACAAACACTTTCATGAAACACAAAACATCTGCAGAAAAAAAAGAGCCTTACAAGACAAAGAGAAATCAAAAACGTCGTACAACTCTGAATTCACACTTTCTGAGTTGAGGCTGCCCTTAGCACGTGCAAACCTTCAGCTCCAGGCGCAGATAAGATTACATACACCATAATACAGCACCTACAACCAGACACTCATGCAACAATTCTCACACCTATACAATAAAATATGGCTTTCTGGGCACATTTCACGCTCTTGGAGTTAGACCATAGTAGTGGCTTTCCTAAGGACGGGAAAGACCCTTCCTCTCGTGCCAGTTTTAGTCCCATTGCCCTGACAAGCTGCCTGTGTAAAGCTTTTCGAGAAGATGATAAACCGAAGACTCGTGTACTTCATAGACTACAACGCTCTTCTCGAGAGCAGCCAGGCAGGTTTTAGTTCGGGGCGATCTACCAGCGATAAACTCGTTGCGTTAGAGTCATATATTAAAGATGCTTTCCTCCACAAGCAGTATTGGAAGACAGTATTCTTTGATCTTGAAAAGGCGTACGATACTGCTTGGCGGTACGGCATCTTCAGTGATTTGAAGTCCTTTGGCATGTCGGGGTAACATGAATGACACGCTTGCCAGTTACCTGTCCGAATAATGTTTCCACGTGCGAGTTGGATGCACTCTCTAGGGTTCAGGGTGCAGGAAAATGGCGTGCCGCAAGGTGGACTTTTGAGTTGCACTTTGTTTTATTGCAAAATGGATTCTCTTCGGAAGGCACTGCCACCATCGATTTCCTGTTCAGGTCTATGTAGACACGTTTCAACTCTCCTTCAAATCGTGTAACTTCTCTATCTGTGAGCGCAAGTACTGCTTGGCGTGAACAAGCTAGCCAGTTGGCAGATAGCAACGGTTTTAATTTATTCCAAGAAAACGCCACGTGTGTTTTGTTTTCCAAGAGGTGTGGCATTCGGTCGGATCCAGACATTCACTCCACGTTGTCTCTATTCCTGTCAAAAACGAGCACAATTTTTAGGTATTATCTTTGACGAAAAGCTCACATTCATCCCACACATAAAACTACTAAAACATAAATGCTTAAAAACACTGTTTATTCTGAAGGTTCGCTCGTACATTTATTTTGGTGCTGACAAACAACTTCTTTTACATATTTTTACCAGCCTAATAGGTTCACGATTGGACTAGGGTAGCGTTGTCTACGGATCAGCCAATAAAACATCCCTCAGAATGCTCGACCCAGTGCTCCATCTGGGGCTGCGCCTGGTGTGTGGCGCCTTCCGGACAAGTCCAGTTGAAAGCCTGTGTGTAGAGTGCAACAAATGAAACCTACAACGTCAGCGAGCATACAAAGATCTCCTTTACGCTTTTAAAATTTCATCCATGCTTATTAGAGTTTGGGTTTGGGCTAGTTGGTAGCGATAATCCATGACTTCGTGTAGCGCCAACAAAACGACAAGGACAAAGGGGGCGACAGGTACAAGCGCTACACGAATTCATGGTTCATCCATGCCTCACCATCCTTTTAAATCAGTTTTTATCATTCATTCATGACTGAACTCCTTTTAAATAAACCATCGTTCTCTGCGCCCTTCTCTTACAAAGTTAGAGAGGAAGCGTCAGAGCTTTCTGGCTCCTTTTTAAACACCATCCAAACTTCAGTAATGGATTTTATAGCACCATGGCATCTCGGCCCTCTATCATGCGACACATCTTTCACACATGTAGATAAAAACCGAGCTCCCACATGTGAAATTCTGCAGCACTTCTTGTATTTGCAGCAGAAGTATGAATGTTCTGAATTTTATACGGACGCCTCTAAAACTGCCACCTCTGTGCCCTGCGCGGCGCATGGGCCCGCCCTAATGTCACTAGAACTCCCAATAGTAATACTACTCGTATCGTTATGGCAGAGGCTTACGGTGTACCTGTTGTTACTCCTATACTTCAAAGCCACATCCCATAATCCATTATCCATACAGATTCCCTCAGTGTTGTGCAGGCATTGTCGTCAACAAAGTCTTCCAAAAACCACGTTGTCAATCTGATAGTCAAGGGTATTATGTCTGTGTATATCCACAAATTTGAACTGGTCCCTTGCTGGGTCCGTGGCCACTGTGGTATAGCCGGGAACGAAGCTGTGGATCGAATGGCTGCTGCTGCTACAGGCAGGAATACAGTAGACATAACCACATTACCCTACACCGACGTGAAACCACACATCAGACAACAACTTCGCAAAACATGGGAAACACACTGGAGTGAACAAGCACACAAGTTACACGTAATAAAACCACACTTGGGACCGTACACCACCGACACACGCAATAGATACACTGAGGTCGCCTTGGCTAGATTACGGATACGGGCACACACATGCAACGGACTCGCACGTTCTCACTGGATCTCCAGGACCTCTGTGCAGCAGCTGCAGAGAGACCCTATCCGTAATCCACATCCTCATACAATGTAAGGCACTCGATATTGCACGACGCAAACACTTCCCACAACTACACACGTGACATATTCCACCACACCCGTCATACTTCTTAGGAGACGATGCCATGTCTGTTCAACGCACCGTTAAGTTCCTATCAGAAGTTCACTGCTTACAACTCATCTCATACCACCCATACTGTTACCTCTGGTTCTATACACCAGCCACCTGATGTATCTTTTAGTCATTCTTGTTCTTCACCCTGGCCTTTTACACCAGCCGTGCTTATAGTCTTTAACTGATTTTATTCGTGTTCCCTCCTCATCAAATAACTTTGTGTTTGGCGCTCTTTGCACATGTCGGCCTTGCGCCATTAAACTCAAACCATCATCATTGTTTTCTGCCAATGGCGTGTTCCCGTCCCATTCATAGCTTTTGCTTCTTCGTCACATGGCGCCACTGCAGGCACTCGTGCTTGCCCGATTGTTTGAGATGCTCCTTATAATATCGAGTTTAGGAAAGGATAAGATTTTGCATCGTGAAAGGAAAACATTTCGCATCGTAAAATCTAGACTTCTGTGTGCCCTTGCTTCATTTTTCCGTAGTAGAGGTGTCAAAAGCTGCGAATCAACCACCGCTCTTTACATCGCTCTTCCACTTCCTCAGGTATTACAAATATCTGACGTTTGTAAAATCAAATTCTTCAGGGCCCTTGTGTCTGCTTACATGGTGTCAAGGCAAGAAACTGGCGACACCAAAACCTTCTTTGCTGCCATGTCCTTATAGCGTTTTTCTTTGCTTTCGTGTTTTGTCTTCTGGTGGTCGTTACCTCCTCAAATTTGTTTTCTGCCAATGCCGTGTTTCCGACCATTTATAGCTTTCGCTTCTTCGTCACATGGCGCCAATTCCGTGAGAAAAACACACTGGCACATGCCACAGGTTGCGTAGGACCAAGGTTCTGTGCTCCTATGTGCACGTGTTCTGGTCATGTGCACTCACTTGCGGTTGTAACGCGGCGAGCACTATTCTACAACTTTATGTTTCATAATTGCAGTTTTGTAAATTTTGCGAAGCGAGTGCACTGCCCCTCAAAGCTACCGATTCCGGCTTTATACCCCAAGTGTGTATGTGGAACGCCGCCCATATTGTCTGTCGCGTTAACAGCGGTTTTCCGATGGGGGGCAGTAGGGAGGCCTTTGGAGTGTCTTAAGTTCCTCTATATAGCTCGCATCGAGAGCTAAGAGTTCCGAGATCATCCGCAATTTCGTAATTCGGATTCATGCGGGAAATCCACCCGTCGCCCGTGCAGGAGCCGCACAGCCCGCGGATCAGCCGTCCGGCGGGGTGCAGCACCGCAGGCGTCGGCGCTCTATTTCACGGTCAATCTTCATAACATTTATGCCGCATTTTATATGCGATATATTAAATCAAACTTCTCGACATTATTTGGCACCTCTGTTCGCTTAAGATTCCTTCCATTGCGTCAACAATATGGGCGGTGTATGGAGTTTGTTACATAAGGGTGGGAGGGGGGTACCGGGTATATATATTATATTCGCAACACCGATAAAATGTTCGTCTAATTTTTAATAAAAAATATGGCTGGCATAAAACGCGACCAAGGCCCAAGTTTGAGCGCAAATGAATTCGCCCGGTTTGTTTTCCAAAATTTAAATTAACCTTTTAACGACGCTAGCTCTGGCAGTCGACGTACACTTCAAAATAACAGCAGTCTAAAGTATGTACTTCGTGCCAGGCAACGTGGATCACAAGGGACGTGTTATTCCCGGCGCGTCCCTTGCATGAGTGTCTCTTACCAATGCTTAAAGGGGTCCTGAAATACCTTCCGCCGATGCATGGATGTACATCACCCAAATAAAGCAATGTATTTGCCAATCTCCTCCCGCAAGAATTTTGTTAAAGCGATGAGTATTAGCTGAGAATCGTAATCAAAAACCGCGCATTATCGTCGCTTCCGAGTTTCCTCCTCCTTTCGACTTACTCTCCGCTGTTGACGGCCCGCGAGCCTTGCCTCCCATGATGCTGCGCTCCGCAGCGGTGACGTACATTCCGCTATTGCGCTGCTCCGACCGTCGTCTGCTACGGGCAAGCTTTGTTGACACCATGAATCCCGCACGCACTCCGCTTCAAGGCTGGAAAAGCAGAACGAAAAAATCTGGCCGCAGTATGTGGCGGCCTGGCCTTGCCCTTTCGCGGTGTGCGTTGCTGGCGGCACATGACATTTTGTATCGGCGGCGACTCGCAGCCGCACGGGGAGGGTCGTGCGCTCGTTCCCTTGATGCACCGGCGCACTGTTTATCCAAAAAGCGCCGTATCAGATGTGGCCCCGCTGGTGCCGGGTCTTATTTTGCGGCGGTGGTAATTCCCGCCGGCCACAACGTGAAAAAGACATTTTGAACCGATACAGAACCCGTGCACAAAACGCTTCAATCATGGTGACCAGTTCAGCTTGGGGCGACGCGTGGTGGAGAGCGGCAACGTTGGCAAAACAAAACATTCTCCGCCGCGGCTCTGAGCTTTCTAGCGCTGGAGAGAGCGCCATTTCTTTGACAATCTCAAACATCGGTTGCCTTGGCAACAAGGCACAAACCGCTCCAGAAGTCAGTTACGGTTCCGTGATCCCGGTTCAGCTTGGGGCCCCACCTCGCGACATGTGGGCACTGCAGACGTACCACCCACTCCTATTGGGAAGTGCGAGATGCGTTTGGCATTACAGGAGGCGATGGTGTGTGTGTTGTGGACGCCTTTGTTTCGCGATGAAATGCGACGTTGTGCTTCTGCGGGTGGATAGTTCTTCCCATGGTCTGGATAAATCTTTCTCGAGCGACGTACGACTCAACCTCGCATGGGGTATGTGCAGTGTGCGTGGCTAAAAGCCTCGGCTTGTGCGCCACAGTTAAGTTACTTGCTGTTCATCCCCGCAAACCGCGCGCGAGGTGAGTACCGAATTTACGACGGGCAGGAGGCAACCCATCCTCTGTCAATCGTGGTTCAGACTTTCAATGCATGTTGTGACGTTGTATTCGTTAGAAACGCATCTCTGGATTGTTGTGAAGCTGAATAAAATGTATGCGTCAAACCCGGGCATTCGGCTCAGGGCGTTCTCTGCGATTGCACGAAAGAAGTGCCACGGGGCTTGAAACGCTTCTTATGAACGTACTCAGGTAAGAGAATATCCATGCCGTGTTATGGCCGTGTTGCATTAAATACAAACGGTTAAGCGTTTGTTTTACACTTGTTTTCGTTTGTCGTGGAAATGCCCAAGCACTCCGGCACTCCGCTGGCAGATCAGCCGGCGAGCCGACGCTGAGCAGACGACTCATCCATTTGCCGGAAGTGCGGTGAAAAAGCCGCCCATAGCAGGATGTCTAGCTCATGACGAACATCTGGGAATCGATGATGTAGACATGTCAAGATGGCGGAATCCAAAAACACGAAGGAAGGGTGAGAAAAAAACGACAAAACTTTGCAACAAAAGTGTGAGCTTTCCGCTGCGCGTAAAAGAGTAATACTTGGCACAGAGGACGTGACGACCCAATCTAACGGTTGCGCTAGTTCATTTAGTGTGCTCAAAATGCCTTTCAGGGCCCCTTTAAAAGCCCCCTTATTCGCCGGAGGATGTCTTAAAACTATTTTCTGTGTACTTTCATTTTCATGCTCCCAGGCACGCAACACTGACATTCCGCTACACAAAAGGAAATAAACTATACGGCATCACACACGAAACAACAGACGCGCTCGAAACCACAACCCACACCACTGCACGCCGGATCCCTATGCTCTTCATCGATTGGGTGATGGGCATCCGCATGTGCCGCGTGGCCGCACAAACAAGGCGCAGCCCTGCCTTCGCCTGCGTGGCGGCCGTATAGAGGCCTTTTTTGCATGTCTTTATAGTACCATAGATACGTTATCACGGCTGCGTGTGGACAGTGTCTGGACAAATCTTATGGGTCTGCTATCTCGCATAAAGAAGCTTCAGGCGTATTCGCCGGCACGCGACTGACCGCGGATGACCTGAGAAACTGCGCATCCCAGGGGCCCTTGCGAACGTTGTACAAACCTTGCAAATTGTGTCGCATAATTTTCCGCAAGAGGCGCTGCCCGTCGGACAGTACTCCGGACGGAAGCACGCGGTAAGGCTAGCGAGCGCATAAGGGCAGGGAAGAGCAGCAGGACAGTAACTGCTGCGAAGTTTTTTATCTAACGCAATAGGCAATGTAAATACAGACGGAGTTTGGTATTTGCCACGAAGAAATCAGCAACGACGACAAAAACTTCCGTACAACGCCGTTGAAGCGCGGAGATAGCACATTTGCTAGAGTACAAGGCTGGTACTGAGCAGACCCGTGTTTCATATCCCATGAAATCACGCATGTGTTTTATGTTTCTTTGCTCTTTTTGGCGGTTACCATTTTCTTGATGAGCCCACAACAGCAGCTGTGCTTTCTTGCGGAATGGGGCCCTTAAGGCTATTGTTTTAATACCTAATGGGCTAAATATAAGGAACTAAATTGAAAGTATGTAGTAAAACGTTTTGCGCCTGTGTTTTTCTCTAGTATTTTGCATTGTAGTTGAGGAAAACCCACTGTAGCCGCTGCGTAACGCTTCCTCAGAGCAGCGTTTCTTCTTTACCGTTACATTAACCTGAATGCATGTGATTACAGTTTCTAACCTGTTAATGTCACCTGCCGAGTAGTCCAAATGGATTTTTATAGAAGAGATGTCCTATTTCAGACTGTACGGAAGCCCGATGACCCAAAATGTATTGAGACGAAGTACTTACGCGTCGTCAATAGGGACCATAAAGCCTCACTGTTCACCACGAAAGGCCGCACCTACACCCTGGGTATCAAGTACGCTGAAGCTGAAGTGAATCGTCCTTACTCGTGTAAGATTGACAATAATCCAGTGAGAAGTACACGCTTCTTCTTTGACGCTGCCGGTAAGTCACTTGAGAAGGCCTTTTTTCTTCAAATAATTAGGCAGAAATAATTCTTTCTGCGTATCTTTCTTTTCATTGTGCTTATGATATTGCACTGCCCGTTTTTCATCCTTATCGTCATCATCATGATTATCACCGCCTGCTTGTGTCGACTTCAGTACGAAAGGCTCGCCCAAAGATCTCCAGCTACGTTTATGGAATGCTAGCTGAGTCCATTCTCTCCCCCCAAATTTCCGCCGCACATCTCTCCATCGAGTCTGTGGGCGACATCTATTGCGTTATAGGTCTATTCGGGACCACTCTGTTAAACGGATGGTCCACCAGTTGTCCCTGAAGCGCATAACGTGGCCCACCCATGCCCATTTCCTTCTTTCAATTTGAACTACGATGTCTTCCATCTTAGTCTTTCCCTAATCTACGCGGCTAGAGTCTTATGCCTCAGCATGTCCCCTAGCACTCTCTTTTTCATAGCCTGTTGTGCCGATCTAAGTTTTCTTTCAAGTCGTTTAGAAAGACTCCAAGTTTCTGCCTCGTACGTCATTACTGGAAGAACACCGTCAATAAATACTAGCTTCTTGAGGGAGAGGGGCAGCTTATAGGTTGAGGATGTCTTAATTCTCACTGCAACAAGCTCAACCATGCTTAATTGTAAGGGTAATTCTTTTTAATGGTTTGAATCAGCAGATATGATTTGGCCAAGCTACACATGCTCGCCTACTATATCCAACAACTCGTTACCTATACTAAATTTTCGTGTTTTGGCATGCTGATTGAACATTACCTTCGATTTTTTTGTGTTTGATTAAAAACATGCTGCAATACTTATAGAGCACAAATTGGAAAGCATGCACTGCAAATCCTTTCTGCTTTGACTGAACAGGACAATGGTATCTGAGAACCTTAGGTGGGGGAGATATTCCCCGTTATCCCGCATCTTTCAAAACGCTGCTGCGCATGCGCATGTCGCCGGCAGAGGAGGCAAGAAACAGTCTGACAGAGTCGGCCGGTCTGCTCTGCGGTGACACCACTGCTGTCTGCGGCTGTAACTGAGCCCGTGTAGTGAAAGCATGCGACCGGGTTCGGCCCCCTAGGAGAAAACAAGATGCAGTGCGCTTTGCAAATGCAACTGTGATGCAAACCATAACATGAACGGTGAAAGGTTTGTTTCTAGCGACACACGCAAACCCAGAAGTGGGAGTTAACAGATCAGGAGCTGCCCGCCACGGCACCATGAATGAACGCCCCATTCTGCGTCCCGTCTTAGTCACACCAGGAATCTACACCACCAGTGACAACAACCTGCTGCCACTCTAAATCCTGAGATCATCAGTGATATTACTTCGACGACGATGCGCACACCCCGACCAAGGGAATGTAGCCAAGCAGGACCAGCTGGCTGACGAAGGCGGCCAGTAGGCCGCGACAACGCTCGGGCCATGACGAATGTTCCTCTATTTTGTTAGTGCGTAGAGCGTAATAAACGTCGTAAGGTCTATGAGACAACGTACCTTCACACAATGTATGCGATCCCTATTTCGTGGCTACCGACGCTTTGCTGACTTCACTGACTTCGAAGCTCAATATGCGTACACAGCTGGCACGCTTGTAGAAAATGTAAGGCACGTTAAGTCCGTAAGGAGAGTTACTCAACTTAATTTAGCAAGCGAAGAATCAAAACCAGCTGATGTTTCTATCGTAAAGCGAAAAAGAATAGTACGAAGAGCACATTCTCTTTCGACGGGTGAACTCGCGACCTGCTTGCGAGAAAAATTTGCGATCTTATTTCTTGGCCTAATAACTAACACAGTCAATGGGTTTTAGGTATTCGTGCAGAGGGGCGGGGGGGGGGGGGGAGGGAGAGATCCAGAGTCGGTTAGTGTACAAGCGCTATTCAAATAATGATCAGGCTCCGTGTCAGCAGTACTATTAAAAAACCTGTTCAGGCAGGTGCAAAACATAAGTTAAGCCTCCACTTTGTGTCCGCGCCATTCTAGTGAGGTCCCTTGCTGCGCCGTAGCCGAGTGGTCTAGAGCGTCAGAAACACCGAACCCCTCGAATTTGGTGGTGCGAATCCTTTAGGTTTAGGAGCTTTTTGTTTTGTCCTCACATGATTGCGGAAAGTGATGATTTTTTTCTCGTTGTGATCGGCACTGCTGCAAAATGTATGGGTCCAAATGACGAGGAGCTTGCGATTTCAGCAGAAATGTTTTTCCTGTGTAGCAATTTTTTGTCCCATGATATTTCCAAGGTTTAAAAGAAATAAACCAATACCAACTTTTCAAACTGACAGTTCTTCTAAACAAGAAAGTGTAATCGTGCGACTATGATGAACCTGCGCGGTTACAAATAAAAATGCACCACAAAAAATCACTTTTCAGAGTAAGTTGCTTTGGACTTCGGTTGGTTCATTTGCTTTCGACTTCGCTTTATTCGGTCAAAATGCTCACAAAAGTAACCTGCACATGCATTTATGCTCGTTGTGATAACAAACAGAAAAAAAGAACGGTGGAATTGAACATATCTGCAGCCACATATAATTTTTTGAATCGCGGAAATCCACATACCAGCCTCAAGGAAGGATTTTTTATAAAGGCCATTTTAGGTGTCTGCGTTTATGCTGCTGTTTGACACAGGATCATGTTCCCCTTCTCTACCTTTTACGAGCTAGAAAAAACTAAATGGCGTGAGAAAATTCTTTCCACAGCCTCCGATTGCCACCCTCCGGTAGTCCCACTTCCAGAACCGCTGCAAAACTAAAAGTGCGTTGAAAGCGTACGTCTTCCAGCATAGTTATTACTTTTGTAGCTTTAGGCTGGCTACACAATTCACGTAAAATAAATAAACACGAGCAAAATAGCCCTGCTTTTCCTTCCGGTGCCGCAGCCGCCATCTTGCTACTCTGCCATATTGATTCACGGTGGTCCCACCAGAGGCCGCCACAGCGAAATGAAAAAGGCGGATTCTCACCCCTGTTTTCCTTCACCTAAGGTTTCTGAACCCATTCCGCAGCCGAGCAGTAAATAACTGTGGGAATATTGTGCTCCCTTGCAGGACACTATTTGTATAGACAACTTGCAAGTTTGTTGAAGCAGTTGTGTAGTTCTGTGCATCCATGATAAATATTTTTGAAGAGCGGAACCTATCACTAGTATAGACCATTCCAACGAGGGCGCCGCCATCTTGCTCCTTGCATGCGCAGCGCCCTCTCGTAGCTGGCCGATTCGCTGGCTTGTGCGTTTGTTCCGCGGCGCATGGACGCCAGCTGCGGATCGGTGAATGTTACGTTGTTGCTCGTTGTAGGTTCTTTTCCGTAATGTGTTCGGACTAAATCTGGCCTTTCGGAAGCCGTAAATTCTGAAATATATCGCTTGATGCCAACATCTAAGAAACGTAGATTTCGCTGCGACATAGTATTGTTATTTTCTTTAAAAATGTTCAGAACAGCAATTTATGAAACCAAATTTGGTTTTTTGTGAATAGCAATTTCATGACAATTCTTACTCACTGTTTATTGGCCGATGTCAGACTCAACCGTGTCGGATAGAACAATAATTTTAGGTTTGTTTTGAAAATGAGCATGTATACTTTATTCGGTCGAAAAGAGATAAACAAAAATTTAAGGGAGTCAAAAATCTCTGTAATACGGATGCTGAATAAAAACCCGCAATCAATGCCTTACTCATTTCATACCAACGTAACCCGAGAGCACGAGGCAAATACATCTTGGACGTACCTATTTTTTTTGCTTTCAACCAGTTAATGGTCAGATAGTCAGCTGAAATAGTAATGAAAACGAATGGTACACTGTATGGTAAATCTCCACAATGTATCCGTGCAAGATCACAAGTTATAGTAGTGTGTACCCCATTCTGAATTAGTGTGAATAAGATCCGCCAGAACGTCCTCAGCGTATTGCCTTTCTCAGTTTTTTTATAAATAGTTTCTGACTTTCGCCTGTCAATTCTCGTGTTTGAACCAAACACTCGTTAAGTGTAATGTACACTTCTTATTTGTGGTTGTTCCCATACAAGATGAATTCGGTAGAAATGCTACACAAGCCACGTACCAAACCTAGGGAGTCAGTGCATAATTTCTCTCAACGATAGCCGCGTTCTTATGAACTGTGTTCTTTAAAAAAGCGCAAGTACCAACGTCGGGAAACACCAGTCATATTATCAACACTCATGAGACCACTTTTTATGCGCAATAATACGGCAATTAGCGCAACAACCACAAGATATGCCTTGTTAATTGCAAGGACGAACACCTTACGGCACCTTAGAATTCTAAAGAATTTGTGTATTTCAAGGCCAATGACGAGCGTTCGCGGAAATGTACTTCCACAGGGAGAACACGTGGAGCTTACGAAAGCACTGCCAACGGAACCATTTATTCTGCACAGGTGGCGCTGTTATGGGAGTAGAAGCTGAGAGCGACATCTCCACTGGTGCAACAGATACTCCGGAGTTCCAGCCTCCTGCGCAAATCTTACACTTATGACTGGAAGGCGTGACTCTGCGGGTTGCACCATCATACACTTGAAACTCTACAGGGTATGCACGTAGAAATTGTGTATTTTTCTCTTTGGCTGATATGATGTTGGTGTTATATGTGTGAACTTTTATATTGCAACGTCTGGCTCTAAAAAAAGGTTTATTTACGTTGTCTTCCAGAGTAGAATTCACCATTCATGTAATCACTTCTATACAGCAAAACGAAGTTTAATAATCTTTTCATCATGTGCGCTTTCTCAGAAACACAATTTGTGGAACCGAATAATTGTGCAGGGTTTTCTAATATACAAAGTGCGCGCGTCCAATGAAGGCGTTAGTCAAGATTCGTAACAAGTCAATCTCCTGCCTGCAAACTGATAACTTTTGTTGTGTCAGATAACGCAATGCTTTGTTGTTATTTTGAAATATTTTAGCAAATCAACTATAGAGAGTCCGTGTGGAGCGAGTACTGTAATTTCTCACCCCCCTTTCTTCCTGTGTCTGTGTGTACGTGTTCGCGTGTGCGTGCCTGCGTGTGTGCGTGTGCGTGCGTACGTGCGTGTGCTCGCTCGCGTGGGTGCATGTGAGTGGACTGCAATCATGAGTGCCCA
Organism: Haemaphysalis longicornis; assembly: GCA_013339765.2. Classification (NCBI taxonomy): domain Eukaryota; kingdom Metazoa; phylum Arthropoda; class Arachnida; order Ixodida; family Ixodidae; genus Haemaphysalis; species Haemaphysalis longicornis. The sequence continues at coordinate 164,410,313 of CM023450.1, read as the reverse complement.
TTGCACCGAAGATGTTCATGCAGGTTGTCGAAAAGGTGTATTTCAATGGTTCACTAACATTAAAATAAAGAAAAATATTCCAAAGCACCTAAGCACTCCTTCACACGTAGTCAGTGTACCGGCATTGCTATTCGATTGCCTATAGGATATGGGATATTTGCTCTATTCTTTCGCTACCCTCTCAAGCCCCACTTCGGGGCAAGACTGCAGTGGTCTGCCCCGTCCCGCAGTTTCTGTTAAGCTCCGTCCTTCAGTTAATCCGCGTGTAAGGTAGCGGGCTCGTTTTATAAACATACAATAAGAAAGGCACATAGTGGCGGAAAGTTATCACTATTTGTTGGAACTGCTATAGGTCACTGGTGAGATTGTGATCTCTTGCTATAGTGATTCATTTTTTACTTTTGTACAGAGTTTTCCATGATACAAAACGCTTTCTGCCTTGCATTTTTCAACAAAAAGTGAAATTGCGTGTATACACACTTATTGGTTTGATTGTGTAAATGAAGAACAAAATTGCTGAACAATTCAGATAAATAGAGCATGTAAAATATATTAAAAATGAACTAACAAAAACGACAATGTATCCCCAAAGCAAACACAAACACATAAAAATAACCAGAAAAATACGTGCTATGCCTTGTTTCGTGTTTACACAAAAATGCAAATTAGCAGAGTTAACGCATCGTTGCTATATTACGTGAATGGAGTACGTCTTCAGAAGGCGTTAAAAATGAGAGTTTTTATAAATAAAGAATCAATAAAGAATAAAAGAAAAGAAGTAATAAAAGCTGAAGCAATAAATGAATAAATCCGTATCGGTGATTCACGGCTTTTGTGGCGGAGTCGAGAGGGAGGGAACGTATTAAAAGGGAGTGAGATGGTCATCACTTCAGTCTGCTGAGGACTGCCTCAAAAGAAATAGCAAATGCTTTACGTAATCACACTTCCCTCGGGCACGATAAGCGAAAATGAAAAGAACAAAATTTACCTAAAATACAGGAAAATTACAAAGAATGCAAGCAATTAGTGCCCTTCCACTCTGGGGAGAAGGGAGACGTAGACCGTGGACTCAGTCAACGGAGTACACGAAACAAAACCCGTTTCGTTATGATGGAACAACGGAAAGTTAACGGGACGGGAGGAGGACACCACACGAGCGTTGAAATTTAAAACGAAGCTTGGAAGAACTGCATCCTTACTCTACCGGACAAAAATGGGGATATTCGTTTTCCTCCCTCGTCGTAGGCAGCTTGCTGTCTGTCTAACACACCAACCCAAACCACTAGATCATGTATAACCATGAAGCAGCCTAGGTGCCATAGGGCGCGAAGTATCCAGGGGTAGAATTCGGAGCTTTCTCCATGTAATGTCCATTTCAAGGTGCTCGTTTAAAGCACGCCCTCATTGGGTGAAATTAGAGGGCAGATTGCGACACAGAACATCTATTGGACAAAGGCCACGTAAGTGCAACTCCGTCTTGACTCAAACGGTGCGGAATGGACATTTTCGAAATGCACAGGCAGGAATACCGCACCAGGAACAAATCTCGCACCACTACAACAGTAATTTTTTTGAGGAGGGCACGAAGCCTAGCAGTGTTTGCCAGCGCCCTCCCTTTTTACCTCTATTACCGGCTCCCCCTTTATGGCATAAACTGGCAACCGGTTATGAACGCGTGCTTAGGCGCGAAATGCACCGGTGAAAATGTCACACGGAAAGCAATTTCAGATGAGAAACTGAGAGCTAACGTTGGGGTTCCAAGCGGGAAATTTCCTCTACATCGGGACATTATTTGTATGTGCCACAGGAGAAGGAATTTGGTGTGGCAAGGGTGGCGACTAAACGTTCGCAGGAAGCGCCTTTCAGCCGTTTTAACGCCCACTCTCACTTCTGTTGGTTTTTCGCACTAACCTGGTAACGGCGCTACCGCAGTTATCAGTTGATTGCGCAACCTGCGAAAAAGAACTCTGTGGTGGCGGGAGAATACCTGCTGTAAAAGGGGGCTGCGAGGTCATGTGGAGGTGCATAGAAGCGGCACCGAGTAAAGCGGCTTCACCGGAATAAAAATTGGAGGGAAGGGGGTGAGACATATACTGGTTCCCAGTTTAAAAGACCAACCGTCTAACCTTATGCATTTGCACAAAAATGAGAATTGGTGGATGTGACATATAAAGCGGTTATAATTGTGCAAGTAGAGATAGAGGCCATTTTGTAACAAATACAAAACAAAAGTAATGCGAGTGCAATTGACGATATAAAAAGTCTCTCATACGGTCTGACTAAACGCGATACAGAGAATGATAAACCAAAGACCAGAAAATAGGAGAAGCGCAAGAAAAAGGTAAGCATCAACCTGGTAGTTTCTTGCATTTGCACAGATGTAATATTTCAATAAATACCCTATTAACACCGATTCTAGTCTAAATAGAGAATAATACAAACGTACAGTAATCCCTCGTTATAACAAACTCGCTTTACTCGAAATATCGCTTTTTTGAAATTTCTCCTGATCCCAACCCAAAAAGATGCATTTTAGGCCTCATTACTGGAAGCACACGAAGAGCTGGACCCGCTTAGAGCGAAGTGGCGAGCGGAGGCATAGCGGAGCGGCGGCGATACAGCGGCGAGTCAGGCGGTCAACATGGCGGGTTAACAAGCTGGTCTTTCCCCTGCGATTTTTTCGAGCCAAACAAGCTCGATTCGCGCCATCCGTCTTTAGACAAACGGTCAAAATGCGTGGTAGGGTCATTGAATTTGTTTCTACACATTGGTAAATAGTGTGGGCTTGACGATGCCCGAACACCTACACTCAAAGCGTAGAATTAGCAGTGTCGTCGAGCGCGGGGCGCCGCAAATCTCTTGTTCAACAAAATTCACGCCGGCACATTTCGCGAAAAATTTGCCAAGTGATCATGCAAAACCCTAGTGCAAAACCTCTCAGTATTCATGCTTGCGCTTTGTACCCACGATGAGCGGTCAATCATTGTTTTTTGAGTTCAACAAAAACAACCTTGGACCCTGAGCCACGTAATTTGCGACGCTTACCGGCGCGAAACTCGTAGCTTTGCGTTACGCCCCCCCCCCCCCCACACCCACCCACCTTCTATAAAAGTGGCCACTGCCTTCTCCTCCTCATTCGCGTAGCCTTCTGAAAGGCGTTGGGACGCCAGTCACTGGTTGGTCAAATTGGAGAAGGCCTTGCTCGCGCCCTGCAACAACATGAAACAGCCAAAGCTCAGAGCTTTTTTTGCAGCTGAACAAAATCTTTCTCCACTGAATACATTGTGCTTTGATTTCGCCTAGTTGTAGCGGCAATAAAGTTTCACTACTTTAGCTTCGCTCGAGCTGTCTCTTGTATCGAAATACCGCTTATAACAAACATTTTCTCCGTCCCGCTGACTTCGTTTTAACAAGGAATTACTGTATACGAAAATAGACACACAGAATAACTTTAATTGGCAAAGCCAGGACATAAAAAATGTGTGACACGTCTCGTATAAACTGCAAGTCACGTGGCGAACAAAAGGTTATAAACAACCACGCAGCAAAACTGCAACTACATAAAAAAAAATTCCAGAAAAGCCCCAATGACATACCACGGAGCATTAGCGCGGCAATACATAACTGAGGGAGTCAACAAATTTATCCTTGCAACATCGTAAACGAAGAAAATGGCGAAAACCAGAAAACAAAACTTGTACAAACAAAGGAAAAGGAAATTCACTCTCTTTAGGCAAACACTCACTAACGCAAAATAAATGGACAAAAAGCAGAGCAATTTGGTTGGTTATAGTAAAATAAGGCTATATTAAACTCGGAACTGAACACATACGCATTGCTATACAACTCTCTTCTCAGTTATATGCATGCGAAGTTCGGTAAATGGGCTTCCATAGCCCTACACATACTCTACATCGGGGAACCGGCTTTCTTATCCACCTACCTGCTGCATGTGTAATTTCATAGCATTGTCTAATTATCCCTATTTACCTTAATCATTATTTCTAACGGAACTTTCTATATCTCTAGCCCATAAATATATATGGAAAGCACAACCCATTTTTGTTACTATCTATTAACCAGTCTTGAAGCCATGGTTAGCGAAATGTTAGAGATACGAGCCCGCCTCGTCTTCTGAATGCCCTACGTTGGATTTGAAGGCCCAATTTGCCAATTTTCTTCGGATTTTATTAAACCACTTTGCTGATCGAGCTGTCCTCATAAAATTTGAAGTCACTCCAAGTATTCTCTAACCTGTCTAGTTGTTGAACACAGGTTATTTTCTTTGCCACTAGTGCGCCATGTTCGGGCCGACGCCAGATTTTCTCGAAACTGGTGAAATAATTTGGTCGCTGTTATAAAAGCCGAATGTGATGTGATGCCGCCACACGAATTTAAGAGCCTCTGTTTTGCGTTTCAAATATTGGTGCGGCACGGCGCATGCAAACGTTTGGCGCCCATTTAATCCGCTTCCGATACGCCGTAGCCTGTACAGGTGTCAATCTGTTTTTGCAGCAGTGTCCCAATTACGCTGCAGTTTCTAAACGGCGCTGGCTAGCGCTCCCAGATTTAAAAGCATGTTATAAAAACGATAACATAGAAGTAATTCCGGTTAACTTTCAAGGCATAATAAAATATGCACAAACAGAAATATTACAAAGGGTCATATAAGGCACAAGACAACAAAAAATTCTTGAGTATTTTAATTGTCGACGTACGTACTGGAACACGGCCCCCACCACGTGCGAAGCGAACGCCCCGTTTGCCAAAAAATGCGGGCCTGACGCCCCAGCGTCGTTACCAGTATACTAAAGCAACGCTTTCTACCTTTACCGTCCAAAGTTTCTTTCGCTGCGTGCGGGAATATAAATTCCCGACGCCGGGGAGGGGGCGGCAGGGGTGGGGGGCGTGGAGGCGCAGGGTTTCACGCACGGAACACACTGCAGATGGCGTGACGAATTTACCCAGCGTCCCCTGCGCAAAGGTGCAGCTCAAGGGCAGGCACGTCGCCGGTACGGATTGGTCGCTGCTTTAGCGACAGTGTTTTTGGGCTATTTTGGCGCAGCTTCGCGTCCATTGCGCGCTTTCTTCGCACGGCTTGATTAACGTGTTCGACAGCACCTCCTGTGTAAACCGGACCACACAGAATTAAGTCATCGTACGGCAAAAATACGTAGAGGATTGGACCCGCCGCGGTGACTCCGTGGATAAGGCATTGCGCTGCTGAGCCCGAAGTCACGTATTCGATTCCCTGCCCCGGCGGAAGATTTTCTGAAGGCGGCGAAAAGCAAACACGCCCAAGTGTACGATTTTCGGCGCACGTTAAAGATCCCCATGAGGTCAAAATTAATCCGTAGCCCTCCACTACGGCACACCTCGTAACCTGCGTTGAGTCGGCGCTTTAACCCTACAATCAATCAATCAACGTTGAGGATTGGTTTGAGGGTCCGGAAAACAAAATGTACAAACCACATTCAGGCATCCGGCCGCTAGAGAAACGCTACCTTTTGCGCACTGCTTGCCACGAGTGGTACTCCGTTTTCTAAATTGATAAATACCAATTCGGTTATGTTTTACCAGGAATTACAATAGGCGGAAGGAGCAACGGCTCCTGATAAATAGCGTTAATAAAAGTTCCCTCTGCTTTCTCGCTATTCTCAAACTTACTTAAACAACTGGTGTAAATAGGTATAAAGGAGAACCACTAACCTCACATTCCGAATTGTTTCGGTGTCTACGCTTGTGTCGCTCGGTGGTGTAGCCCCGAGGTAGCACATTATGATGACTAGGTTCCGCTGTGTCACGCTTCGAACGACGCTCCTCTTCTTTGTTCTCGTTCTGCCAACGCTCGGCCGTGGCCGACGCTGCTGCGTTTGGGACGCCACCCCCGTGAAGTCCAAGCAACGGCTGGCAGAAACACTTGTTTCAGTCTTTGTAGAGCCACGTGTCTGATTTCATGTGAAATCGCATGGACAATTGTAGGGGGTGTCGTTTAAAGCTTTGTATTCCAACTACTTTCACAGCGTGGATTAGAGCCATTTTTTATTGATAGAAAGAGGTGAAAGTAATTGTATGAAAAATCAGGTCCAGCTCTCTCCGCGTGCTCGGGTAGTTCGGCCCGCAAGAGAACAACAAACGCTTCCGCGACATTCTAATGCCATGAAAACCGGTGGGCGAGTAGGCAGGAAGAGACCCTAATTGGCACCGCGGAATCAAGGCCAGGAATTGCCCTGATTTCACCTCATTCCGAAGGCCTCTTCCTCGAAAGCCACACAGCGCCCGAGAACTTCTTACGGCCATCTAATCATGCAGCTTCGCCTCCCCCTTTTCCACGGAGGAGCTACGACACCACCTCGAATATCTGAGAGAAGCTATAAGAAGAGGCGTAATTGAAATGGAGTTCATTCACTGGTGCAAATTGTGGGTACACCTACCGTCGAGATTCGGTTGCATGGGTGCGTTGTTAGCAGCAATGACGAGGTAGGGAATTCCCTTCACGAGTGGATACAGGAGAACATTGACTAGGACGCCACCTACACCGCAACACTGAGTACGACAAAAAACCGACCGAGACAGTCGTTGCTGGTTTTTTCCTCACACCCGCCACCATTTCTTCTCAAATCGCAGCGCCAACCGTTACTGCACCGTCATCCTGCCTGGTGCATATGCTTACAGCGCATGGCGTATATTCTGGTTAATATAACGTGCTGTTGGGCGAGTTGGTACATACTGAATGGGAGGCTTAGCGCAAAAAAGACAAGGACAGTGGCAAACGTGACATTCGCTACTGTCACGTTTGCCACCGTCCTTGTGTTTTTTGCGCTAAGCCTCCCATTCTGGTGAATATGTTTAGAGAGGGAAATAGCGTCCATAAAACTATCAGAATTAACAACCCTCACACGAGTGGCTGCATTCAACTCTCTCATGGAACTCTCTGCGACATGCTATTTATCTATACTAAGCTGCATAACTTTAAAACTGGAATCGCATGCTATATGTCTTCACCTCCGCACTTGATACGCGTATTCAGCGAACCACCAGATACTCGCTTTTCGTGCTGGATTTCCGCAATTCTTCCTACATTCGTCATTGAAATCGCTTTCGTATCCGCGTCCATTTCTTCTGCCTTCCCGTTATCTCGCCAGCTGATTGCTCGGCTGATGAACTTACACCACAAAATCAGCATCCGTGATGAAGCCACCCAGCAAGAAAGAAAAATCCTGCGCTGTGGACGCCAAAGCAATCACTCTGGCTATGCCTTTCTGATGCCTTCCGATTTTCCGATGCCTTTTCATAAACCCAACATCCACCGTTAACTGTCAAGTGTTTCTAGAGGTTGCGTACATCGACAGTCTTAGATGTGGAACCGACAACACCGATGTTTCTCGCAGAAAGCATTACTCCAGGTTAACTGGTTGATGTGCGGGACCCCGAGGAAAGTGTTTTTGTGACGTCAGATGGAATGGCGAATTTCAAGTATTACCTTTTTGGGCTGTGCTCCGCCGCGACCATTTTTCAAAGGCTGATGGACACCTTGCTGTCAGGCGTAGATTGGCAAGCGTGCTTGTCGTGTGTCTGGACGACCTGATCGTAATTTCGGCCCATTTCCAATAACACCTCGAGCGCCTGACGTCGGTCACAGAGGCGATACGATTCACCAAACGTAGTCGGAAACCCAATAATTGTCATTTTCAGCTCGGGCAACTGCTGTCCATTGGCCAAGTAATCAGCAGCGCTGGAGTTGGTCCCCGATACTGGGAACGTTGAAGCGGTTTCCGAATTCTCCACGCCATCCAACTAGACAGCCATTAGACTTATATTTTGGGCCTATGTTCATATTACCAGGATCTATTGAGAAGATTGTCCACATAGCATTTCCTCTTCCACCTGTTGTGCGAGATCATGTGCGGTCACTCTGGACTAAACAGAAACAGAGGGCAATCGGCAAGCCCCTGAAATAGCTGCAAAAGACACCCGCCGTCACCAATTTCAAAACAAACACCGGGACCCTTCCTACACCGAAGCCAGTAACGTTGATCTCGGAGCACTTCCCTTGCAACGGCAAGATGGTGCCAAAATGATGATAGCCTGCACACGCGGAACATATTCACCTTTAAAGGGCTCTTCCTCGGCAACTGAAAGGGAGTGCTAGCCGTCGTGTTTGAGTGCTAAAATGCGACCATCACTCACTTTGCTAGCTGATGAGTCCCAAGGACCTGACTTGACGCCTAGCACGGTGGGGCGAAGAATACGACGTCACCGTCGTGTAAAAGTCCGCCCAAGAGCATGCCCATGCCGGCTGCCTCTCGCGGGCACCAGCTGTGCCTTCCTTCGGCGGAGAATGGGTGTGACGACGCCGACTCATTTGTTCGCGTGGTGAACCCATCCCGTGCGTCGGAACGGCAAAAACTAGACACGGTGCGGCGGCCACTGATTTATTTCTTTAAAAGACGCCCCAAAATCATGCCGAGGCGGTTTTTCGAGGGAGTTTATCCTTATGTCTCCGTTCTGGAGTCATATACGAGAACCTTTCACCGTGTGGATGAAGCTAACTGCTTATGGTACCCTAAGGAGTCCAAAACAACTTTTCAGATACTTTCCATGACGATCCGTCTAAAAAAAACCTCGGATATACGCGTAAACGCGCTACGGTCCATTAGGCATGCTACTGGGTCATGCTTTCTGTAGCTTGACAAATTCCACAAAACTGATTTAAAACGTTTCAAGAAGAATTGCTAAACACTACAAACCGAGAGGACAAAAAGGAAGATGTTCAAGACAAGTGCTGCCTCACAACTAGTGGTTTATTGGAATACGGGTTGTCATGTAATACACGCACAAGATAGCACAGAAGCTTAGCAATGTCGGATGCCACTGCGATGTACAAGTCGTTTTCTCTGTCAAGAATAAAACACGCAGGCTATGTTCGTTGACGAACACGAGTAACGCCGACAAGCAGCCAGCGTTTACATCCCCTGTGCTAAACACACGCGTGCTTGTGTGTCTTGTAAAATAGCTGTCGCTTACCGCATACCGCTGCATTAAAAATGCGCACCCGGCTTCAGAAGTTTCCGGGAGGAGATGTCGCAAATCGAGGTCAATTTGTCCGGAGTCTGGTCTGCAATCTCCTGCCATGCCTATGGTGATCTTCATTTAGGACGGCACATGAAATACTGAGCCGTCATTCTGCAGAGAAATGGGCTTCAGCTTTTGAAATCGCGTCCCGGAAATTTGGCGAGTGTGTACGTCGTGCACGCGAGGGCAATTGAAATTCACACCCAAGAGAGAACCTTGGGGCGATAAACATACCGTATTGCCGTCCCTTCCATAACTTTCGCTACTTCCTCACATGGCGCCAATTTTGTCAGACAAGCGACTGCCACACGCCACAGCTTGCAAGGGACGAGATTTTTGTGCCCTTATGTGCACGCGTTCTGAACATGTGCAGTCACATTCGGGTGAGACGCGGCAATTACTATTCTGAAAATTTTATGTTTAAAAATTGCACTTTAGTGAATTTTACAAAGCGAGTGCACGGCCCCTCAAAGCTCCCGATCCCGGCTTTACACTTCAAGTGTGTATGCGGAACGCCGCCCGTATTGTCTGTCGCGTCAGCGGCTTTCAATTGGGGAACAGCCGGGAAGATTTCGGACTGTCTTAAGTTCTTCTATATAGCTCTCACCGAAAACTACGGGTTGCGATATCAACCGCCATTTTGTAATCCATATTCGTAAGGCAAAGTCGCTCGTCGGGCAGTGCAGGAGCTGCACGGCCGCGGATCAGCCGCCATGCGGGGTGCAGAACCGCGAGCGTCGGGGCTCCTTCTTTCGCGTTCAATATTCATACAACCCAATCCGCATTTTATAGTCAATTCATTACATCAAGCTTTGTTAATTACATAAATATTTGTTTTTACTTTTGTTTTTAAATATGACTGGTGTAAAACGCGACAATGCGCCAAGTCAAAGCGCGAACGAATTAACGCGGAGCTTTCGCAAAAAAATATTTGTATTAGCTTTCTTAAGCAACGTTAGCTCCGGCAGTCGACCTACACTTTACAAGAAATAGAACTCTATAGCAAGTACGTATTTCGTTCCACGCAACGCGGCACCCAAGATGTCAGTTCTCACCTTTGAACGCGTCCTTTGCATAGATGAGTGTCGCCACCAATGCGCAAAAGTCCCTTCAGTCGTCGTTGGACATCTTAGAACTATTTTCTGTGTACTTTGCTTTTCATGCAGCCAGGCGCGCAACACTCCATGATTCCGCTACGCAAACGCACATACAGTAAACGGCATCACACACAAAAGAAGGGCCCATCTCCCCGCGAAGGGGACTCGAGTAAATGCGTCGCATAGGGGGTGGGTGTATTGCGTTAACGTTTAGTGTTTGGGGAGTTGGTGGTAGTGAATGCGTTGTATGAGCAACTTCTTGACGTAGTTTGAATAAGTCAAGGATATAAGGCGCGTTCGTAGCCTTTCATTCTGTGTCGGTTTTGTGGCGCAGTGGGAAGAGCACCATGTACCTCGCGTTCCGCCCACAGGTAGTGAATGCGTTGTATCAGCAGCTTCTTGACGTAGTTTGAATGAGTCAAGGATATAAGGCGCGTTCGTAGCCTTCCATTCTGTGTCGGCTTTGTGGCGCAGCGGGTAGAGCACCATGTACCTTGCGTTCCGCCCGCAGGGTCGTGGGATCGAAAGCAGGCGCCGGTAAGTATTATTTTTTTATGTAGTGTAGGGGGAGGGGTGCGGACCTGTTGTTGAGAGCGAGGAGGGTAGCGTGATGCGGGAGAGGAGGAGTGGGGGGACGCCGAGGCACGCCGACAACGCCGGGTGACATCGTGAGTTAAAGAAATGCTCTGCATTTAAAAGTTAGACGCGCACAAAAACACGCCGCATGGAATTGCATGCCGGACTCCTATGCTGTTCCTGAATCGGGCGCTGGGCATCCGCGTGTGCAGCACAGCCGCCCAAGCTTGGCGGAGCTCCGCCAGCACCAGCAGTGGTTCTGCAAGGCTTTATAGTAGCGAAGCGACGTGATCACGGTGGCGAGTGGAAAGTGACCGCACAAATCTTATGCGGGCGCCCTCCCGCATTAAGAAGCTCTATGCGTATACTTTGGCGCACACCACACCGCGGATCAGTGGAATAACTGCACGACGCAGGGGCACTTGTAAAGGCTCCACAAACCCTGTAAAATGTGCCGCATAGTTTCCTTGAAGCGGCGCTGCCCGTCGGACTGTACTCCGGATAGCAGCACGCAGTGAGGCTAGCGAGCGCGAAAGGCGACGGGAGAGCAACTGGACCGTGGCTGTTTGGAAGTTTTCAGCTGCCGCAGTAGGCAATGTAATTGAGGCTGCGTTGGTATTTGCCACTAAAAATGGATCAACAACGACACTTTTGTTCTATGCTCGCGAGGTGCGGACATGGCACATTTGCTAGTGTACGGGGATGCTATTGTGCAGACCCCGTGATCATATCCTTTCAGAGCGTGCATTTAGTTTACATTTGTTTACTGTTTACGGCGGTTGCCATTTTCTTGACGAGCCAACAAGAACACCGCTGCTGAATCGCGTAGTGGGGCCCTTAAGGGTTTTTTTCAACACCTTTTAAGCTAAATGTAAGGCACCAAATTGAAACTACGTCCACAACCATTTTACACCTTTGTTTTTTATTGTAGTGTTTTGCATTGTTGTTAAAGAAATCCAGTGGAGCCGTGGCGCAAGAGTTTCTCAGGGCCGCGTTTCTTCTTTACTGCTAGGTTATCCTGAAAGCATGTGATTACAGTTTATAAACTAATAATGACGCTATCCCAATAGTCCAAATCGTTTTTATATTTCAGTTTCGATATACTCGCAATGACCCAAGAAAGATCAGAACCCTGCACTTCCGCGTGATCCTAATGGACCCTAAACACTCACTGTTGACCTTGAAAGGACGCTCCTACATGCTGACGGTCCAGGATGGCGAAGCAGCTGCAGTGAGAGGTTCTTACCTGTGTCGGGTAACAGCGATCGCATGGAAAGTACGCGCTTCGTCATTGATGTTCCTGGTAAGTCCCTTGACTAGGGCTTTTTGCTTCATATAATTAACCGGAAATCGCCATTTGTGCCTATGTTTCTCTTTAATGTGCTTATGTTCTCGCAAAGCCCGTGGTTTTCTTTGTCGTCATCATCATCATAATCAACAACAACATCAGCGTGGTTGTGTCCACTGCAGGACGAATGCCTTTCCCAAAGATCTCCAGCCCCGTCTCCAGAAGAGTTTGTGCCCGCTGCCCTCATGTATACTCCTGGCGAGTGCTCGCAGAGTCCATGCTTTGCCCCCGAATTTTCCCAGCTCATCTCTTCGTCGACTCCTCGGCCGACCCCTATTCCATTAACGGTCTAATGGGAGCCACTATGTTAAACTGGCGATCCACCAGTTGTCCCTTATGCGCATTACGTGCCCCACACACGCCCATTTTTTTGTTTACTTTGAACTAGAATATCTTTACCTTAGCCCATTCAGACCTGAGACTTTTATTCCAAGATTTTTTTTCCGTGGAAATTACCTCAGTGAAGCCCAAAAAGCAATACAAGACCCTATTCCAGCCGCTCAATCGATATAAATGACGGCGACGTGTCCTATTTGTAGGACACCAGGGCTAAGTGCTTGTAGAAAGCGATAACACAAAAAAGTAGGACAACAACGTACTTCCTCTCATAAGGACTGATCTGAAGGTGCAAAGTACTAGCGCAGACGGAAAAGCTTTTACAATGACACAAAGAGCTTAATTTGAGTGATAAGCGTTGAAACGGTTTTTCGTGCAGTGATGCACAATTCCCTTCTCGCACTTGCTTTTAGACTTTGTGCTACATCTCTCAAGCTTGCATCGCTGTTCTTTCGGTGCTAGCAGAGGCCAATGGCCAAGCTGGTCATAGCGGACGTGAGATAGTAGTCGCTGGATGGTGTAGATGTGCCTTTTCCGACGCTGAAGAGAAGATCAAGATGGCCTTCCGCCTTTTTGGGGCTGGTCGGTAGTCGCGGGATTTGTAATGGTTTCAGCTCCGCTCGTTGTGAATTCTACCAAATTCATTTGGTCCTTCTTGCTGACTCATTGAATGTGAGCTTGACGCCTGTATTTCATTTATGAATTTGTCAAGCAAGGTTAATGAAATGTGTTATTACTCTGAGGGTCTATTTTTTATAGTAAAGATGTTCGGTACAGACGTATCGGAATATCGGTTTTGTCCACAACACCCGTGCTCCGGTTGTATTCCAGAACATCCGCGGTACGTTTTACCTTTATAAAGCCTCCATCCACCTTCGTCCACCTTGACACTTCATCTTGGTCCTCAATGCCATGCAACTTGGGTACCAGTGCTACCGGCTGGTGTGAGCGCCTGCATGTGCCATAATCAATACTAATTCGTAACGACATCTTCCCTGCCATTACGCCGACGCAGCTCCAGGACCTTGCGAGGCCTGGGACGCGCTTGCTTTTTCTGTATTTTGTTCACACCTCTGGCGTGGTCAGACCTGTCGTTCAATCTTCTAATCAACGCTTTCCTTTCGATAAGTTCAATGAGACTTGGAATGACACCTCAACGCCCCGGCCTTCACGCCCAGCCCTCACATCTGGCGCCGTCGACGCCCGAGCCTCCGTGCAGCCACGCAAGTTCGCCAACGCGATAACTAAGCCTATCATCGTCGTTCGACAGACGGTGCGCGATCTTGTCTTCCTCGCCCGAACGTTTCCCGCCGTTCGCTCGCTCGCCTCCTTGTGCGCGTGTGCGTGAACGTGCTGGTGAACGCACCGGCAAGATTGTGTTGTGTGGGTGAACGCCTGCGTGCAGCCGGCTCGGCGGAATATCATGCCGAGAATTGTGTGGGAGCGCCTCGACCCAGTGACGATGTCGCGTCTAGGCATCGACTTTATAAGTGAAGAATTGGAACGGCAGCAGCTGGAAAACGCCGGTTCTTAGGAGGACCTTATTCAACGACTCGAGGCCGACATTTAGTAGCAGCGTGAAGCTTGCCCCCCGGGTTAAAGCGAAGGCTTCTGCCTCGTCTGCTGTGGCGCCTTTAACGCAATCCACAGCCACGTTACAGAGTCTTGTCTTGCCGTGCCAGCAGCTACCTCGCCCTGCAAAAATGGTGACGACACTGCCAGAGCTGTCGTCTTCCATCCCACCGTTTGACGGTTGGCACAGCCATAGCGTTAAAGTATGGCTTGATGACGCGCAACGAGTGCGGTAGCTTGCTTCGTGAGACGACGCTATCACACGCCTGACCGCTCCTACACAGCTCGAAGGTACAGCGCGGAACTGGCACCTTGCTTTGGGTAACCCCTACGCCACTTGGGTCACCTGGAGTGCAGCCCTAAAGGACACACCTTCCGCAGGCATGACCGTCATCGAGTGTCAAGAAAAGCTTAAAAAGGAACCCCAGGCCCCGGGCGAAACCCTACACGAGTCTGCCTTTGCCAAGTTGAAAATCATTGAGCGTTGCCCCGTAAAGCTATCTGATGCTCAAAAGATAGACTCCCTGGTGCAGGTACTGCGCACACAACATATCCTCACTGCTATAGCAACCAATCAGACACCCACGATAGCTGATTTTATCACCACCTGCACCGGCCTCGACTGTTGCGCGCAACATCTCCATGCCAAAGCAAGCCCGCCACTAGTTGGTGGTTTTGTAAAGCCGCCGACGCTACGATGTCGTGCCTCTAGGTCTTCGGAGCGTGAAAAGTCTCACCCACGACCGTCGCCACCACAGCTTTCAAGAAGTACACCAGGAGCTCGCGTTTCTCTGCTACCCACTGATCAACAAAAAGCCGTTTACGCAGCTATTTCGGCACAATATAAAACCCCTGCTTTTCGTCGCGGCCAAAACCTGTCCTAAGCGGTCTGCTATCAATGTCATGACTCGGGGCACTTCACACCCAATTGCAATACTCGCACAAGCTGCTTACCTCCGGCAGTCTCATCAGCGCCTCCAAAGACGGCCAGGGCACAGATGCCTCGAGCACTGCACAGTACACCCGTTACGTTTGATGCCTCGCAGCAGCAATGCCCCTTCTTCAACGCAAGCGACGTTGGAGCCAGTGAATGCGAAGCGCTTCGTGACTCGGGATTCAAACTGACGCTGATATCTAAACCCTTTGTGCCTGCAAGCGTGGTCACCTTGAGGACTTAGTACCCTCTTGTTAGAGGAACACAGTGGTTCCTGTCCATGCTGTATTTTTAAAGATATATGTTAGCCCATTCTCAGGAGTGATTCGAAGCTGCTTTTTTGGATGATAATGTACTCCTCTTCATTCTTGGTGAGGACTGGTACGCGGCACCAGAAGTACGTCCTATGTTCGAGCCACCCAAACCAATGCTCTTGCAGCATACAGCCACGCATGTCACGATTATGGCAAACCAAAAGCTTGTCTCAAGAATGGCAAATGCTGTGACCACAGTTAGGTCAGTCCTTTCTCGTCGAGAGAGAGAGAGAAAAGACTGACCAGGAGCCAGCCTAAGTACCAACGACTGCCTGCAACATGAATCGCTGCCTTTACCAGAGCAGGCACCATGGTAAGCGTAAGCCGCCCAAAAGTTGTCCTCAAGTAGTGCCCCTCTCGCATCAGACTCCCTCGCATGCGACACGGTGCTCATGTGCATTCATCCTGATCTTCCATCCGCGCGCATTGGCAGCGAGCCCACTCCCAGCCAGCAGTGAGTTATAACAGGTATATTGACCGAACAAAATGCTGTTTTTGCTCGCAACAATGATAATCTTGACCATTGCACTGATACGAAGCACGACGAAGCTACCGCGTTGCCCTGCAGTGGGAGCCCTTACCGGTACGATGCACAAGGCAAGCAGTTCCTGAAAACTGAGGTGCCCAAGCGAAGCGTGGCTTTCAAATGGGGAATGTACTGAGCTAGAAACCATCAAAGCTATCATCCGTGCCTTGCTGATGCAGCCGTGTGACCGCTAACCTCTACCTCAGCTTCTGTGCGAATTCAAAAGCAGCGATGGCAAGGAGCTTCCGTTCAAACAGCATGGCTTGTGTGACCCCCTTCACTTTCTCCTGAGCCTCTCGAATACCGTACGTTTGACCGGGGTGGGTGACGAATCCGAGTTCTATGTCAGGCCAGTACTCGCGAAGGAAGTCCAGCGCAGGCCAGATCTGACGATGGAAGTCCAGGGCAGGCCAGTTCAGACGAACTAAGTACAGAGAAAGGGTGCTGCTTTGCGGTCCCTTTCCCAGACTCTTCTGGTCTAATCGAAAATCTGCTGGATTCCCATCTATGCTTCCAATAAAGAGAAGAAAACATCAAGGTGCCAAGACAAACACCGCGGACGACTTTCGTAACTCTCACTTCAAATGAGTACCAGGAAGAAGGTACGGCCAATAATTACTAATGATCCTGTGCTTGAATTACCGAAAATACATTTTCCCTCTTTACTTTGGTGCAGATCACTTCTTCAAGGCATCAGCAATTCCTCGGAGTGACCTTGACGCAGCTAGCACTGAGGAACTCGAGGCTACGGAAGTTCCGCCGACTGCTGTCATATTAGCGGGCCACACCGCTTTGTTACGGTGCAGTCTAAACTTCATTGCTGGGCATGAGGTATGGAGTTTATTCACCCATAATGTAGGAACTTTATGTTTTTTCTTATGTGTTGCGCCTTTTCTTCTTTTTCACCACTTCTGTTGTACAAAATTATTTAGCGGATACAATTCACCAAACCTATAGAGTGGAGATTTACTATGGCATAATATGAGAATGAAAGAATTCCTTCCAATAATAACTAGTAAATTTATTTCTAAGAACGCAGTATTTCTTTATAAAATACACGTTAGAGTTGTGTATGTTATGTAGACCGCAAAGCAAGAAATGAAGTGGGAACACATTGAATGAATCAGACGAGTGGCGTACCCATTAAATATGTTCCGCAATTAAACATAATAATGCAGATGGCTTGTATTTTTATGCCAATGATAAATTAAGGTGATTAACCCGTCTTTATATCGCACAGCAAACACATTTTGCATAGTTGTGGCACAAAGTGTACAAATTGTTTAAAGCTCAAATCAAACAACTGTTTGGCATGGTTACAAGAATATCATCAGCATTTCAACATCACCGTAACACGCAACCAAAACCAGATTGTGAACAAAAATTAGGAAATAACCTAGCATCGCTGTAGGCTTGAAAACCGATGACTTTTCCAGCCAACGCTCGGTATAACTGATGCACGATCTTTGTTTCAGGATTACGTTCAAAAGGCATTGCTATATCATGGTCTTCTTAATATTCCGGGTCAAGTAGGCTTGTTATGAGCTAGTAAAACCATAGCTACCACAAAGGAAGCTGTTTACCGAATCGCGGTGGAGGCTAGAAGGTGTGAAAGGAAACACAATTCCCGTTTTAATGCAAGATGCACACTGCTCGTTCCCTGGTACCACTGTGTGTCACAGTTAAGACTTAGTTCTCCAAGCGCCAAACTTGCAGTTGTCAAGTAATGAGCTCCTTCCTTTTTGCACTGTTTTATTGCGAGTATGCGGTTATAAACCAAGCCTAAGGCTACGTGTTGTTCTACAAATATTTTATTTCCCACTGGAGTAGAGGAAGAATGTGGTGATATTTTCAATGCTGATTAATTACGAGATCAACTAAAACCAGCACGTACTTGCACGAAAAACATCATCATCAGCAGCCTGTCTACGCCCATGGCGGGGCAGACGCCTCCCCCATAGATCTCCTATTATCTCGGTACTGTGCTAACTGCGACCAATTTGTCCCCGCAAACTTCTTGATCTCATCTGCCCATATAACTTTCTGGCGCCCCCTGCCACGCTTGCGTTCTCTAGGGATCCACTCTGTTACCCTTAATGACCAACAGTTATCTTGCCTCCGCACTACATGCCCTGCCCGCACCCATTCAAGTTACACTTGGAGGTAACAAAAACAAACTTCCAAATATACCAGTGTAGCAATGTCGATGACATTGCTTGCCGCTAAACAAGGCTTGAAGTTCCTGGTTTTTTTTATCGTGCTTAAAAGAAAGACCTGTGCTGCATTTAACCTTGTCTAATCAGGAAAAACCCATTGAACGTCGGAAAGTGCAAAGCAGGGTTTTAACTGACTGTATTATCTCGAGGTATATACACACACACATACATACATACTATCGGGATCGAAGGGGTAAAAGTAGGTTAGTTACTTTCCCCAGGCAATATCAAAAGCGGTGACGAGAGACAATAATTAGTCTTTGCCTTCTCGTTTCGCCAAGCTAGCAAGCTATCTCCCACCCCGCACCTGCGCGCTTTGCCGCGCCAGCCACGGCGGGCAATGGATCGACGGAACAAAGGAAGCGACAAGTGATTTCGCTCATTGACATTTAATAGTGAATAACAAACATACAAAGAGCATGCAGGCTAGCTGGTTGACGGCGAGGATCTAGTTCCTCGCATGGGCAATTTAAGGGAATCGAGAGGTTAGACTCACCGGGACAACAGTCATCTCCCGGGGCGCCTCAGCGCACTCACGTTTAACTAGCTGGGACGCCGATGGCAGGCATTGTCGCAGTCCTTTTTGCCCGATCCTCGAAGGAAGGAGGTCACCAGGCGCGCCCTGCCGCCTCGCTTCCCGAGCTCCAACTTGTCGCCGCTTGCATGCCGCGCGCTGTCGCCGGCCACAAGACAATCCTCCGGCGAAACGGCAGATCCCCCATGCCGACGTCTCGCCACGCAGGTTCCCTCGAGGAGCAAGCATTGGGGTGAAGCCAAACGAAAGGGAACGCGCTAAGGTCGCGTTCCCACATCCCTCTAACCTTAAACATTTCTGTACAGTGGCAAGAACACAGCTCGGGGCATCTAGACGCAATGTTCGTAACACTAAACAAAACATGAAGGTTCGCCCCGCGTATTAGCTGTCCTCACACTCGCCGTCATCAAATAGGTATCGGTAGCCGCATGCATAATCTAACGGCCATGCACAATCTAACGCTAAGGTGTCGCAGGTGACACCTCTGAGGTGACGGTGCACACGTTGGCTCGAACAGGCATGCCAAGACGAGATGCAGCGCTGTGTACGGAGCTGCCTGCAGCTCGTCCCTCCGAGAAGGCAGAAGCAACACCAATGCACACCGGGCTGCAGAGTTCTCAGCCCAGAGTCCGACATAGCGCAGCGCAGGCCAACATGAGCAATCGTCGCTCGTGCTGGCGCTCTTCTCAGTCGGTGGCGGTGATCAGCAGGTCTCGTCCGGCCCTGGCCGAAGACAGCAGGCAAGGGTTTCGAAGGGTAGGGCTGAAGCCAGCCCAAGCAAGTGCAGCGACGGCGCTGGCAGATGACGTCCGTACAGCTGCTGCTCTCAGCCCGGACACGCCGAGGACGTATCGGCAGTCCCAGGAGCCTCCCGACCGCATATTGTGGCACAGGCACCTTAGTGACGCCATGCGATGCAGCACAGGACGGCGCCACCCGCAGTAACAGACCCTCCATCATGGAGGAAGACAGCAGCCGTAGGGAGCTCCAGCGGATCCGCAGCTAGACCGCCTCCAAGTAGCTGCCACACCAGGACAGCCCCCACTGTTCTCCAGCTCTCGAACGCACGCAGACCCGGAACAGCAGGTCACAGCACAGACATCGCGTAGCAAGCAAGCCTGGGTGACTCAACTCGCATAGCGTATAACATCAAGCATTACCGCAAGACCTGAAGTCTGGCAAGGAAGAAATGCCATTCCTGAGCATCGGCCACGTGCCACGACGCCAAACTATTGCGGCTGTCAAAACACGGTTCCCGACAGCACACAAAAAAACCCACTTTTTATAAGGCGAAGGAGATATTTTCCACGCTACATGCAGAATCACTTAAAACGAGCATTCCGACGACACGCACCCCACCATTCAGTGGAGAATAGGGGCCGTTTCCCGTCAGTCTGCTCCCGAGCTACGTCCCCCTCGGTCATTCCCTCTCCCACATGGTGCCGGCTCCGAAAATCCTTCTGGCAAGCACGACCGGCAACGCAGAGGTTTTCACTACTTCCCCATTAGCACAGCCGTGAAGGAGACATCGGCTTTGCCGTCGGCCCTACCCGCTCACTGCAACACAAACAGCTTAATGAGTGGCGCCGCCCATCGCGTCTCGCGATATCGGAACGCCCGGTGCCGAGCCGCAATACCAGACAGCCATTACGGGACCCGTGGCCCTGGCCACACGGTTCCCAGAGCCCCGGCTCCCGGAGTCGATAAAAGAGACTGCAGAGAAAAAGAAAATCGGGCCAAACAACGCAGCTTCCGTACTGGCTGACTTCGGGCTTGCAATTACAGCGCGGGCCTCACGCCCTAGCGCTTCAAGGGTGCGGGTCTTCAGAATTTTAGTGCCTCAAATTGCCAAGGCAGAAACGTTCCGCCTAAACGGCGCACTGAGAAAACTCGGTGCTCACATGTTCTAGCACGATGTAGCAACGTTCACTCCAGTCTCAAGAAAGTATCGTAATTACCCGATTCTAACGCGCCCCCGATTCTAACGCGCACCCGATTTTCCTGACAAAAAACCGAAAAAACTTGCACCTCCGATTGTAACGCGCAAGGAACTGTGTGAGCAAGAAAAACGAATGCGAGAGCAACGGGTGATTTATTTCCCGAAGTAATCTCACTCATTTCCCTTCTCGTCGCTCTCCGCTGACCACAACATCTCCTCCATGGGCCGCCAAGCACGTTCGCGATGCCACACTTCTGAACTAACGTTCAACCATGGTCGATGGGATCGTTGCCCACGCCTCACACGCCCATCCCGCGAGCTTCTCCAGAGCCGCACGCTTCAGCCGACCGCTCGTTTTGAACGTGTGAGAGCCGCTGCTGCCATTGCTGTTATCAAGCGCGCAAGTGGAACGATTTGACGATCTGTGTGAACGCCGATAGAACAGGCTAGGCGCCTATGCTTCCTGCGTCCGAAAAATCGTTGCTAAAAGCTTTAGCGCCATCTTGACATCGCGATGGCGGTGGGTGGGACGAAATTGGCGCTGTTTCGATTTCGGTTTCGTATCCGATTCTAACGCGCATGTGATTTTTCGACCTATGTTTCCGGAAAAAAAGTGCGCGTTAGAATCGGGTAAGTACGGTACGTCTGTGTTCGCTAGCGATCCGATTCACGCTAGCAGTAACTCTTGTCAGGTTCGGAGAAGGAACCTTTCTTGTTCCATGTTCCGAGAGCCAGCCCCACGTTGATGCGCCAGATATGGGTGTTGTAGGGGTAAAGTAGCACCAAAGCCGGCGGCGAGAGACACAAATCAGCCTTTGTCTTCTCCTTTCACCCAGCTAGCAAGGTTTCTCCCACCTCGCGACGGCGCGCTGTACCGCGACAGCTGCGGCGCGCCGTGGTTCAGCGTAACAAAGGAAGCCAC
This sequence comes from Haemaphysalis longicornis, assembly GCA_013339765.2. NCBI lineage: Eukaryota > Metazoa > Arthropoda > Arachnida > Ixodida > Ixodidae > Haemaphysalis > Haemaphysalis longicornis. The sequence goes on along the minus strand of CM023450.1, from coordinate 164,388,923 downwards.
ACGTGTTTTCACTCATTGACATTTATTAGTGAATAATAAACGTACAAAGAGCATGCAGGCCAGCTGGTTGACGGCGATGATCTAGATCCTCGCCCGGACAATGTGAGGGAATCGAGATGTTCGAGTTACCGCGACAACAGTCATCTCCGGGGGTGCTTCAGCCCGCTCGCGTTTTCCTCGCTGGGACGTCGATAGCAGCCATTGTCGCCCTCCTTTTTGCCCGATCCTCGAAGGAAGGAGGTCACCAGGCGCGTCCTGCCGCCTCTCTTCCCGAGCTCCAACTTCTCGCCGCTTGCATCCCGCGCGCTCTCGCCGGCCACAAGACACTTTTTCGGCGAGGAGGCAGGTCCCCCTCGCCGACGTCTCGTCAAGCAAGTTCCCGCGAGGAGCAAGCATTGCGGCAAAGCCGAACGAAAGGGAACGCGCTTATGTCGCGTTGCCACAATACATACATACATACATACATACATACATACATACATACATACATACATACATACATACATACATACATACATACATACATACATACATACATACATACATACATACATACATACATACATACGTAAATGCCTACGTACTGTGCGGTACACTCTTGAAGAGAGCACGAGGAGTCAATTGCAACACCAGCAAAATTTCTTCGATGCCCTCCGTTGAGTACCTGTAAAATGCACGCACTCAGTGCCTTCGGTCATGCCGAGAACGACGTTTCGGTGCCTCTCCTTCTATTTTACATGCACTTGCGCTTATCCGGAGCAGACGTATTGAAGCACACTGCCTTGTTCTGCGCTTATCCTTGCATACATGATATGTCCGTAAAAGGTGAATTATACAGCTTGTAGAGGGTCTGCCTTTGCATTGATTCTGGCTTGAGTACCCTGACTCAGTCCTGTTACTAAGCCAGAGGTACACTTCAGATGTCCAGAAGACATCTTGCTGTAACCACACAAGTGCCCCTCAAGATTATATAAAACATTTTTCAATTGTGGTATTTTATTCATTTGAATTGTGTTCCCCTCTAAAATGCAAACTAGCCCGACTCAAGCTCTTGTTTTGCTCTTTGCAGGCGTGTTTTCTTCAGAGGCAATGTTTAAAGTACGCTAAATGCCGAAGGAATTTTGGCATGGTCAGTTTCCCGGACTTTAAAGAAAGCATACGCACGTGGTTACACCTGAATTTGTGTAAACAAAATGAGAAGTAGCATCTTCGCGTATGACATGTTATAGATTTGTAAAAGGTTGGTACTACAGATCCGTCAAAGTTACTATTTTCGCTAACTCACTTCGATATTACATTTACAGTCAGGAAACGACCGGGCTGTAATCAACCAGGTGAAACATTTGAATCTACTTATCTTGCTGTCTGCTCGCAAGAATTGTCAAAGCACTGATATGTTGCCTACCTACGGGGATATTTCAGGTTTCATGGCTTAAAGAGGACACCGGAAAAGTTTTAGCAGTCGGAGAAAACGTCATTTCAAACGATTCTAGAGTATCGCTAAGAGATGAGGCAAACAAGTCAGTCAATCTATTCATCTCAAATGTGCGACTGGAGGACAGCGGAATTTATGCCTGCCACCTCAACAGCGACCCCAATGAAAAATTTCTCTTTAACCTTCGAGTCATGGGTAAGTGCCTTGTTACAAAAATTGTTTAATGTACTAACGGCAAACAGCGTAGTTTACGTGTTTTTCTGGATGCTCCTCGTTGGCTATTCGTCATCTGGCGGGCATGCATATCGTGCAGCATTGAGAACCGTCACACTAAAGACCACGATGGCGTACGTTGTACTCGTAACAGCTCAACAGCTTCCCATAACGTAATATAAAAAGCATTCACCAACCAGTCGGTCGGAACTTCTCACAGTCACACAGTTTAGATTCAGGCACCGTTATTTCTACGCAAAGAAACAAGCACATCAAATATAATTTCATCGAGATATACCTAGACACCGACAAAAGTTCGATATATAATTCTTAATTGCTTTTACCGGCAAAGTAATTAGTTGAAAAAGTCATCTATGTTTATTCAATACTTAAAAAGTGGGAACTGCTGCATGCTTCTGCTGTTCACATAGGCCAGCCTCAGGTATTGCTTCTAGCTGTCATCACAATTGGCAAACCAAGCAACTGCTTCTGCAACACTAATTTCGATTGCCCGCTGTTCTCCGACTAGATATCTGTGATAACAGTGTCGCATTTTTAAAGATACCTAATCAGAGAAGAAGGGCTGGTCGTTGTAGCGCGTTCTGGAGGCAACCACAGGGCATGTAAATTTTTGACAGCTGGTGGCAATACCCAAGGCCTGCCTTTGTGAAAGACAAATTATCAAGCAGGCAGCAGCACACAAAACGATGTTAGCACAACATAGATAGGAGTTATAGCATAAACCCACAAGAATGCCAGCTGTTGATTTGACCTCAGTAAATACCTGTTCTGTTATCCTGTGTACAGTAGTATGATGGCAAGGTCAAAGAGTAAAACCAGCCCGTAATATTTTGAAAACCAAGCTTTTTTTGGTACAACATTACCTATAGGTGTTAAAGCAGTACAAACTACAGGCAGAAGAACCTACAAACAAAAAATATGTAACCTTAAAGAAGTTATTTATTCGTGAGCAGTGATGGTGAACTTGTGTGCAGGAATCAGAAGTATGGGTTGTTCCTATGAATCCTCTGGCCTCCAGCCGTGTTGCCAGATGCCAGAGCGATGCATGGGTATAACAATGCACGGTACGTGTCACTTAGAAATCGGATAACTTCTGAATAGCGAAACTCATCAGACAGAGAGGGACAGCTACCAGAACGGAAGTATAAGAATTAAAGAGTCCAGTAATCTTTATTCTTTGCCAGAACGAATGGTTGAATAAATATACCGACAAGACATTAAATGAGCTGATGATCACTATACTCCTAATGCGAAATTTGTGCGCAGCGCGAGCTGCAGTTTTCTCGGTAATGGGGATACCTGCTGCGTGTCAGGAAATGATCGCGCGATCAGCGAACCCACGGCGGCGAGCGGTACTTAGCGCTTATATCGCATTGTTTCGCAATCACCGGTGATAATGTTGTTGCAAATCGTTTATGAAACTTCCGCGGCAATGTCACATGGTTTGGATGGGCCACGCACGTAGTACTAGCGTCTGCTGAACTTGCGAGGCGAACGCCGTGAGATTGATGACGTTGTGGGCGCCGATGTAGTCGTACGGCTGACCCTAGATTTATTTGCAGAGGATATTTGGCGGCAGCAGGAGTCCGCCAGTCGGGGAGCGCCCGTGGAATATGGCCGAGCAGCGCAGATGCCTGGGTGTTCTCTGGCGCGTGGCTCCGTCGTGCGTGTCGTGGCCACGCGCTGCTGACACTTGCACAGCGGCCCATGGTGATGATAGTGGGCGCATGCTTTGACAACGAAGAGGCAGCTACAGGGTCCCCACCCCCCTAACCGCAGAGCTCGACAAGGCGGAATAAACGACAAAGGAAAATAAAGAACATGAGCAACAAACTAGACGCAGGGTAGCATGAGCATGAAGAAGGCTGCATAAGTAAATGTAGAAGGTGTGTCCACGGATAAGGTCCTTGAACAGTCCACGTCGTCAGCTTAAGGGCTTTCATAGGGTATTGTAGCCTCCGTGTTCTGGGATGGGAGTATAGCAGCGGACGATCTTTCCTACGAATCGGGCAGTCCGATCTCAGTCCACCGCGACTATCCACATCAATGCAGATAAGAGGATGGGTCTGGAACGGCGGGTGTTTTAAGCGCAGTGTTTCACACTGCATGTGTGCCGGTGTAAAAGCAGGACGACTGCGACGTTCAACTCGGTGTGGAGGGAATAGAGTCGGACGCAGCAACGAAGCGTATGCTTGACTTGGAAGCGGGGGATGAAGCCGATGATGACCGCAGCATTTTCGTGGTGCAGACGTCACAGCAAGCAGGCGCTGGGGAACGCGAAAGGCAAGACGGATCTAGCGCGTGCGCCTGGGACGTTCGCAGTGCCGGAACACGTGGCTAACGTGAAGATCATGCTGCTGTGCCAGCCCAGACGACCGTCTCCGTGGTCGGCGCTTGCGACGCCCATGGCGGCGTTTAAGTTCGACGGCGGAAATGACTGCTTGAAGGGGTGTCTTCAAGTCAGGAGAGGGTACATTTTCGCTAGATGGACCTTGTGGCTGATCCATTTGACGTGCAGGACTTGTGTCTCCCAAACTCTGCGTCCACTCAGCCATGCTGGCCATGATAAAATTGCACGGTAGAGAAATCTGGCTGGGGTTGGCCGCGTTGGTCAGAAGGTTGGAGAGTCGTCTTCAGGGCACGAGGGAGCCGGCAAGCAGGTGAGCACGTTTCCCATTTCGCCGTGCGGTACGTCGTACGAGGTAACCGTGGAAGGGGGCGATGCAGCGTCCTTGTGGTGGGAAAGACTCGAGCCGAGGCTCTCCATCACGTAGGCCTGTAGCGTGTCGTAGGGCGGCTCACCGTGTTTTAGCGGCTCACAGCGTAGGTCGGCCGGAAGCAGGGCGATGGTGATGCGGTAGCGCTCGGTCTGTGAGTCGATGCGGTGGGAGAAGTAGTGCGCTTCAACTTTGAGGAACCAGGCTCGTGGGTAGCGTCGCTCGAAGGCCGGGTAGGGCGGCAGCGGGCAAGCGGAGTGGGGCTCCATACTGCCGACGTCCGGGTTACCAATTAATGTGGGCGCCGATGTAGCCGTGCGGCTAACCCTACATTTATTTGCAGAGGAGATTTGGCGGCAGCAGGAGTCCGCGAGTCGGGGAGCGCCCGTGGAATGTGGCCGAGCAGCGCAGAGGCCTGTGTGTTCTCTGGCGCGTGGCTCCGTCGTGTGTGTCGTGGCTACGCGCTGCTGACACTTGCACAGCGGCCCATGGTGATGATAGTGAGCGCATGCTTTGACGACGAAGAGGCCGCTACAACGTCATAGCAGCTCTTGCGACCCTCCTCCTGACAATCTCGCCACATGTTCCGACAAGCCTGACGTGCGGGCTTAGCCTACTGCCCTCCCCCGCACACTCTCGCCACATTTTGAAGATGATATTGAAGACGAGAGGCTTTCTTGGGCTACTTAAACCGAGAAATTTTGGTATGTCTGTCTGTCTGTTTGTGTGAGACTCGATTTAGCCACCCGGCCAAAGTAAAATAGATATTGCGCAATAGTCTTATATACTTACAGCCAAATGTATACGTCTAAACCCGGTTCATATGTTCGTACTTGTCAACTTTGTTGAACAAGAATAAGACATTACGCAAATATAAGACAGGAAAATAGTACACAAGTGATATTTACAGTGTTCTTTTAAAAACACATTCATAGATGCTTGGTTTTTCGATAGCAAATGATATGCTACACCTACTGCAGAAAACCGGCACCTGGTGTTGCCCGCGCCACTTCCTGGTGGCATATGAAAAATCACGCGGTAACAGCAACGAAAGGTTCCACTATCTAGGTTCCACGTTCTGCTTGGAACGCACGTGGAGCACGGGTACGCGGTTCTATAAACCTTGAAGTCGGCCGCCTCGACTCACGCTCGTCTCCGCCGTACTGTAGCACTGGCATCGAGGAACACGGCCTGTAGCAGTGGAACGCGGTAAATTCAAATCGCCTTGATCAAACCTTTAGTGTGTTTACCTTGGGATGAGCGTGACGGTTCAGAAGACGGTTCATGAGAAGTGAGCGGTAAACCAAAGGTAGGCATTTCCTTGGCAATTGCCTACAAAGACTATCGTCTTTTGACGATATTTGCAACAAAAGGAGAAGATACGAGGCCATTTTTTTCTCCTTCGCTTCCTTGCCTTCGCTCGCCCTGTTACGACGCCTGTCGTCGTAACCGTCGATATCGCCACAGCCAAATCTTTGTGGTGTCCGGCGAAATGCTTGCGCACTAAAATTTAGCGCCCTTCCACTCAGTGAAGAAGGAATACTTGCGAAGCTGGACGCAGTGAACAAAGTGCACAAAACAAAACAGGTTTCTTTGTACTGTACGATGGAGCATACCTTCCAGCCGACTAACTGAATGAAAGTTGGAAAGACGCGAGCTTCATTCTGGCGAACAAACATGAAGCTGTCGGTTTCCCTGCCACGTACTGTTCGTGTAGCACAACCAAAACGCATCGACGACTAACGACCCTGTAAAATAGCATTGGTCCGTTTGACCTGCACGTTCAATCCTCTCGGCGGCCCAAGGTACATGCTATCAGTCAGGGATACAAACATGTGGTGTCCATCCCTCCTCCCTTTTCCCTCCCAACGTGAGCACTCATAAACCGGAAACCGGTTACGTGCCCGTGCTTAGAAGTGAGGGATTCCGCCGAAAATTTCGCTCTAAAATTCCTTTCATTATCCTGAACAAGTAAAATTGCTTTACTTCGGCATTCTAAGCGCTCAGGTTGCTGCACATCCGCGAGGCATTCGCAGGTACTCGGCGAGCAGGGACGTTATGTGGCAACGCCGGTTGCAGCGGTTTTACGCTGTTCTTGCGCCAATTTGTGAAATCTCTTCGGGTTGAAACTTCGATTACCTCTGTTCTTTCTCCACGCGAACTACAAGTGTCCGTGTGACCGAGTTAATACCCGGAAGGCCTTGAGCTTTATTCCAGCGAACAAACATGCGGCTAGCGTTCTCGCTCCACCATCCCACGAATCTTACTTCCTGCTTACGCACAAGATATCCCAGATATCCTGCCGTTCGATTAAGGAGGGCAGCTGACAGGGCGCCTTTAGCACTAAGACTTCGAAGTTTAAATGTCCCACCAGCACAAAGGGCATGTGATGTGTACCGGCACAAAGCACAGCTGTGCGTGCACGCCTTCTGCTGTCACCCCCCACCCGCGCACACATACACAGGCCACCGATGATGGCCACGTAATTAGGCGTGAAATATACTGTCGGAAATGTCTTTGGAAAGGCCTTCCAAGCTGAAGAAAAAATTCCCCGCATTTCCCCGAGGGGAAGAATGTGAAAGTGCGAATGCACGAGTTGAATTTGCGCGGTTCGGTAATGTTCGTGAAAGAGAGATCACACACACACACACACAACTACAAAAGAAAGAAAGATGCATTTATTCACAGACACCCTATTTGTGTTGTCGTTGTACTTGATTGCTAGAGCGGATCTCAGCTTTGAAATTTCGTGTCAGTTACTCCTTTAAGCGGGTTGCATTAGCCCCTTCTCACGCCGATTCTGGGCCAATCCCCCAAGTGGGGTATGTGCCATGTCAGCGGCCAGGCAGCGCGCGCCCATCTCCCCCCGTTGTCAAGGAAGACGAGGAGATTCCTGGCCAATCCCCCGACGTGGGTATGTGCCATGTCAAGCGGCCAGGCAGCGCGCGCCCATCTCCCCCCGTTGCCAAGGAAGACGAGGAGCGCGCGCACCCGCAGCTGTTTGCTATGCGGACGGCGGCGGACGCTTCAGGCTCGCTTAAGAAGTGCATTCGCACTTAAAACTACGGGCATACGCGGGAGTTCCCGGCGGGCAATTGCTCTTCAAACCGGTATTGATTTGCAGCTAATCCGCGAGATGGAATTTGAAGAGGCAATGGCGGCGGGGGGGTTTCGGTCGTCTTCACCCCTACGCGCGCTTCCAATCATTCTCCACGTTCGTCTGATAACGTAATACCGTTCGGTGTCAGACAATTGTGTGACCCATGAAAGAGGCAAGGCTGGTGGGCGACGGGAATAACAGTTGGTGGCGACGGTGGCGACGGGAATAACCTCCGAATAACCTACGGGAATAACCTCCGCTGGTGGCGACGGGAATAACCTCCGAAGAGAGATACTCCCATACTCCATTTATAGTACTCTGAAAGCTTCGACTTTTATGGCTTGCTTATTGCGTGTGTAACTAGCAGTAGAAACGAAGAAACCACAAACTCAAGAAAGAAATACCCGAGTTTCACTGAAGGCAAGAGAAGTTTCGTGAGAACAACCTATCGTTTGAGACATTTACTTGTTTTTTTAGAAACATAATGTGTGTTTTGCGACGAACTATCAAAGAGGCAGGCTGTTTCCGATAGAATATTTTTTGCGTAAAGGCAAAAGGCAAAGAGGCATCCATAATTTTGCCGGTATTGGATGTATTATTTAAATTCTGAGAGTCATCAACTTGCTGTGCTAGCTGCGTCATTTCTATTATATACACATTTGTAAAGCTTGATTTCACCATTCAGAAAAGAACCCAGTGGCACCACTGCGAATAACTTTACCAAGTTGGATAAAAATTTACCAAATAAAGCATATAAACGATTTTCCATGTTTAGACAATGAAAATCATGGACGGGAATTTACAGTCTTATCCTTTTCTGATTTCACTTTACAGATGCCCCAGCTGTTAAGACATCAAGCATGAAACTAAGCAGAGAACAATCGCAGCTTCTTGTAACCTTCCAGTGCACTATTCACGGTACGCCGTACCCGTTCGTGTACTGGAGCAAGGAGCGGAATTCCTTGAATGTCACTGGAAAACACCATGAAGTCACCCAAAACCACCATAAAAATGGCAAACTAAGCACGAGCCTGATTATGCGAAATGTAGGTGTAGACGACATGGGAATCTATCGCTGCCACGCCGAAAACAGCCTTGGAAGCCGGAGTGCTCATTTCGTCATCACCGAAAGCATCATAAACTCAGGTAAACTAACAATGCGTTGCTCCTACCTATCCCACTTCCCCTTTTACGTCTGTGTGTTTTTTTATTGTTGAAGCACCAACATTTGGTAGAAGTGTTGTGTCGTCTTTACTCACTGCTTCTCGCAACGGCAAAGCAATGTTTGGTTAAAAAATATAATGGTATTCTTCACCGTTTTTACAACTGTCGAGTATGATGAGAAGTTACGCAGCTGCTTGGAAAGGAAACCCTGCTAGTAAAATACGCAGCTGTCATGAACCGTCTTTATTGCTCTCCAATTGAAACATAGGAAAGCATGGCGGAATCGCACAAGCATTGTCACATGATGTTAGCATGTAGCCGTTGGTAGGCTTCAAGCGCCTCTTGTAATTCACGTTATATCTATGGAAAGCTGAGTGCCATGTGTAAGCGCATTTGCAATATACTTATGCACAACCGGTTATTGTATAGGAAACCAATAGATATCATCATGACGATGAGAGAATCATTGCTTTGTCCGACACACTGCATTGGAGTGCCAAATTAACTTGCACATAAATGTATTTATCTCATTGGAGAAAGACAAATCTTTCTTTGCGATACACGTCCAGTCATAAAAAAATAAAACGCGAACTCAAAAATAAGAACCGGAACACCCGGATAGCGCGATTTTGTTTCATTTCTGTTTCATGTCAAACCAATGTCTGGATATGTAGCTTTCCAAATACATCAATATCGTATCATTATTACGCCTCCACGAATAATACATTTATTCTGCGTCTTCTTGTTAATATTTTTGTATTCGCATTTCATTTGTTGATGACTGTGCCTTTGGCGACGAGGTCAGCCGGTCACTGCAGTCCAACTATAGCTTACTAGATTAACTTTTTTCGTCACGCACGGGACACTTCCTTGTCAACCCAACTGGGGGCTTAGATTAAGAGATAACAATAAGATAAATCCTTTTAGTTCGGGGTAATACTGTAACCTTGAGGTACGTATAAAAAGTGGAGACTTGAAAAGGCTTTAAATGCGATTATCCCTTACGCGAACTCTAGATGGAAACAAAGAGCCTCGTGGCAACCGTATTATTTTCTCAAACGTACGGCACCCGAAATCCGTTCTTAATCGCGAATGCAGGTATGAGAGGTCTTTGTATTTCATTCATTACAAAGGGAATGGGTTTCTTTATTACCCCTATGGAATTGTAAAGAATGAGTGTAAATGGGCCGGGAATTGCTTTCGTGTTTGGTTAAACGTTGGAGTATTATTGGGAAAATGAAAGAGAACCTTATACCTCTCCGATAAAGACGTCACTCATATCTTTAGTCCTAGAAGCACTGCAAAAGTTTTAGTAATCACCATACACGCTGAGGCACTGCATGATTAGCTCGTCGCAGCTGAAAGGGATTCCATGTTTGGCTGTCAATTTTTTTGTATTTTTTGAAACTGAATGTCTTGTGGGTCAACTACTGCAACTAAAAAAACAGATAATGGCCTACACACCGCTTAAGCAGTGCCAGTCAAACCAGCTAGAAACGTAAAGACCATGAAAGGGATAATATTTCTACCACGTTTCTTTGTTATCTTCAGTGGGTAGAGCAGTATTTTTGTCCGTGGTCAAAAACGACACTAACTTTAGCTGTTCCTCGGTCTTCCCGAATTACTGCGTGGCGAGACATACGGTACGAAGGAATGTTCGTTTGTTCTGTGTGCTCTTTAACTCTTTCGGCGACACCAGAGGTGAAATATTCCGGTATTGCCTCGTCATATCTCCTGAGAGAATCATTATTCTTAAGCCAGGTTGTTTACTGTAGTATACTTTTCGTTGCAATTTCTTTGTTGATATCCCCGTTTATGTCATCTTAACATGGAAGACATACCGAGTAGCGAACATTCTTCATTGTTATTTCTTCCTTGAAGCACTACACTAGCTTCTCACCTAGTCGTTTTATTTGTCCCATAAAAAACTCCGAATAGTAATCACAGCCAATTAGCCACCCTATCGATCTCGGCGTTCTTGCTGTGTTTATCTCGCCGCAACCTCCAAATGTAGCTTCCTCATCTTTCTGCTTATTTCTTTATTTGGTCTTGGCAGACAATTACGGAATATTATGTCCACTTTCAGTCCTTCACTGACGGTGGCTTGGTTTTCGGTTCGATGCCCTACAGTCATTTGTACGACGTCCAAGATCACCGTTTTATTACCGCCGAATGATCCAATCGTCAACCTTTCTTGTTTGATTACATTTGCTCATTTTGATTCCGGTAATCCGGCTTGCATGAATGATCTTTGGCTGCCGCTGTAAGTGAAGAGTCGGACGCAGTTGCCTGAGCAGTCTCCTTTTTTACAAGCTACCGCAGTTTGTAGGAGCACGCATTGCTTTTCCGTCCTTTCAATGGCATGCATGCTATACATTGTCGATTGTTGTGGTTGAACTATGGCGACATGTTGTCGGGCTTTCGCTTCTGGTTCCGTTGTACATATTGGTGTCGCGTGTCCTTCTTTGCATCGTTTCCATTGCACGTTAGCTTTACAAATACGTGCCGTGTGGTATGCCAGCGTACAGTTCGAGCATGCCCTGATGTCTGCGAGCGCGTCCTTTCTCTCTTCCATCAGCATGCTGTGGCGACAAATGTCTGTCGCTTGGTTGGTTTGTTTGCCAAAGGTGCACACTCTTTCAGATGAGCTATACAACCTGGCTGTTGTAGGAAACTGTCACGTGCTTTCTCTTTTCTGTTTCTGAGTCCCTGATCTTTGCTCCTTTTCTGTCTCCTCTCTCAAGTTTACTTTATTCCGAAGAAATTCAAACAGTTGCGTTAGGGATTCCGCACTTGTTTTTCCTGGTGACTCGACTTGCTCTCGTTCTTCTCTTTGTATGTCCAGCCTATTCTGATCCATCTCCTTCAATTTGAGCTCTACTGATAACGCCGCTAGATAACAATCTTCAACACTGGCATGAGTATTGGTGCATAAAACTCGGGTCTCACATTCAGTAAATCGAGAGCGAGGATGCTCACTAGTACGGCTTTGAACAGCTCTCTGAGCTCTTCGCTATCCCTCGCTCATTTTACCTTTGCAATTTTTCAGATCCACTTATCTTTCATGCCTTCCGAACGTGTCCTTTAATCACTGTATCGCGCTGTCATAGTTCTTCTCAGCGGGGAACTGTAATACTTTCATTGTAGCAGCTGCCTTGCCAGGTAATGAAGCCGTTAAGTAGTTGAACGTAAGGGCTTTAGTCATGTTAGGCCTGTCGTGAACTGACGATTTGTAGATTCCGAAATCAGTTCCACTGCAGCTCATTTCCATCGAACTTTGTAAGCCCCACCTTGCCAGCTCAATGTCTACTGAACTGGCGTGTGCTGAGTGCTCGGCGCTAACGTCGGGAGGTTAGCCTCGGCATTTACGCTTTTTGGGTTGGACTCCGCAATTCTTGTATCAAGCTTTGATAGGATAGCCAATATCTCCATGTCATATTCGATTATTCTCTCAAATTCACTGCCTACAGCTTCGTCTTGTCAATATTGCTTTATTTGGTGGTTTTCTTCTTTTAATCACTCTTCCAGCCCCTTTATCTGCTTGCGTTAAGCAAACCGCCATGCTTTCGGCTCCTTCTCCTATGATGCTCGGCTGTGTTCCTGAGCGGTGTTTTCAGCGACCGTATAGCCTTCCTCTTTTCCATTACTATGTCTTTGTTCATCTTGGAAAACGGTTTTCTGAAGCTCTCTTATGTTTCAGTCAGCTCGTCGGATACCGTAGCTTTCCACGATGGCCTCCTCGTTGTCTGGACCAGGTCAATCAGCTGCTCCGACGCCGTCGTTTTTTCCGCTCCTGGTTGCTGGCGCTAGTTGCGTGGAGGTAGAAATCCTGGTCACGGCACCACTTGTAAACACGAGAGTGGCCGGGGAACCGTCTGCATTCTCTCATGAATAGCTGACAACTAATCCCGCCCTCACGCTGCAAGACGATCTTCCTCGTCAGGGTAGGTGATAGGGATATGAACAATACTATAAATAGATAACGAACTGCTGGCTGAACATCTGAGCGTTTTATATTACCACAAGAAAGGCTCTGCTTTCATATTGCACTAGTTCTCCCTTGTATACAGAAAAATTAAAATATTTCCAGGTTGTCTACACTATATCGTACACAATTATCTCGCTCTATAAAGGACTAATTGACTGACTGACGGATGGAATCCTTTGATAGGATTCGATGCTTTGATAGGACAATGATTTTGATCATAGCATTCATATTATGTAAGGCATAATCTTGAAATCAGCAGTACTAATAATGTAAACGCCAGTAGATGCTTTTTCAAGTTTTCACACGCCGCAGTGGCTCAGAGGCTAATACATTGTGCTTTGGAGCAAAAACGCCCATTTGTTGACATTTCGGCACACGTAAAGTTTACCGGGTGATCAAAATTCTTCCGGAACCCTCCACTGCGGCGAGCCTCATAACCCAGGTGTAGTTTGGCTCAGTTAAGCCCCATATTCTGAATCTCACCTGAAATCGTTTCGCAGTTTCCCGATAGCCAAAAAGCGCAAAGGGAGGTGGGCCTGATTCTTGCTCTGAAGGTGACCTTTTGACAGTTCAATTGCCTTTTATGAACCTAAAAACTCTACTGCGCCCAAAACTGCTTTTCGGGCTTTTCGGGGAAAAGCTTACATTCTCTGGATATAAGAACGCTATATTCGTCAAGTTACATTAAATCTCTTTGGAATATTTACCCTCTGTAAGCTCCATCGAAAGCTGAGAGTTCTGGTTAATATATATTTTATCTCGAGAAGAAATATTTGATATTGTTCGCCAACAAGAGCTCAGTTTTTGATAATTTTTTCTAATGTGAGCAAATCTTTTACGATAGCAGGCGTGAATGATGTGTGTTCCGTTGAAAACAATTTGGTCGGCTGGAAAAGCGGTGCGAAGAAAATATCGAGCATGCTCTTTGTTGTCCGCACTACCGCAAAGGCATATCTATATTGCTGAACTGGTACAAGCTAGTCAATTATATATTCTGCTCTAAAGTCTAGGAAAACCGAGACAAGATGACAGTGTAGATGCGATTGGAATTTTCCTTTAAAAATAACCGGGAATGTAATTTTTTAAAGCGCAGATCCTGATGCTGTGACGACATCACCAAACCTGAATGCTGTGACGACAGCACCAAACCTAGATGCCGGCCCTTCATTTATTACTCCTGTCAAGAATATCACTGCGACGCTGGGGGAGACTGTATCGTTGAATTGCTCAGTTAAAATCCCACAACCTCACCAAGTGAGTTGCATTCTTTTGTCTATTTTGTGGCTGATTATAATTATAACGTTGTTTTTCTTGTTTCAAAGAAAGCGCATGTTCATGCTTCGTTTGTTGACTCGAAGAGCACGACCCTTAAAATTCCCAAAAATATCTCTCATCGCTTCTAGATGGCAATGATATCAAGTGAAAAAACAAAAGGCTGTAAAAGTGGTAAACATCGCTTTAAAAATTAAACTACTGAAGCCCTTGAGGACTACCTATTATGTAGTGAACGCAGAAGCATTAGGCTTGAACTGCCTAACATGCAGTATGGTGTTATTTACGCCGCCAAATTGTATTGGGGAGGGCACCGTGAAAGGCTTTATTTAGTGTATGGTACTGCTTGCTAGCTGCCTTTTGGGGTAATAACGTACTATCGCAGCTTTTTCGCAGGTACTGGTGAGGCAGATGCGTCATAGTCGATCTCAGTAGCTAGTTCTTCGTTGCTATAGTGGGTGCTGTTTCTTTTTTACCAATATCTCTGATTCGCCTACATGTGAGGGGCGATTTCACGTATGCACCAGCCGAGTAATTTCGAAGAGCTGGCGGCACGTAGAAGGTAGCGCTAGTTTTTATATATAGTCAGACAGGTGCCTGCAGTGGCGCACCCTTTTCTATGATCTTGTGTGTGGTGGCACCACGGTGTCCTCTTAATGTTGCCTTCTACTTTTCTCTCGGCGTATCAAGATTTCTTTGATTTTTTCTTCGGCTTGAAGGTTCCCCTAATCACTCTTTCTTGGGATCTGCTACTCATCTAGCTTCTCGTTTTGCAATTACCACGCGCACATTTAACTATTAAAGGGCCGAGTACACGTTTTCGCTAGTCGATGGCCATACGCCATTCGTTGTAGCCACCATTAATAATATATTATCGCCGAGCTTTGGAAGCACGTCGGTTCTCTGCTTGTTTCGCATTCCGAAGAGCGGAGAATTTTCAACCTCCGTCGTAAAGCCATGGTTTCGCATTATTACAGAGCTAGGCCCTGTAAGCACAACAAAAGGCCCTGAAAGCACAGAGAAAATCTTTATCCCCGTTGTAATTACAGCACGCTAAAAATTCATCAACGGACGTCTTCGTTCCGCTCTTCAAATCGGCGTCATATTTGATTCTTGTTCACGCTGTCCATTTGTACCATAAGAAAACAACACCCAAAAACGTTACTCGTCCCACATATAATGATTTCAAGAACGTAGGAACGATCGCCATGTTTATCCTCGCTCTTGAAAAAGTCTTTCAAATAATTAAAAACAATGCCTGTGGCATTCCATGCCACTTTGCTAATGCCACAAGTCACTGTGCAGACAGGAATAAACATATCGTCACGGGACGTGGCGGACAATCCCCGTGGCGCCATGGCCCACCACCAAGGAAGGTGACGACGAAGAAGAGCTGTGTGCGCCACGCTGCCAGGCCGGGCTCCGTTTTGGCATTATGTAAATAGTTCTTTAACCATTATGTAAATACATCGCTTCATCGCTACATGGTCCGTGTCATCTGCCGCCACGTAACAATATTAAGAACGCTTGTGACAAAGTCGTTAAAAGGAAAAAAAAAAGACTGATTTATAGCTTAAACAGTCACTGTAAAGCATCGTTTATATCAGTACAATGCTCCGCATTGTCTTTCTGGCTTAGATCAAGTAAAAGTTTCCAGACAAAATGTTTTCAAGAACCTTTACTTTAATTGGAAGTGCAACCTCCTTAATAACGCCAAAACAACAAGGTATCTCCTGCTACCATTACTTGTACTCGTGCGGCATGTGTAGACCGTAGCACTATAATCGACCAATGTTAGCCAAGTGCAATTATATTTTAGTCGCGCCCGCTACACGGGGCTACGATAGTAGACTCAGGCCGCGTCGGGACGTAGTCATCATACGCAGCGCATTCAAACTAATATTCCACACGGATGGGCTTAGACGGATAACATATACGATTGGGGAGTCACAGCTACATTCTAGTGGCACAGCCGGAATCACACTGCCGGTGAGTAGACGCCAACAAATCTTTTTTTAACAAACGGGATACGGCAGAAATTCCAGGGTACTCTTCCTTCTGCGCCCTGCTGAGAAATTGACATATCACATACAGTAACACAAAGAAGCCGTACCTGAAAAAGTATGTTGATAACATCGCAACGAACCATCATAAGAAAATAGGTAAGGCACCGTGCACTAGTTCAAATGACATGAAAAGTTCACTTTTATGGCGGTTTTCTCGTAAAACCTAAAATACTTCGCATGCTTTTCTGAAAACGTGTGCTTGTGTGTTTTATGGTCATGGCACCCTGAAGTAGAGGCACTGCAGTGCCCCTCAACTTGGTTATTGGTTTTAGCAATGAAGCCCTGGATAAAATCGGGTGTATTACCCTGGCCATGTTAAGCACATGGCGACTTATACTTTCCAGTTCAGTAGCTGCAAGTTTTTGTCCTTGTGCGTTGCACTCCTGTTTAACCCAATTAGTTCTTTAAGCACAAACATACTTCATAGTCGGCCTAATGCTCACCTCTGGTTTGGCTGTCTTCTTTCTTCCAGATCTTGTGGAAACGATTTAAAGGACACCAAGTGATTTCGATCGGCTTCATTATAATTGCCCCTTCCGATCGGTACTCAGTTATCCTTGATGATGAAGGTACTCACAAGCTTGTCATCAAGGACCTGCGATACGAAGACAGCGATACCTATTCTTGTCTGATCACTTCAAATCATATGGCCTCAGCTGGATATATTCCTTGACGTCGTCAGCATGTAGCTGACAAGTGCTGCCTACATGGCCTAGGAGTTGCTATGCAACGTAATGTCGCGAATTTCGCCCTACTGTTGACGACGGACGGATAACCTAAAAAGGATCCTGGAACTACCTTTCTGGAATGACGGTGTACAGGGCTGAAAATTAGGTGTTGGTACCACAGCAACGCTTACCAACGCTCACCCCCGGACGTACTTCGAAATAAAAAAAAATGTCGTTCCCGCTGAATTGTCCGTATGTGCACGGCCGCTCGATGGAAACAGGGCACGGCCAGCCGAATGCGCTTTTCCGTCGGTGACGGCACTAGTTTCCTTTTCCGCCACAGCATCGGCCCTGGCGCTGGTCATGGGTGGAAAAACTAGAGCGGCGGCCGCCCGCGGAAGCTACTTCGAAGTGCCGCTACGCGCGTATACGAACGGTCCTAATCGATTACATCGTAATTTTCTTTAATTATGCGGTGAGTCGTGAGCGTTGCAAAATGATCGATATTTCAAAAGTAGTCACTGAGTCAGTTTCTAAGTGCTATCGGTCAGAGCGCTTCAATTCTTTTCCTCGCAGCGCGACTGACCAGAATGCGGCCTATTGAAGACGTCCTGTCCCGCTCGAGGCGGCTCATTTCTTCAGCATTTTTCAAGGATTGCAAATGGGATGTTTGGCGCGTCATGGTGTTGTTTTGATAAGCAGTGGGGTGAACCATTTCTGTGTTGATATTTGACACACTGCGTGATTATCAAAAAAGGAGCAGGAAGGACCACAGCCTCTGTGTTACTTCCGATATGTAACAATGAGAAAAGTATTGGGTTCTGTAAGGTACCGCTAGCTTTTTACAGCGCGTTTTACAACTGTGACCACATTGTTCTCCTTCGTCCTTTGTTCGCGTATTTAGGAGTTTCGCTAATAGCCCTAGAGATTTTTATTGTAATTTCATTTCTCCGGTTGATTACCAAAAATTAAGTAGCAAGAATTTTATTACCGTTAACGTGCGGCAAATTATTAACGGGTAATAATTTGGCAGCACTTAGAAGGAACTCCAAGCTTGCTATATTTTTCAATGCAGTAATACCTCTTAAAACCACTTTCGGATCCATCAGACGGATTATTTTATCCAGTAGTGGCGCATTGTCTTTATTCCTTGCGCACTTGTAAAAAAGTAGTGAACCGTCGAATGAAAGTTTTAGTGTAGCACACATAAAAGCTCTTCCCCAGAGGGTGCACCACTGGATCTTACAAACATTAGAGCTTTCTGGAGCAGCATATGAAGGAGATTGCAGAGGTGGTAGAGGAGGTACTGGAGGACGTGGGAAAACGTTTCTTAACCGGTGAGCTGGTGGTACGAGTCGTTTTGGTACATCCCCCAGTCCAGTTACATCACCAGTACCTTAGGAACACCTTACATAATTAAGGCTGGGTTCTGTGGGTTCCTGCTTCTGGCACACATACTTAAGCTGCCAGTCTTCGAGGCGTAAAAGACAGCGTCACAAAAAAGCCTGCAAATTTTCATCGCGCTGTTGTATATGCGGGGATTCTGAGATTTCTCCACAGATATGCGTAGAGTGTGTACAGCCCGACAGCAAGCGCATGAAACTGACACTACCCGTCCGGCTTTTATATATATATATATATATATATATATATATATATATATAGGAAAAAATAAGGTTTGGTAGTCAAGAAAACCTCGGAAAGCAAAGGGGAGGTTGTGGTGGGTCATGGACAGAGATGAAGAATTTTTTGAGTCGAAAAGACAGTGGTGAAAAAAATGCCCGCCGGGTGGGATCCGAACCCACGACCCTCCAGAATACCAGTCTGGTGCGATAACCACTACGCTACCGGCGGGGCTGTTTCCCCAGCACTTCTCGGGTATTTATGTTAAGTAATGTTTGTTTCCTGCACTTGGGGGTAGTAGCCAGCGCCCACTCGGACTACGGGGGGTGAAGGGGACCTTCTTTTTAACCCCCGGCCGTGACTCGAGTGTCTCCGTCATGTCGAGAGTGGTCGACCAGCGTTGAACCCTCTTAAGCTCCCTTTGCCACCAAGACTCCCAGAACAGAGGCCCTCGCTAAGCATATACCAATCAGAAAATGGGAAAATGAGGGGCTCCGTGAAATAAGACAGAAAATAAAGGTTGGCAGTCAAGAAAACCCCGGAAAGCAAAGGGAGGTTGTGGTGGGTCATAGAATGAATTAGCGTCTCGACTGGGGCCAGTTGGTTCATTCTGATCTTAAACAACAGCGCAAAAGACCGAAAAGAGCGCAAAAGAGCGCAAACCGGAGCTAGTCAAGAAGAAGGTCGCGGTTATACCGTATATTCATGGCGTATCGCATCGGCTCAAGAAAGTAGGAAACCGGGCGGGTGTGAATGTGGTCTTCTCAGCAAAAAACAAGTTGGGTAACTTGTGTGAGCAAAGTGAATTCTGAGTCTCATAATGAGATCGAAGAATGTGCACCACGAATCATGCCACACGCTTCACGGAGTGCACCAAAGAAGTTGTTTACGACATTCCCCTTCGTTGCGGTCGATCGTACATCGGGCAAACTGGAAGTGCGTGAATGACCGGCTGCGTGAACACCGCCAACTCGATGAAGACACGCACGGGAAGCAACCTCGCTCTTCATTGCTATCATGCGGCTGTGTGCCCTTTCTGGATGACTGCGCCATTTTGAAGCGGTACAGAGATACGGACACGAGGGAGATACACGAAGAGTTCGAGATTGCGGTGAAGAAAGAAAAATGGCGTCAGCAAGCCGTCGGTGGCTTTAACACAAAAAGAGATAAATTACCTTAATGGGCAAACGTGTGGTTGTAGATATGACAAGACGTGATTACGTTTTCTCATGGTTGTGTAAATCTTCAGTTTTTCTATGTATTTTTATGTGTGACAAGCGTATTTATAAGCGAGCCGCAATAATTACGCTCAGTTGTTTGTCAGCGCTTGTCTGTGCTTCTCTTCCCTAGTCCTTGTCTTTTGCGCTGTTGTTTAAGGTCCTAGAATGAGATGAAGAATTTTTTGAGTGGAAAAGAAAGTGATTCGCTACATGCTTTTCTGATTCGCTACATGGCTTAGCGAGGGCCTCTGTTCTGGAAGTCTTGGTGCCAAAGGGAGCTTAAGAAGATTCAACGCTGGTCGACCACACTCGACATGTCGTAGACACTCGAATCACGGCCCGGGGGTTAAAAAGAAGGTCCCCTTCAGCACCCGTAGTCGAAGTGGCGCTGGCTACCACCCCCAAGTACAGAAAACAAAAATTACTTAACATAAATACCGAGAAAGTGCTGGGGAAACAGCCCCACCGGTAGCGTAGTGGTTATTGCACCAGACCGGTATTCGGGAGGTCGTGGATTCGCATCCCACACGGCGGGCATTTTTCACCACTTTCTTTTCGACTCAAAAAATTCTTCATCTCTTTCTATGACCCACCACAACCTCCCCTTTGCTTTCCGAGGTTTTCTTGACTGCCAACTCTTATTTTCTGTCTTATTTCACGGAGCCCCTCATTTTCCCATTTTCTGATTCGCTACATGCTTAGCAAGGGCCTCGGTTCTGGCAGTCTTGGTGCCAAAGGGAGCTTAAGAGGGTTCAACGCTGGTCGACCACTCTCGACATGTCGTAGACACTCGAGTCACGGCCCGGGGGTTAAAAAGAAGGTCCCCTTCACCCCCCCTAGTCCGAGTGGCGCTGGCTACCACCCCCAAGTGCCGGAAACAAAAATTACTTAACATAAATACCCGAGAAAGTGCTGGGGAAACAGCCCCGCGGTAGCGTAGTGTTATCGCACCAGACCGGTATTCTGGAGGTCGTGGGTTCGGATCCCACCCGGCGGGCATTTTTTCACCACTTTCTTTTCGACTCACAAAATTCTTCATCTCTTTCTATGACCCACCACAACCTCCCCTTTGCTTTCCGAGGTTTTCTTGACTGCCAACTCTTATTTTCTGTCTTATTTCACGGAGCCCCTCATTTTCCCATTTTCTGATTCGCTACATGCTTAGCGAGGGCCTCTGTTCTGGCAGTCTTGGTGCAAAGGGAGCTTAAGAGGGTTCAACGCTGGTCGACCACTCTCGACATGTCGTAGACCACTCGAGTCACGGCCCGGGGGTTAAAAAGAAGGTCCCCTTCACCCCCGTAGTCCGAGTGGCGCTGGCTACCACCCCCAAGTGCAGGAAACAAAAATTACTTAACATAAATACCCGAGAAAGTGCTGGGGAAACAGCCCCGCCGGTAGTGGTAGGTGGTTATCGCACCAGACCGGTATTCTGGAGGTCGTGGGTTCGGACCCACCCGGCGGGCATTTTTTCACCACTTTCTTTTCGACTCACAAAATTCTTCATCTCTTTCTATGACCAACCACAACCGTCCCCTTTGCTTTCCGAGGTTTTCTTGACTGCCAACCCTTATTTTCTGTGACGTGACGGCACCTATAGGTATGACGACATGCAGTCTAATTACACCCTTTACTCATAAAGATCACAATCAAGGTATGAAATATTTCGCATAAAATATATAAAAACACTTGGCATGTACATTAAAAATTACGACGGTAGCTGCCGCTCGCCAAGAGAAGCACTTTCTGCAGGTCGAAATTGGCTGTCAAAACACCAAGGCGATCGAGTAAAAGCGTTGATCCCAAAAGCGATCGAAAGGCTGATGTTGACCTTCACATCGCACAATTTTTACCGCATCTATTTATTTCTTTCCATCGCTTTAGTAACATAGTTGGGATTCAATGCAATGCTTCTGCTTCAATGCAACCTTTGCTGCGTTATCACAATGGGTTATCACCTTCCCGCCCGCCACGCCGCCACGCTATCGTCTGCTGCCATGTTATAAGTTTATGGCGTGATCACATAAAAAGACGGCCGCGAAAATCGCGTTTATGACACGTAAGAGCAGCGAAGCGCTACGCCTGATAACCGCGGAGCGTATACCGATGTCACCGTTTCACTCATTCGTCAAGCTCAACATCAATCAGCGCTGCAATGAACAAACGAGTCACTTTTCTTTGTTATTTTTTTTCTGGAGTTTCGATCATGTGAACAAGCAGCTTACTAGGAGGAGTGTGGACAAATGCCATGCATTGGTTCTTTCTGCCGTCTTATGTTGCGGTTACGCCAAAAATAATTTTTTTATTGCCAAACATAACAGCGAAATGCTGCACGCTATTTGTATGCCTCGTGATCGCTGAATTGGAAGCAGTTGAAACTATTTGGGTAGAAAACATGCCTTTAAACCGCGCGTCATGCGGAAACTCGCTGCATGAAAAATCACGCACATTTCGCGGACACAAAGGTGGGTGAGATTTTGTCCCTATTTTGCGGCAAAAGCAGCCGCCATTTTCAAAATTTTACGTAACATTACGTCACTTTTACGCCAGCTGAAGTTGACAATGTATGACGAATACATCAGTAAAGTTTTCCTTCGCACTCCTCCCCCAAAGGTGGCTCCGTTGGTACTGCCGTCAGCCGATGAGGAACCAGACGAGATGTTCGCCAGTGCGGCCGACGATCTGTTAAGCGCCGGAGACGGCCGTCGAGGAGTCGATGGGTTCGGTGGTTCTGGATTCCGGTAGCCATTAGACGCAGGCTTAGTACGATATAACTTGGAGTTTATGGGCAGTACTATTTACAAGAGAAATTTACAATATTTACATAAAATGGGGTAACTCGTTACAAACTCTCGGCATAGCCGAAGGTACAGGGTACTACAAACGAGAATGGACCCAAGTGGTGGATCTTAGAAGGACGCTCGGCATAGCCGATGGCGCGAAGCGCCTGCAAGAAGTAAAATCCGACCCCTGGTAATGGGGTTCCTAGCATTATAGGATTTGGGCAGCGCCCCTGCTGGTGCGAGAGTGCACATGATGTCAGGCGGATATCCGGGCTGACATCAGGGTGACATCAGCTCTCAAAGCCCCGATTGGTCCACTACAAACAATAAAAACAACACACACAGAAAGAACTAACCAATCGTAAACATGTCACCCCCGCGGTCACATGACCCGATAATCTCTCTCATGCAACTCCTAGTCAGCTTTCCGCGAACGTTATTGCCACCCGCTAAGCCAAGGCAAGGCCTCGGCTACACAAGTCGCCATTTACAGTGAGGCGCAGTCACCCCACTAGGTTTGAACGGGCGGTAACTGCTCCAAAGCGCAAGCCCGGACGGCTTAGAACGGTCTATACTAACGCCTTAAAGCAACGTCTTAACGTCTCGCCGCCTCGCCTTTGTCCACGGGCGCTCGCCGGCACAATGAGGAAGTCGGGGCTCATCCCCTCCCGAGGCCAAGGACGGCCGCCGCCCGACCCGCGGAAGAGCTGACAGCATACCAGCGCAACGAAGGTTCTCGGGAAAAGCACCCCCTCCTCTCGCCGCACAAAAGGAAGGAACGCGAGGCATGCGCTCGCGGCTTCCAACTTCGCGTCTCGCCGGTAAACAAAACGAGAATTACGTAGCGGGCTTTACCCCCATGCCAAGATTCTGCAATAACTTGAACTCAGTATTAGCAGAACAAAAAAAAATAATAAAGTCAGCTGCATGTAGCTATTGTTTTTCACGCATTTTAGGGCTTAGAACTGAAACTAAAAATGACACAATATAACGTGAGACACGCTACACCCTGACACAACAATACCGCAATGCTAGACAAAAGGAACATAAAAAAACACATAGAAACACCAGAGGTACACTGGTTGCCACTGGCTAGACGATTGTTCATACGGCCACTCTTCAGTGTTCCGTTTTCGTCTACGCGCACACACTCGCACCCACACCGGCACCGGTGGCCTCCCCACGCTGTTCCCCGGCCAGTGCGTATGTCAGAGCCGTTACTGCGCCTCCTTCCAGCACTCGTTCGGCGCTCCCTTGCCATTTTCAAGCTGTACTCCATCTGGCGCTCTGAGAGCACCTCACTTTGTACGTCGCTACCGCCACTCACACTCTCGTTTCCTCGTCGCCAGACATGTCAGCCCTTTAACCCGCTATCTCTGGCCCACACACAGCTCTGACACAACAGTGGCAGCGGGGAAAGAAATGAGGAGACTCACCCACTTTAGCTGCGTCAAGTGTGGCTAGCGGCCTGTGGTCGCTCGAGGTTTCCGCGGTTCGGCGTTCCGCCAGGCTTCCTAGTGATGCTGTCGATCGGTGACTCCGCCCAGGGTGGTTGTGGCTCTGTCGACGTTCGGATGCTCCGCAGCCAGGGGCGACGATCGAGATCTCGCCGTGGTGAAGTTCTGCCAAGTTGTTTCGCCCGAGGCGAATCGCCAGAGGCGATGCAGGTGTCGTACCGTTGCTTACGGATACCATCCTGTCGACTGCGCCATTAAAGTTTTCCTTCGCTCTCCTACCCCAAGGTGGATCCGCTGGTACCGCCGTCAGCCGGTGGAGGACCAGACGCGATGTTCGCCGGTGCGGCCGTATGAATCTGTTAAGCCGCCGGAGGCGGCCGTCGAGGAGTCGATGGGTTCGGTGGTTGCTGGATTCCGGTAGCCATTAGACGCAGGCTTGGGTACGATATAACTTGGAGTTTATGGGCAGTACTATTTACAAGAGAAATTTACAATATTTACATAAAATGGGGTAACTCGTTACAACTCTCGGCATAGCGAAGGTACAGGGACCTACAAACGAGAAGGGACCCAAGTGGTGGATCTTAGATGAACGCTCGGCATAGCCGATGGCGCGAAGCGCCTGCAAGAAGTTAAAATCTGACCCCTGGAAATGGGGTTCCTAGCATTTATAGGATTTGGGCAGCGCCCCTGCTGGTGCGAGAGTGCACATGATGTCAGGCGGATATCCGGGCTGACATCAGGGTGACATCAGCTCTCAAAGCCCCGATTGGTCCACTACAAACAAATAAAACACACACACAAAAAAAAGAACTGACCAATCGTAAACCTGTCACCCCCCGCGGTCACATGACCCGATAATATCCTCTCATGCAACTCCTAGTCAGCTTTCCGCGAACGTTATTGCCACCGCTAAGCCAAGGCAAGCCTCGGCTACACAAAGTCGCATACCGTGAGGCGCAGTCACCCCACTAGGTTGAACGGGCGGTTAACTGCTCCAAAGCGAAAGCCGGACGGCTTCTTAGAACTGGTCTAGACTAACGCCTTACAGCAACGGTCTTAACGTCTCGTCGCCTCGCCTTTGTCCACCGGGCGCTCGCCGGCACAATGAGGAAGTCGGGGCTAATCCCCTCCCGAGGCCAAGGACGGCCGCCGCCTGACCCGCTGGAAGAGCTGACCGCATACCAGCGCAACGAAGGTTCTCGGGAAAAGCACCCCCCTCGTCTCACCGCACAAAGGAAGGAACGCGAGGCATGCGCTCGCGGCTTCCAACTTCGCGTCTCGCCGGTAAACAAAACGAGAATTACGCAGCGGGCTTACAACATCTATTCGACTGTTTACGTTACGTCACATTTTTTCAGCCAATCACAGAGAGGGCGTGGCCTGCACGCCCCTAAAGTTGTTGAATGGAAAAGACAGGCCTACGTTGACATGTCCACTGCATTTCGTATAGTTTTTCGTTGCCGGCCAAGAATTGTGCACTCCACGTACAGAGAAATAAGGCAAACTTTAGAACTTTTGACAGTAAACGTCATGAAACGTCAATATGACGAAAGCACACACAACCGCTTCGTCAACCGGAAGACGTGAGCAAAACTGAAAGCAAATCAGAAAAGACTGCCGGCGATTTCACAGTTTCCTGGGAATTTGTGGAGTACAGAAAAGGGCCCCCATTGCATGTTTTGCGGCAATTTCGACCCCTGACACTGGGTAAGGCTGAGGTAAAATATACCAACTCTGATCACTCAGTGTTAAATTGTAGAAGAAACAACGGCGGCAAGTGAGTCATACTTCTACTTTTGTTTGTTGTGCAACGTGTGTTGTATATATGATACCGTTGTCGAGTGACCAGACTTACGTTGGCCAAACCGGGCGATGCCTTAACATACGTTTTTGGGGGGTTCTACATTTCACACACTAGTGATTTCCCACCCCGCAGCCTCCGCATCAGCAAACATTCCCTTGCGAGCGCAGGCTGCGGACGGGTCCGTTGTTTGCGGAGACAGACAAAGGCAGGAGGCGGCGAGGGCAAAACATCAATGGCAGCATTTATTGCAATGTGCAAATCAAATACACTGCATACAGACTGATCGTGGGCCCATAACGGTAACACTGGGAGCGAGGCATTAAACAACGCTAGAGATCGAGATGGTTCGACTCACCGATGGCATACCGGAGCAGCGGAGCGCTGCGGAGTGCGAGCGCGGGTGCAGTCTCCCAGCTCGTCCGGACGCGTCCCATTGTGGCGCTTTCCCCCAGGTCAGGACCAGCGCGCCGAAACGTCCGCGCGCTACCGGATCCCCAAGACAAGAGACCGTCCCCTCGTCATGCTACGTCCCCCCAGACTTCGCCTTACGGTGGCGCTAGTATCGAGGAAGAACTGGTTCTCGGGTAAGGCAGAGGGGAAAAGGGTCAACGCTTCCCCCAAAGGGCAACAACAAACCGTCCGGTCGCTGGCGCCCTCCCGTATGGTTCCCGTCGCGAAGGAGGCCCCAACTGTGCAACGCCGGCCGGGGGGGAAAAGCTAGCCAAAAAAGGGGTTCGCGTGAAAGTCGCGATCCCCACATCCCTCCCTCCTAAATTTCTTGAGTACGCCGGCGAGAGCTGATTACAGGACTAGAGGCGACGGAAAGGTCGTTCGTCGATTAAATCGTTAGTCACTGCATCGTGTTGCCTACGCCGGCTTCCACTCGTCCAATGCCACCGCTGGTAGTGTACCAGCAGGCCCGGTCGTCGCCCGCTGATGTCTGCAGGCAGGTAGCTCCGGGAAGAATCTCACCAGCCAACCCAAGCAAGCGTTGCTCAAGTGGCGGCACATCCGTGATGGCCCGTGGCCGCAAAGCGACCAGACTGCCGACTCTCTCAGCCAGGCTGGTGGCGGCATGCTGCACCGCACCGCTTCAGCAGGCTCGGCAGCTCGCCCGGAACAGTAGACAGCAGCATAAACACGCTCCGTCATGTGGTCCAAGCCGGGGTGGCTTAGCTGCACAAAGAAACTCCCCGCACCTTCAGTGTAGGGGCAAAAAAAATAGCTCTCCGATCGCACCGCCTTTGTGGCGCGATCCTAACGAAAAATGCCGAGTTGTCAGCATTGCCATCGCTCTGTTAATGTCAACAAAGCCCAAAAAATCCTGCCTGTTTGTCCTGCCCTATGCATTGTAGGGTTTGTCCAAACCCTACAATGATAGGGCAGGAAAACAGGCTGCAGTACCCCTTTTAATCCCATTCATCACGTGGTTCGATGTCGAATATACAATTGCCATGGCATCGGCATAACTACCTGCTTGTTAACGTCAACAAAGCACGCCAAAGTGTCCTAACGCTGCAGCGTGCAGGGTAGGGAGAATACCAACTCGATTGCATCAACAACGTGACACAATCTGACGGTTAAACTGCTAAGTTTGTCAGCAATGCAACCGCTCTGGAAATGTCAACAGAGCTAGAACCTGTTCTAACCCTGTACGGTACAGGGCACAAAAAACACACACGGTCGCATCGACCGCCCGGCGCGATGCTTAACGACACAAATGCGAAAGCAGTATTTGCTCGCATCTGTAACACTTCATTCATACACATGAATGCGGAAACAGTATTTGCTCCCAACGACAGCCCTATGTTCACACACATGAACGCCGCTTGCGTAAAAATGCTGAAATACGTTTCAACACACTGGGGGGTGAACAGAGCTTGGTCTCTCGAGCCGAACAAGAGGGCTCCTGCGACGTTACAATCAGCGGGCGCAAAGTTTGCCTCGCGTAATTCTCCCCGTCAGTGGAAGAGGGATGAGGCCCCCCTTCAGTCCCGTCGCCCGGTGGCGCGACAACAAAAACAACTACGCTGCGGAAAGCAGTTTTTCAAGCAGCGAGGGGTCAAAGCAAGTCTTTCCTGAGGCGGGAGAGATTCCTTTCTCTCGCGCGAGGCGATCAACAAAAGAGGGGGAGCGCTCCATGCGCCCTCGCATTGTTCCCAAGGTCGTGCCTTCGTCTGGGAGGACCGGCTGCGAAAGCCTTCGGGTCACTCACTTCGGCAAACGACCCGCATCCAAACCCCAAAATAAAAAAGACCAAAAAAGAAAAAAACCCTGAACGTGCCCGTACGTGCAGCCGTGAGGAGACATCTGCTTTGTTAGGGTCCTACTCGCTCGCTGCAACACAAGCAGCTTATGAGCGAACGGCGCCTACCGCAATCAGCGGTATCGGGGCGCCCGTGCCAGGCTGCAATACCAGCTAGCCTTTTGCGGCACACGTGGCCCCCGCCACACGGCTCCCAGAGCCTCGACTCCCGGAGTCGACAAAACAAAAAAAAACTCGGACCCAAATTGCAGCTTCCGTACACACTCACTTCGGGCTGACACAACGGCGCGGGCTCCCGGCCTCGCATGAATGCAAACTCGGGAAAACCCCCGTTTCCATAAACAACAACGTCCCGACAAAAATTCGGGACCACGTGTTAACTGGCAGCGATGTCCTGCCATATACACGATTGCTGCAAACTCGGCGCTTAACAAAATTAAAAAAGCCGCAGCAATAAATAATTCGCCTCACTCTCAGGAAAGTTCGCCTCTGCTAATAACTCGCTCCAATCAGTTAGGCCTGAAGTCTGTTGTCTGTGCTCGGATCGTCCGACGCCAGAACAAAGGATGCTGCCGTGCCTCCTGCTCGTTTCCCCAAACAAGGCCCCACGTTGGGCGCCAGATGTGGGGGTTTTACATTTCACACACTAGTGATTTCCCACCCCGCAGCCATCCGCCCCAGCAAACATCCTTGCGAGCGCCGGCTGCGGACGGGTCCGTTGTTTGCGGAGACAGACAAAGGCAGGAGGCGGCGAGGGCAAAACATCAATAGCAGCATTTATTGCAATGTGCAAATCAAAACACTGCATAAAGACTGATCGTAGGCCATAACGGTAACACTGGGAGCGAGAATTAAACAACGCTAGAGATCGAGATGGTTCGACTCACCGATGGCATACCGGAGCAGCGGGCGCTGCGCGTGCGAGCGGGTGCAGTCTCCCAGCTCGGGCCCCGGGGGGGGTCCCATTGTGGCGCGTTCCCCAGGTCAGGACAAGCGCGCCGAAACGTCCGCGCGCTACCGGATCCCCAAGACAAGAGACCGTCCCCTCGTCATGCTACGTCCCACCAGACTTCGCCTTACGGTGGGGGGCTAGTATCGAGGGAAAAACTGGTTCTCGGGTAAGGGAGAGGGGAAAAGGGTCAACGCTTCCACCAGGGCAACAACAAACCGTCCGGTCGCTGGCGCCCTCCCGTATGGTTCCCGTCGCGTAAGCGAGGCGCGCAACTTTTGCAACACCGGCCGCGAGGGAAGCTAGCCAGAAAAGGGGGTTTGCGTGAAAGTCGCGATCCCCACAGTTTGCAGGAATATCAATGCTATGTAAAATCAAAGCAGAAATGCAACCAATTGGGACATCGTACCACGCGTGGGTATACGCCCTTCCTTTGTAATACGTCAGTTTTATCAAGACATGAGGACATGAGGACATGAGGCCAGGTAAGACAAGTGTTTCACCTAAGGAGGTGGAGGCGAATGGCGTGTAAGCCCCATCCCTCCTCCATTTTAAAAACTGACAAAGAATGCTTTGATCTGGGCCTCTCGTTGCGGAATCAGTGAGGTTTGATATCTTGTGGTTTCTGCTTCTTTAACGCACTTCCCTTTTGTTGCCACGTAATCCCCTTATCGTTTATATTGTTTCGTGGTTTTTATTTCGGACGAGATGAAGGCATCACGTTAGTGTATTTTCGTTTTCATTAAACCAATCGTTGCGAGTTAGCGCCATGTCGTCTGCGTTTCTTTCTTCATCTTTGTGTTGTGAGCGCTTTGAACACCAAGATAAACAGCTACGAACTAACCCAAAACAACGTTTCCACTACAAAAGCACCGCTAGTAGCGGCGAATATGAAAATCACAATTGGTGGCTCTTTCGCCACGATGGCCGTGAAGCGCATCTTCAATATTGCCAAGGGGCGGTATGTACCAGTATGTCATAGCTCCATTTTTTTCACTTCTTGCGCAAAGATGCCTCTTAGCGTACGCTATTGACTAAGCATAGCACGTTCCCTAATGCCAATGACTGGACGTTCAATGACTTAGCGCTTTGACAGTGCCCACTGAATGCTCACGAGAATATCTTTGAAATTTGTCCTGCTTGCCCCAGGGCATCCGTCGGAAGCGGTTTTTGCGATAAGAGGAATCCACGGAAAAATATTGGCGGCGCCTGCAAGCGCATGCGCGTATAAGTCATAAAAATGTCAATGTCCAGTTTGGCTTCCTTTGAAGGTGATGATAGCAAAGTTTGGCTTCCCCATTGTATTTTCCTTCGTCATCGCCGCATTTTTTTAACAAATTGGCCCGTATTGATGCCTTCATTGCCGTCATAAGCGGTAATACTAAAGATTACGCTTTTTGTAGTGTCTTTTCAATCAATGGGACAGGCCGTGATTTCGTATATCTTCTCGGATTGCATATCTCCCTCCGTGGCGGCATGTTTTGGCAATCCCCATACGAGGTGTGCAGACAATCACAATGTTCTCCTTTGGGTTCATCCAGAGCTTGTTCCTTTTTTACATCACTGAACAGTAGTGCCATTGTGTTGTTTGTAGCGTAGCTGCGCCTCGCTGTGCTTGCGAATGTCAAGTGTGTTGCATGGTACGAAAACTATTTTGGTGTCTTCTTCGGGCGCTGCGGGTTCCTGTAGCTTAACGGCTGCAAGGAGCTTAGTGAGTTGCATTCAGCTGTGTGTCCCACTCTCCCTATTTTCCTTGTTTGTTGTGCGCGCTGTGAAATCAAGAGTCGTATTCCGCTCCGGCTTTTCCGTCGGTACCTCACGACCCCAGTCGCCAGCTTAGATTTAGGGAACGTGCTCTGCCTGTGTTGCTTGGAGCGCGAGCGCGAACCTGCATTGTTATAAAAACATCATTGCTTGGCTGTTGGGGTTACAGCGGCTGAAGCAGGCTATGTATCTACGGCTACAAAACTTGATTTGGGAGAGAGCTTTTCTTCATAAAACTGTTTCTCGGATGAGTCGACAAGAGAGACAGGAAAATTGTTGCACGTTTAATCGGTCAGCACTTAGCTGTAGTGTGAGTAGACTTTGGTCGACGAGTAACACTGGTCAGTGCAAGAATAAACACGAGATCATATACCACCTCTCTGAATTAAAAGAAATATGGAGTAAGTCCTGTACTGACGCGTGTTTGCCTTTACTGCACGCAGACCCTTTCATGCACAACCGGTCATTTGTTTTTATTTTCCGATGATTCACCAACAAGCTTCTACGGTGTGTATTAGACCTAATGCAGTAAATGCCCACTGATGTAATGAGACGTGTTCAATGAAATCAAATAAGATTTCCTCGGTCGGTACCGATGCGTTGTGCCGGCTTTACAGAATTTATAAAAAAATTGGCCAATTAGCAAATGAAGTTTAAACCCCCCTAGGCGTGTAGATAAAGAAAACTGCTACTTAAGCGACACCACAGGCAGGAGAACGGGCCCAGGATGACTCCCCTGATCTCCTCTGGGAAGAGGCGAATAAATGATATGGGAAGACAGGGGGGGGTTTATGGGAGTTTAGAAGGAAATAGGAAAGCGGGTTTTTTATGTGACCCATCGAGGTCTGACTGCTTTTCAGGCTTGATCTGCCACTTTAGCCTGGGCATAGACTATGTTACTTGAATTTCGCGGTTCCTGCAGCCGGTGTATCGCTAACCTGCGGGGTTCTACAACTTTCAATGTGAGCAAGAGTGTTGCGCGCATGGCCTATGTCACGGTATGTTAGTACGCAGGCTTCTTTATATGTTCTTCCATTTTCTAATAAAAACTTCAGTTGTTAGTAAGCGCTCGTGTTGTGTCCTACCCTTTGTCCTGTCTAGTTTGCGCTGGTTCGTCAGAATGAATAAAGTTACTAACGCTTTTGATTTTTATTAACCCCACGAAAGGCAAGCTAGCCTTCAATGAGTTAACCTTTTCTCTCCCTAACGCTCAAAAAGCGTGTTTCTATTGCTCGCGGTGGGTTTCTCAATAATAAAATCGTGTACAATCCGAGGCTGACGTGCGCATGCGCGGTAACGGCAGATAGAACGCTCCGACCAATTGCTGTAAACCAAGTTGCCAATATGTTTCAGGCTACAAATACGCACCCGATGTCGCGCTCAAGGTATTGGCCGCATTATTGTAGCGCGCGTAATAAATCACGGATTTTACGGAACAACGAGGGGGCGGGTTCGCACTAGTAACGCAAATACTGGGCAAACAGCAAGGCTGTTTGCTTTAACTGTCTTATTCTTCATTCGACTAAGTTTATTCGTGTTTATTAATAATGACTAGGCCAAGTTTACTGCGTTGTTATGCCTCGAGACCCGGTCAGGTTTTCGGCGCGGTGTCGTGGTTTGCCCGAAAGTGCAGTGAATACCTGGTCATTAAATTCCAAAAGTACGTGTGACCCCTGCTTTCCGGTGAAGCTCAAAGAGTAGCGGAGGGCTAGCGGGTCGAGCATTTGCTGGAAAAAATTTCCCGCATTTCCCCGAGGGGAAGAATGTGAAAGTGCGAATGCACGAGTTGAATTTGCCGGTTCGGTAATGTTCGCGAAAGAGAGATCAACACACACACACAACTACAAAGAAAAAAGATGCATTTATTCACAGACACCTATTTGTGTTGTCGTTGTACTTGATTGCTAGAGCGGATCTCAGCTTTGAAATTTCGTGTCATACTCCTTTAAGCGGGTGCATTAGCCCTTCTCACGCCCGATTCCTGGCCAATCCCCCACGTGGTATGTGCCATGTCAGCGCCAGGCAGCGCGCGCCCATCTCCCCCGTTGCCAAGGAAGACGAGGAGATTCCTGGCCGATCCCCCACGTGGGTATGTGCTATGTCAGCGGCCAGGCTGCGCGCGCCCATCTCCACGTGCGCGGACATCGCCGGTGGACGCAGGTTCAGGGTCGCTTAAGAAGTGCATTGCACTTAATTCTGAACTCGTTCGGTGGCCACTCTTCAGCTTGTGTGGTCTGGTGTTTGGGACGTTAATTAAGAAACTGATTATTATTGTTCTTCTCAGCCTTTTGGCTTCTTTCATTTCACCACTAATTGCTATCTTTGCACTGCTCAAAACTGCACCTTTCGTAACAAGCGTAGAAGGAACCACCCCACGACGCTTTTACAAAGCCGTGCTTGTGTCAGTTGTATCGCGCCTCCCACAGGTAGCGGTACTAGTCCCGCCCAAATGCGCCATGAGAAAGCTGCGGCGGAGCAGGAGCGCCGGCCCTACCACCAGCTTAAACAGCATCGCTGTTAAAAATGCTCAGATATTTAATTTACTTCAAATACCTTTAAGGATGTTGGGTACCTGGCGTCTGGAATTATTTGAAGAGTTCAGTATATGCCGCCTAAATTTGTAAGTGCACAAAATCTCTCTCCAGCTAGAGTCGGTTGCGGTTTACGCTGATCTGATAAATTGACTTCACAGCAAAAATATTGTTGAAAAATGAACAACGGAGTACGAGAACCCGTATTTGCCATCTGTCAGACAGCGAAGACAAGATGGCTGCTAGCGTTGCTTGAATATTTTTGATGTCTTCAATGTTTTTTCAGTATACCTCAGCGGTACTCATATTTGACGAGACAGGATTACATAAGGTTAAGCGCGGACTATAAAACTACCCAATTTTCGCTGCAGAAATCGGACCTGAGTTGCTGATCTTTTGGGCAGTGTGTATGGATATACATGGTTCAATATTTTCAGTCATCTGAGCATCTGTTTTCGCAGTACACTTATGACAGGGGTCACTACAGAGCAAAAAGTGCTATTTTGGCCAAGAAAAAGATACGTGGGACGTTTATGCCTTGAAAGTCACCGCATTTCTTGATTGCCCGAGAACTCAGTGAGGAGAATTTCAACAAAAAAATCTTTCCAGTGCCGGTGTAATTACGGAAAGTTAGCTCTTCATGCATCACTGCAGTTAATAAGTAGGTGACAATACCTAAATTTATTATTACATTTTTACTTTGAACCGAACAAGAATGAAACAATATTTTTGTTCGTTATTTAATATTATATAATATAAATATATATATTATATATATATATATTTTTTTTTTTTTTTTTTTTTTGAACGTTGAGTCCAACCGTTGGTCTCCTCAAATTGTCGAATGAAGCTAGAGGACTAATACTACCGGGGACAGCAATTGCAGTATGTGTACTCTTTTGGCTTTTTCTATATAACTACAAAACAAGTTGCTCTTGTTCCCGTTATCCCAATGAGGAACATATTCCTGAAGAAGAACATTTCAGGCAAGGTGAGATTGTCATGGGATAAAACTGATCCTAATCTAAGATTTATTACGGAATTAATTCTTGCGTCGGGTGTTTTCGTGGCCTGGCCTTCTTATTAGCAATCCTTAATTTATTTTTGCTCCGCCTTTGTTCGAGGTCATATCACGAACGTGCCCTTTTTCCGGTCTCTTTTATTAACAGATATTTCAAAATTCAGTAATGTTGACTACCCCATGGAAGAAAACCTACCACCACCATTCAGAAGAGCCCTCAATACCTATCCCGTCGTGCCACCTGCGAAAGTCAAAATTGTGTTTGTGGTGGCCTACTTCAGATCTGGCTCAATCTTTGTCGGTGAGCTCCTGTCATCGGCACCGAAGACGTTTTTCCACTTTGAGCATTTCTTTCTGTTCAGTCGGGGTGGCCGAATCAATTCGACATGGCAGCGTTACGCCTTCAAGTTACTCGACGACGTAGCCGGGTACCGCATCTGCAACGTTCCTCTCTATGTGCTATCCAATTCTGATCGCCCGGAAACGCTGTTTCACAACCGCTTTCTTGCTGACGTCTGCGAAAAGGGTGAACCCTTCAACTCGCCGACAAGCGTCGCCTCTATGTGCAGCCGAGACCGAACGCAGGTTTTCAAGTTCACACGTCTTTACGTACACCAGGTAAGATATATCCATGTTCCAATAAATGGCTTATCGTCCGCCGTTCACGGTGTAAAAGAACAATCCCGAGGAGCATAAGGCACTTTTTGGATAAAAATGCCTACAGCATATAAATCTAAAATCCATAAGTTCACTTTCAGGGTATTTATCATTTACTTGAACGTAGACCATTTAAAACTTGCGTTCCAAAAGGAAACGGGGAACAGTGCTGACGCCTTCTCGTCAACGATAGATGTGCGGGCCATCCTTAATATAGATGTGATGAAATTGTTTGTTACAGAAGTGCAAT
The DNA here is from genome assembly GCA_013339765.2 of Haemaphysalis longicornis. Taxonomy (NCBI): domain Eukaryota; kingdom Metazoa; phylum Arthropoda; class Arachnida; order Ixodida; family Ixodidae; genus Haemaphysalis; species Haemaphysalis longicornis. Next base: position 164,353,954 of record CM023450.1, on the reverse strand, counting down.
GCAAAAATCGGGTAAGGAGTGCATCAGCAAGGCATCTGTTGCCCTTTCAGCAACAGAGATTGAATTCCTAATAAGCGAACACAGTGGTGACGTCATGTTTGCATAACAAAGAATAAAGTTAACTCGGTCATTCACGGGGTAAGAAAATATTTGGGAGCTAGTCGCCGTTCACCATATTCCAAAAGCATAAAACACAACAATAATTGCATTATGAATGTCCAAGCGGAAGTATAGAGGAAGGCCCACAGCAACTGCCGGAAATCGACGGAGAATTTGTTTGCGTTCACGTTGGACTTCAAGTAGGAATCGTGTAGCGCACTCACTATATCGGCCAGCGGAAATCCGATGTCCTCCTCGCAATCATAGTGTTAAACAGTGGGAGGGCAAGACACACGGGTCATGGTAGATGAGGGAATGATTTATTGGCCTTTATTTGCCGGTCATAAATAACACAAATACCCGGGCGATGCTACATTCAGAACATCGTTCTCTTCAGATTTGGATCAGCGTGGCGCATTAGGAAACTGCTAACTTCTTCCTCTTCTCGTAGACTTTGGCTCAGGTGTGGACCACAGGATACGTACGGGGTCAGTAACAGTAAAAAATCAGAAGAAAACGTTGCGATACGAGGATCTCGCCGCCACGGATGAAGATTATGACCCTAATTAATACTGGTACTTGAACGTCCCTGCAAGCTATGGTAAATGAGTAACGTTGAAGCCCTTGGAGCTGAGCCGGACGGAAGGTCACCGGACGACAGCAGAAGCGTTGAAACTTGGGCTCGTTGGTACATAACTTGGAAAGAACGCCGTAATCGGTCAGACGGGACGTGGAATAGAGGAGACGAATACTTGAAACGCACAACGGTTTGTCTCGTCCTTTTCCCGTCCTGTCTAACGCAATGTCGCCTAAATATGAAGAGTATAATTTGATCGTGTCTTTACGTGGCTCGTCTAGTCTGAACCTACGTCCTTTTCTTGTCCTGTGGAACGCAATGTCGCTTAAATTTTAAGACCGTAATTTGATCGTGCCTTGTCATGGCTCGTCTCGTCTCAACCTACATGTTGGGGATGCGATGATGGAGTCATCGGCTAGCCGCTTCGGCATGCAGTAATGTTGCGCCCGTTCGACACGGCCGAGAGGGAGCAGCGGAGAAGGGCCAGGGTGACGCCGCCAACTCCGCCAAAGAAAATGGCACGCGGCCGCACGCCAAGGGAGACAATTCGCTGTGTATGAAGTGATGCTTCTTTTTCCTGCCATGAAAGCATGATCACCCGGGCTACGCCTTATTTTAAACATCGTCGTTTTCAGATTTAAATTGGAGTAGCATAGTGAGCCACAGCGTAGGTTTTGCTGCTATTGTATCAATAGTTACGTTTCGGAAGCTGAAGTGTCAACGGAAGCAGGTTGTCTCTCTCTCTCCCTCGGTAACTTGTGAAAGCACTTATTGCGACATGAAACCGACTCTGTTCGTCTCGGGAGCGCAGTATCAACATTGTCTCGGTATTTCTTGCGACCCCGCGAAGGCAAGAACAATGCTGGGTTTTTCATCTTCACTAGGTTTATTGAAGCGAACTGGCACTCTGAAAGAAACCTAAGAATATACATGCGTCACAAAGGCAATCAACAGAGTGACGCGAGGACTAGTCCATTCGATCGTCGGCGAATGGAATGCCTTGGTGGTTGCCATGCCACCAATTACATTTCCGCGTTAATCTTTTTTGGATCGGTAGAGTTCGGTTGAGAGACCCTCGAACTATGAAGAACATTCCAGTCTTAGTGACGAGGGAACGAAACAGGCTCGCATACGAAAGAAAGAGACCGAAAAACGTGCCTCGCTTCTAAGTTAGATTTTAAAGGGTGTTTACGTTTTTTTTTCGGTACGTTGTCATCTACTCTCCTTGAAGTGCTGTGCGCCTCATCCGTAACGACACTGGTGTTCTTGTGGCGCTAAATTATGGCTCTTCTTTAGTGCAGTACATGTCGTAGGAGAGGCACACTGAGTCATTGGTAGAAAAAGTGTGCGGGTACGAGTGTTGCTGGTATAAAAATCTAATATATCGTTGCCATATGCGTTCTAAAGCTGCTTGAGAGGTTCGCGAGGCGACGCTGCACGACATAAAGCTGGCCTTCTGTTACCGAAGCCTTAGAAGTTGGTCGGAGAAGTGATGTGCGGAGTGGAGAGGGAGGGGGGGGGGGCTTTCAATGCCGGGCGCCCGAGTTCCTCGTGTATCACGTTCAAAGCACTTGCAACTGTCGCCGCCTTCGGCAGAAAGATATAAAGTTTGCGCGTATGTCCTCTCGTCTTGTATTTCTGGACCTAGTCGCCACAACTCACGGAAGAATAAAAAACTATGGCAAGAACGATAGCAAGAAATCCCTTGGGCGCAGGCGTCTTATATTTTGGACATAAACCAAACGACTTTTAGCAATTTGAGAACGATACTATTACAGCTAGTTTTCTAGGAATTAGTTTTTAAGGATGCTTCTACCGATAGATATCACCATTGTTTTTTTTTTGGTAAAGCTAGATGGTAGAGAGAGGAAAGCATTGCAGCGAAGGCCACACTCACGTCAGGGTGGCCTCAAATACCGAAGACCTATCTTGACATGACTGTAATTCTAAAAATACTTGCACTACCAGCCTCAATTTTGCTATCTGAGTTCACATAGAAAATTTACACTTTCAGTGGAAAATTTCAGTTTGAAATGGCGAAGAATGTAATTATACGGAATGCTCGTAAATAACTTTGTGTCATCACAAGCTCACTTTTTTGTAAGCTATTGGGTCCAAATATAAATAAAAATGCACAGAAATTTTTTATTCAATGGAAAGAAAAAATTCACCGTTGAAACGGTTAAAAAAACCACACGCCAGTTCTTCGACCCGTGTATGCCGCGATGAAATCGACCTTGTACATTGTTGTCCGCCTGTGCTGGGATCCGCCTTGCGATTTATAAAAATATTAAGATCTAGTTTCTCTTGCTCAGTTAGCGGAAGAGCTTCAATCTGGTCATTGAAGACGCTGAGTTAGCTGTAAAATGGTCTCTAAGAATTTCTTAGAGGGAAAGCGAAGCATTATTTAGAATACCTTGCCACCTGGCAGCTAGTTCATGAGGGAGCCCACCAAGGGAACAACCAACTTTTAGCCGGAGGCCTTTAGGGATCTTTTTGCTTTAGAGATACGAGGAGTACGTTTTGAGATTAAATCTGAAGTTGGTTTGTTTGCCGGCTATTTTTCGAGCTTTAAGGAAAGAGCGCGATTTAAGGATTGGAGCATCCGGTCTACTTGATGGTAGTCATTTGTGTTTGTCTCGAGCACGCCTTCGAGGTGACACTTTTTTGCTTGGAGTCTGTTGTTTAGGGGGGCTGCTAGGGGTGAGGTTCACATCGATACCTGTTTGGGTGCTTGTTTGCGTTCTAGCGCGTGTTGAGGTCTGCGTGAACACTGAGCGTGATGTCTTTGGTGGGTCTGGTTGTTGTGCTGTACAGCTGGTGTTGCGGCCACGTCCACGGTTTGTGTGCTGGCGTCACATGTGCTACTCTTAGGAGGACGTGACATTTCGCTACTGTTGGAGATTTTGGGTTGGTGCTGTTTTGCAGTGCTGGCCGTGGACGGGAGGCTGATGCGTGTAGTGCGGAGCGTCACCTGGAATGAGTTCCTCAGCCTGTACTTAATGTTTTCGGAAATCAGTCACACGCCTCGAAAGTTAGGGAGTTGTCCGTCCTTGACGAGGTGTCCTAGGGGGTCGTGGTAAATTTTTGGATGGTGGATGACGTGAACGTTTGCTTTTTAGTGTCCCAGGTTCACGAGGAAGTTGTAAGCTTAGCTGACCTTTGTGAGTGAGCTAGAAGTCTGCGCGTCTGGGGTATGTCTGGCTTGCGTTTGTTTTCGGTCCTGGGAATCACTGTTGTGACGGTTATCTTTGCGTTGTGAATATGTAGTTTTAATGCTTACAAATTTTTATTGTTTTTTGCACTTTTCTTTGACTATTGCGCATGGCTGTGCATTTTGCTTATGCATTTCAATTGCTATTTCTTTTCTCACCTGGAGTCGCTTTTTGTTTTACAATGTCATACATTCTTGTAGCGTTTTTACATTTCTCCTATGTATAACATGCATGCCAACTGTAAAATGCACACGCAGTGCTCATTGATGTATCGTTCCTTGCTGCCTTGTACTGGCTGTCTGAGGCACCGTCAAGCGGTCAAGCTGTCCCCATAGCTTATAGCCCAGGAAACCAACCAGTAGTATCTGGTAAATAAAGTGAATTGAATTGAATTGAATGAATTGGGCCTGTTGGCCTTAACGTCGTGAACAAGTGTTTTCATGTCCGCGATAGTGCTTTCAGCGGTGTTGTTCTTTAAGTCGTTGTGCCAAAGTGAAGAATGAAGTGAGTGATGTTGCGTGGGGCGGCGTCAATGAGTTTTCTGATGTCATGGGTTGTGGCGTCGCTTTGAAAGTGATGTATAGTGAGTGGTGTCCGGAAGGAAAGTGGTCGTGAATGTACTTAAAGTGGCTATCACCTATTAGCAGGGTGTCGAACAGGAATTTTTTCGGGTTCGGTTCGGGTTTCAGGTTCAAGCATTTCGGGTTCAGTTCCGGTTTGGTTCCGGAGCACCATTTCGTTCTGGTTCGAACCGGTTCGAACCGGTTCAAACGGGTTTCAAACGGGTTCGGAGAAAAAAAAGCAGGAGTGGTTTTTGTGTTTAAATTTTTTAGTGCTGCGTTTTCGTTTCATTGTAACGTCGGTATAAAAACAAATTCATATTGTATGTTTCTTTGCGCAAACGTTCTCATTTTTGCGATTCAAAAAGACCCTGCAACCCCTTTTTTCAATTTTTTCGAAATCTCAAATGCTTCCAGAACGTAGTCAACGAACACGTTGCAATACTAAGATTATAGAGGGTGGCAAAACACCTCAACCAAAAATTTACCAGTTCATATCTATTAGGCAACTTTGGAAACTTGCTCAAACAGTTTTTCCTCTCTTTCCCTTCTTTCGACCGCCGGAAAAACGCATTACAGCAGTGGAGGGGCTAGTTGGCCGGCTTTCCTTCAGCATCAGCAATGAACGCATTCGATAGCCACGTAATAAAATTGGAGATGCTTGCACTATATAGTCGCGCAAGGCCTGGAGGATTTCTTTCTATGTAAGCACTGAAGGACACACCGCCACTATTCAGTAGGTTTGAAATTGTTTATTTACATGTTCCGTTGTCGCGTTTCACTGTGGTAGTAGTAGTCATCGTCAAATCCATCTATAGTCGTCGTTCTTCCTCGCGCATGACTGGCGGCCCAGGATCGCTTTGTCCGCACGCTTTCAATGTGTTCGAAAGTGGAGCGCGTCAACACGTGCTAGAACCAGTGGCAACCGGGTCCGCGAACTATGCGTCTGTAGCCGAAGCTATCTTGGGCTGACTATCATGCGCGACCACGCCCTCTGAGCGCGGTCGCACATGAACGTTTTCTTAGTATTTTTTTCGAGCGCCACGCGCAGCCTGGACGACGCCAGGCGCTCCACGTAAGGCGCCTGCTCACTTGCGTGGTAAGCGGCTGAGTAATTATGACCCGAGGGGTTTCTGATGACGCCGCACACATTACAGCCAGCAACAGCAGCTTCGCTGTTCAAATGGTGCAGCTTGCACTGCTGGCACAAGGTGGAGAAACACAGCGGAGCTGAGGGTCATCCTCGCTTGTTTTCGGATCATTGCTCTTTTCCTAAGTTTTGCTGGGCTCCGCTCAGTTTTTTAGTTAAGTTTGGGGATGTTCTTACTAGGCTCAGACTAACTGTTGAGGGTGAGGCAAGTTTACCCGGTTTTTACAAGGCCGTTCCGGTCGTCCCCAACACTAACAGCGGATCCCAGGGGGAAGAAGCTAGGTCGACCTTCAGATGCACTGCTTCTCCAGCCTTGCGCCGCTAGTGTAGCTGCGCAAGTTGTTTTTGGCGTTTAGTCGCCTGAAAAGACCTCACCTTTAGTTGGTATATTAGTAAAGAGGTGCGTCACACGCGTATGCCCCTTGTGCTAAGCACTCGAGCAGGCGCGAAAGCCGCCTTCACTGTTAACACTCCTTTCTGCGGTGGGTGCACCAATTACGGGCACGAAGGTTTTGTTCTTAGTATATTTTTGGGGGGGGACGCCACCGAACCAGGTTCAAGCTAAGTAGCTCCGCTGTTAAAAGAAAGCCACAAAAGTCAATGCAGAAATGAAAAGGCATACTGCTGCGACAGCGACAGCAGGCAGCCCCGCTCCGTGCTGCGATTTTAGATCTTTCGCAGTGCTTCCAGACGCGAAGCAAAGAGTGAACGCGGTTTATTGGAAGTTTTGCCGAGTTCTTTTAACTGCACAATCCACCGCAAAATCTTTTTTAATTGGAGGGTCAACGATACAAACATTAACTTAACGATATGAAAAGGTTCACAAGGACACTTGTTGCTTGTGTGTGTGAATGGGAAAGAAATACTCTTATGACCGCAAGTTTTTTTTATTAATACATTTAGGTCATTTATATAATTAAGCTTGAATTTTATTTCTTGGGTCATAAACCCGCAGTTTCATGAACAAAAAAAATGACTGACGATTACGATACTCCGTAATGTGAAGTTGAGCGAAGCACGACTGCATGTCTTCTCAGCGACGGCGTATAGCGGCCTGCGTTTCACGAAGTGATCGCGTAATCAGCGAACGCACGATTGCTCGCGCTAAGCTCTGCGTTCTCTCCGTATAGCGCGGGCCGTCGCCGGGGAGCATGTCTCGCGCGGCTTCAGCATACCGCCCTCCCCGCTCACACTTTTGCCTTACTTTCATCCTCCACTTTCCTGCTTGCTGTATCTTCGGTGGCCTCTCCGTTGTCTCGGTAACAACGAGGCTGACCCTGAGAGACTACGCAAAACGAGAGCAGCAGGGTGCTTAAAGCTGCTATCAAGAACATGACTGTAGGGAACTGCCGCGGTACCGCCTTGTGTTCCCCTCCGCCTCACCGAACAACTCGTCTCAAATAAAGCATCCTCGCCGCAGGTCTTCTGGCAGACAAGCATGTAGCCGAGCACCGGTAGACCCCGGTGCCACCGACACCACCTACGCCTCCCCTTCTGGATCCTCGCCTGAACCTTCTGGCAATGGGCACCTTCCCTGCAGGCTACCCATTTCCACTCCGTCCACAAAGCAGGCGACCACCCGTCTACCATCCTTTTTTTGGTTCCATCGGGTGGTCGCCGTGGTGCGGGCTTTGCATCCCACACCACCCTCCTTGGTGGCTGGTGACAGGCCGCCCCTCATCTCCAAACCACGCAATCCTCGCCGAAATCTCCTGGTTGGTGGCCAGGCAGTGCAGACGGTGTAATTTACTGACAAGCGGGCACCCTTTTGGCAGGACAGGCAATTTCTCTGGGTAACAGAGAGCCTGCCCGACCGTCATCGTATTTGATACCATCAAATATTCACACAAGCACACGCACGCAGACGCGTATTTTCGCATAATAAGGCCAAAAAGTTCGCATTAAAAAATTGGTTGACCTGCTACGCTTTTCAAGTACCTATAGTTCCCGCTGACCAAGTACCGGAAGCGCCTTGGAACATCGTCCGGCTTACCCTCCCATCCAGGAAAAGATCCACTTCAACGCAAGGAGAAGTGCACGCGTTGGTAGCATGCAGCTCGCGGAGCCCATCGCTAAGTTTCTGCAGTTTAGGCCCAAAGATTGCCTTTGAGCGCCGTTTTTAAAAAGTGGAAAAGGTTAGCTTATTGGCCCGTGCAATCGCTCGCCATGTTCCCCAGGGTGGTAAGCAGCGCCGCATCGGGGAGTACACGGATGCCGTCGTGCGGCCCAGCCCCAAATAAGCTTCAACTGGAACGTTATGGTGGATTACATGGTAAACAATGACCTGAAATTGCTTTTAACGGGTGAAGAGGACCAATGCGTTGTTTTACGGAAAGGTATGTTTTGTGAGCAGGCTTTAAGAGCAGTGCATAAGAATTTGAGAGTGAAAACACCGCTTCTTTGTATCCCCCCCTTCCATGTCTTCACCTAGTTTTTGCTCTGTTAGCCATCAGGGAACAGCACCAACTAGCCCAGCATATACAACACTCCAGCAGTTGATGATGTGCTTAGAGGCCTTCACAAGGGGGCAGGGATGCATTCGAATTAATAATACATTGAAAGTTTTACACAATAATAAACGCCATGTACATGGGAACCACGATGAATAAGCCATGTTTCCTCGGAATATACGTTCAAGCATAACTTATTCTTAATCTTAAAAGAAAATTGGGGAAATGAACAGTATCTAACACAAATTGATAGTATACACTCTTAGCCAAAAAAGACAAAAAAAAGACTAACTACAGCTGTTAGTCCTCACGAGCGACCATGCTCCTCAAGAGGAGTAACTGTGGGAGCGTGCATGCTGTGTGCATAATTCGCGGAGTAAATGTTCGTCCCCGCCGATATAGAGAGGAACGGTAGGACGAAACGCCGATCAGTTACTCCCCCCTGTAATGGTCTCGCTGCTATACGACAACTTTACATTATATTGAGGGTTATATAGGAAGAAAAACTGATGGGTTGTGCGACTACACACTATGCGTATTATATGGTGGCGCTGTCAGGCGAGTGGTAAAAATACCTTCAGACACAAGGTAGACCACCCTAATCAAAAACTAGAAATGAGAGCTTTGAAGCCCCGGAACCGGTTCGGAACGGTTCCTTCGATTCGTTCCGGTTCGGGTTCAGTTCCAAAATAGCGGAAAAAATACGGGTTTGGTTCAGTTCCGGTTTCGGGCAAAAATTCGGGTTCAGTTCCGGTTATCGGTTCGGTTCCGGTTCCGGTTCGACACCCTGCCTATTAGAGCTACGTGTGCCAGGGAGAACAGGGGGGGCTTACCTTGTTCCGTCATCTTCGTACACAAAATCGAGGGAGCAATAGAACCTTGAAGATGGTAGAGAACACAAGAAAAGAAAACTTCGAACAAGGTAGGAACCACGATTGTTGTAAACGTTTCAGCAAAGAGACTTTACTTCGTCAGGACAAACCGCCGCCTGGCTGGCACGGTTTATATAGGGGTAGGTCCCCAGGTGAGAGGACAGAAGTGGAATTCAGAAAGCGGATTGGTTTTGTAATATGTAGGTGGAGATATTGAGGGGAAAGAAGATTGTATAGTTTCAGCCGCGAAGTCGTTAAGACGGAAGTCAGCCGGGGGTTGATATATGTATATGTGTGTGCGTTTGTGTGTGTGTGTGTGTGTATAAATATGTATTATTACTAAGGAGAGGTCAACCCGGCCAAAATATTTACAAGGACAGTTACTCACGTATCGGCAACTAGACTGCCGTAGATTAGAGTAAGTTTTGCATCGATGTTAACGTTACCCTGGCGAAGACAAGCGAGCCCCTTGCCGATACGTAAGTAAATTACTCTGTTATTATGGTTGCCGGGTCTCCTACTCTATACTCATACTTTTTCTACGCCCTCTTTGTGACCTTTCTCTTTCCCGATATAGATACAGTAATCCCTCGTTATAACGAAGTCACCGGGATGGCGAAAAAAGTTCGTTACTGGCGGTATTTCGATATAAGCGACCACTTAAGAAAATAAAGTACTTGAGCTTTGATTGCGCCACAACTGCGAGGAATCAAAACACAATGTATTCAGGGAAGCAAAACCTTATTCAGGTGAAAAAAGGCAGTGAGCTCTGGCTGTTTCATGCTCTTGCCGGGCGCGAGCAACCCCGCTCCAATTTGACCAAGCAGTGACTGGCGCCCAACTCCTCGCAGGCTTCAGAGCTTATACGGAGGGGAAGGCAGTGGCCACTTCTATAGTGAGGGGCGGGAGGGGGCGTCACGAAACGTTACGAGAGTTTCGCGCTCGAAAGCGCCGTAAATTCCACGGCTCCAATCTGAGGTCGTGTTTGTTGAGCTCAAAAAAACAATTAACCGCTCATTGTGTGTACACAGCCTAATCATGAAAACTGACCGGTTTGCACTAGGAGCTTTGCATGATTACTGTTCAATTTTTCCCCGAGCTGTGCACCCATGAAGTTCCCAAAACAAGAGTTTTTGGGCGCCCCGCTCTCGACGGACACTTCTAATTCTACGCATCGAGTGATCAGTGTTCGCGCACCGTCGAGTCCACGCCATTGAGCAGTGTCTAGGAACAAAATACAATCACCACTACCACGCACTTAGACTTTTTGTTATAAGTCAGATGGCGTAAATCGAGTATGAGCGGCTGGAGGAAATCGCCGAGGAAACACCAGATTGTTAACCCGCTATATTGACCGCCTGACTCGCCGCTGGGTCGACGCTGATCGGCGAAGCCTCCACTCGTCACGTCGCTCTAAGCGGGTCCAGCTCTTCATGCGCTTCGAGTAATGGGCCATAAAATGCATGCGTTTTGGTTGGGACCAGAAGAAATTTCGAATAAAGCGATTTCGCTATAACAAGGGATTACTGATTATATATATATATATATATATAATCATATATATATATATATATATATATATATTATATATATATATATATATATATATATAAGGAAAGAAAAACTTTGAACAAGGTAAAAGCACGATTGTTGCCGACGTTTCAGCAAAGACACTTGCTTTCGCCCTGACGAAAGCAAGTCTCTTTGCTGAAACGTCGGCAACAATCGTGCTTTTACCTTGTTCAAAGTTTTCTTTCCTTGTGTTCTCTACCACTTCAAAAGTTCAACTGCTCCCTGTATATATTATTATATATATATATATATTTATTTATATATTAGTTATACTATTATTTTATAATATCTTATTATAGTATAATATATTATGCTATTATACTATATTATATTTATTAATATTTACAAAGGTGCACTTAGAGCCAGAGCAGCTTATCAAGCCTCACTATGCCGAACGCGACGCCTGCTCTGGTCATCCTCTTCATCCTTTTTCGGTCTCATTTAACACACGCAGCTGTTGATTGATCTCTGTTCTTTTACGAAGGATGCTGCTCCGGAACAGTATATATGCGCGCGCGAAAGATACGGAGCATCCGGTGTTTCTCCAGCTTCTTTTTTTAACCCCTGAAGCAACACCGGCTAAAAGAAACTCACAAATTTTAATCTTTAAGGCCGCAAACTCCGCTTCGAGTTGCAGGCAGATATGAGAGGTGCTATCCTTTCCGTCCGCTCTGGTGGCTTCACGAAGACACGCGGCTAGATTTCATTGCTTTCTGTACGTCTGAACGGTTAAGCTTAAGCCCCAAAGTACATTTCTGTGGAGTGTGCTCTTTACAAAAATGGCTAGTGCTTACGCCTGGAAGTTTGTAGCGGTTGTTCTTCTTCTCCACTTGTATTCAGGTGATGTTACGTTTAGACATTTATCGGGAATATTCCCTTCTAAGACATTTTTCACTTGCAGTATGTGCTTTGCATATTAGTGCATCTCATTTGTTTCGTTGCTGGAATATATATTCAGTTCAGTCATTACGAATACGGAAATATGACGATATGCCATTGTCTCCATGAACGACAGCAATTTTGATGATATGCTTAGTTGAAACAAGTGAGTTTTAAAAGAAGAAAACACCAAACATGCTTCGTTCATATGAACAATAGACCATTTTTTGAAAGCGGCCGAGTCTGTCATTCTGACGCTTTTGCTGGCCTTCGCTCTTTCTGAAATTAATCTAAAGAAAGATGGTTGCATGTTTAGCTGTGCCTAATGCGCTTCACCCCGCATCTGTTATTTGGCAGAAAAAAAGCTAAAGGGTAATCAATGTCTTTTATCCATTGAGTCTTCAAACTTGAAGAAAATTCAAGCTGTCCTAAACACGTAAAAGTAAGAAGTGAAACAAATTTCTTAGAGTTGCTGTCCGTAAAACCCAAAGAAGAATTTCTTGGTATTGCTTTATATGTTAACGTGCGAAGTCGGGGTTGTAATATAATGTCAATTAGAAAGTACATGTTAAATGACACAAAATTCTCCATTCCAAATACTGTGGCTGTTGGGTGCACTTTTACGTGATGGCTTTAAACAACCCTATATTAACAAAGCCCAGTTATGCTTTTATTTATAATTTGCACCCGCACTTTCTCTGTAGCCTGCGGTTGAAGAGAGCAACACATCACGACCCTAGTTCGTAACATAATGCAAAAAATCCAACAGTGCCGAAAAGTCTTCTGAACATGTGGTACTGTCATGGTAAATTGAAATATGGAGAAGGCAGCGCGCGCATTCTGGTACATACCACTCATCTAGGCGACGAACCACGTATCTGCAGTACAAAAAAGTTACGAAAGTTTGTGTCCAAACTCGAAATGGTTTGCCATAGCTCGGAGTGTGAGCATTTGGTTTTGTGTTTCCGCTGCGTTCGGCGAATGCTAACTTCGTCGCTGCGCTGAGTTAGTACGGCGCACACAGCAATAATAATGCGCAGCATTATTTGCCGAGTACCGCCACAGCTACGACGGTGTAACGCCACATATTTCCACAAAAATGCTGATGTCGCGTTACTTCCACCTCTAATTGTTATAATAGACTAAATGGAGATAATTCGTCGCACGAAATTTGGGTAAAATAATAAAAAACTCGAAAATACCCAGCAGGGTCAAACGTTTACCGCTCCGCATTCCCATAATAATGCGGATCTTGTAGAATTTCCAGCTGTTATCACTATATAGGTAAATGGAGATAATTATTCGACCGAAATTGGAAAAAATGGAATATATAAAAAAATGCAGAAAATGGCAGCCAACTTATCGCACGGCATTTCCACAATAATGCACATTTCGCCAAAGTTTCACCGGTAATTTTTATAAAAGAGTAAATGAAGATGATTGGTTGAACGATATTTTGAAAAACTAAAAAAAAAGAATGTAAAAAATTACTGAAAAGGCCGCCTGTGTAGCGACGTACATTTCCACAATAGAGCAGATTTCGCGGAAGTTCCAAGTGCAATCTGTATTATGCTGTGAGATAATATGGAGATAATTGGTCGAAATAAATTTTGAAAAAACAAAAAAAGGAAAATTATAAAAAATCGCATAAAAAAACCGCACAGCTCCCTGAATTTCCACATAATGAAGATTTTGCGGAAGTCCCATTGTAATCGTTATATTAGCGTAAAAGGAGACATTTCAAATACTACAAAAATAAGAAAAGGTTAAACAAAATTGGCGAAAATGGCAAACTGTGTAATGCCCTTCATTTTTACAATATTACAGATTTTGCAAAAGTTCGAAATGTCACGCAGGCTGCTATTGTCGCCGGCTGCGATGGATTAGGAATGCCATAGAAAGGCCGCATCACTAAAGCACTACAAAGCCCAATCGCCGTGTAGTGAACTGTCCCAATAAGAACCAATTATTCGCATTAAGAATGGTCAATCTTACGTCATACTCTTGGAATCGTTTGTTTGGTGTTAAACTTCATTTTTGAAATTTTGGTGTTCACTCATCGTTGTCTTCTCCACAGAGGGGTAGTGAATTTTTTCGGTTTCTTTTGATTTTTATTTCCTTGGGGACCCCACTTGGGGGCATTCCTTAAGAGGTAGAAACGCTGGAAAAGAAAATATTTGAACACATTTGTTTTCGCTACGCAGCTGAGTTGTAACACTTGCAATAAAATTTCATGGGCCGGTGATTAAAATAGAAGAAGCAGGAAGGTCGTTGCAATCATTGGCTGCGTGCTAAAAAGAAGAGCCAAAAAAATTGACAGTTCCGGTAGGATATCCGGACACGAAGTGGGTGGCTGGTGCGGTGTGAAATGTATGCCGGGGGAGGCGTAAGAGATCGCGTTGAGTAAAGAATGAAACATTGAATGAAAGGGGAAACGATGGCGATACAGAGGCGAACTGAGAATGCTGATCAACCCGATTGTGCTTTCAAGGTTGATAACTGGTGTCGTACGAGTACAGGGAGTGAATGATTCGGAAGGAGCAATTTTGGACGGACTCAAGGCTATTTATTAGATATGTTTCGGGCAGCTTTCATGTGGGGGCGGAGCTTCAATTTGATTAGTAATTCATACGTGAGCAACCGTGGATGTTGCGTTGAATAACGTAGGTGACGTTTCAAGGAACTCAGTGTTTTGTTTGCAGATGTAATGACATTTATTTTAATGTGTATTCCAAGAAATATCGCAAGACATCGTGACACCTAGACATTTTAAGATTATTGCGACTGTACAGCGACTTTCGCGAAATTATATAAAATCCCAAAGTGATTTTTACGGTGGGAAAAGGCAACAAGTTTGCATTTCTTTGGTTTAAAAGATAGAAGCCATTTGACCCGCCACTCTTCAATGTTGATTGATTGATGGTAGGGTTTAACGCGCCGACGCAATGAAGGCGTAGAGGCTTGCCGTAGTGGAGGGCTACGGATTAATTTTGACCACCTGGGGATCTTTAACGTGGGCCGAAATCTCGTACACACGGGCGATTTTTGCTTTTCGCCTCCATCATAAAAGCGGCCGCCGCGGCTGGGAATCGAACCCGCGACCTCGTGCTCAGCAGCGCAACGCCTTAGCCAGTGAGCCACCGCGGCGGGTCCATTCTTCAATGTGGTTACTGTCTTGCTACAGAATAGTGTGAACGTGAGTGCTAGTTACTGTTGGATAGATTACGGAGCCATGAGGATACATGCGTATTTTGAAGGATACGCTGAGGGGTAAGTCGGAATGTATATTAGAAAGAGAAGGGCGCCGAGAACCATAGATAATGTACACCTGATGTTACTTTGAGACACTGGGAATATTTCGTATAGATGTGCTCAAATTGAGAATGGTTAGTGAGGAGGGTAAATTGAGAACAATTAGAAATGCTTCTGTGCAGTTTAGTACATTTCGGTCTAAGTTTAACTGGGCTAATGTCACCGTTCTATTTGGTGGGGTACTGTGTCAAATTCCTTTGAGTAATCTACGAAGATTCCCTCAGTTTGTAAGTTGTTGTCAAGGTTAAAGTGCAGGTCGCAAAGAAATATTGCTAGTTATGTTTCGCAAGAACTCCTTTGCGAAAGCCGTGCTAGCTGGGGTGAAGGAAGTTGTTAGAGTCTAGAAATCGTTACAATCTGCAAGTTGATAACGTGTTCTATGAGTTTGCACAGGACGTATGATAGAAAAACGGGACTGCTAGTTCCATGGACAGTTTTTGTCACCTTATATGTCGATATGAACGACGTTGCCCATTTTCCTGACATCTGGATGAATGCCTGTGGATTGCGACTACACATACCTCTAACACAAAAATGCGGCGATGGTGTCATGAACGTTTCTTAACACCTTTTAGTCAATACCTTCTGGGACACTTCATGAGGACATTTTCATGTTTTTAATAATACCTAAAATACCGTCCGCTCAAAAAATAATTCAACCCTTACTGGGTGACAACCCCACCATAGCAGGATGAGAAGGTATGATAGATTCCTTAGTAAATTCAGATGAAAACGCTGTGTTAAAAACATCCGCGCATTGCTTATCTGAGAACACGTGACCTGATTCATTAGTAAGATGTATGGTGCTGGTAGATCGATGGTTCACGGCGTATCAGAATTTTTGTGTCTGATCTGTTAGTATGCGTCGCAAAACGTCCATTTCGCCTTACAAATAGCGGCGGCATAGTCTTTTTTCAGCTGTGTTGTATTTCGCCCAAGGCCCAGATGTTTCTTTTGCTTTCGCTGCGTGGAAAAAGTACTTTTTTCTATTCGCTGATCTCTTCAGCTTTTTCGTAAACCACGGTTCCTGTGGCGTGCTACCGAATGAACCTGTGGGGATAAATTTGCTAATTTGTTTGTTCAATTTACATGTGCCAGCCGAAAGGGAAAAATATTTGCCAATGCTGAAATCACTTCCTTTCAACTTTCGAGCATTTGCAAACACGTTTTCTTTGGTTTTGTATAGCGGGAACCAGGTAATAAGCGGTTGGCAGGGCTCATTTCTGTCACGTCTGTGGCGGTAAGGGCGAGCTGTAACTTCCGCGTCGATTTTTAATTTCAGGTGTTCAAGACAGTGGCTAATAATAGTTTGTTATATTTCCCTATTGGTTTCTTTGGCGTTATACGCTGGAACTTTATAGAAGATTAAGCTATTCCGACGTCACCAGCTTTCTGAGTCATATAACGAATTTTCAAGCTTAGAAACTAAGTCGGTGGTCTGCTGCAGTGCCGGTTTGAATTGCGGCGGTGTATGCTCGTAGGGCCAAAATACTCTGGTGATGGTATTATAGTTCACTTACGCGCTTGTCTAGATCCGATAATGTTTTTTTCTGGTGTTAGTACCTAGTTTTATAGTTCTTAAAAATACAATACCAGTTTCTTTTGTGCAGCGCTACTTTGTTCGAGTTCTGCGAGGATTTAGTCCATTTCCGGACCAGGGTTACTTTTGATGTCGCCGGGTAACAATACTGGTACAGCTTGAACAACATGAACACATTCGCTAATCATAGGGACAAGATACTGTGGGCCTGGCAGCTGCACTAGAAAGTAAGCACGTGAAATTTTCGTTTAGGGACCTCTGCGCTTATTAACCTGCCGTATTGGGATAAATGGGCTAGCCAATTGCGTTGTGTCGCAGCTGCCAAGCCCACCATATTGTGAGCATCTTTAGATATTGCACAGATACAACAAGCTCACAACAATACAGCATACGTACATGTTTTGTACATATTATGAGGATCTGAACGAAATTTACTCGGTTGCTCTGCACGTATAAGCCTTATTATTGCCCAGCCACAACTTGTCACCTTCATCTTCGTTGTGCAGGCGTGAACAATCATCATAAGAATGTTCGGTTTGTTCTAGCCTGGCTGTCGCTCACCGAATAAATGCCGTATACTAAGCGTTCTCGGTCTGGCCTCTCAAAACTACTGCGTTTATCAATGCCTAGGTTCATAAACCGCTTACGATCTTAAGCATCGCCACAGGCCGGCTTTACCACAACGCTCTGAAACAACAAATCAGCGTGGCCAAAGGGGCGAATTCGGTGAATGGTGTGGTCAAGCATGCGATTAGAGTAAAGCATAGTTTTTGCCTTTTGACAACAGCGCCTATGCACGCTTTTCAGTGTTGTCACAGTAAAGAAAATCCTTTTTTTTTTTGTAATCGCATTCTTAACCTCATCATTCGCCATATTCGTACATTTGGCCTCACTGACCACCCCTTCGGGATCAGTTTGATGAAGGCCACCTACGGCGATATTTAGGAGTGCATTTAAAAGTTCCCGTAAAAATTATTGCCCAGAAAATTTATTGACGTTTTATTATGGGCTTTGACATTTAAATTTGTGTAACTATGGGAGGTAATTCTTTTAGCAGTATACTTCGGTTTTGCAAGCTTCTGCAGTGCGCAATTTTTCACTGAAACTAGCCTTCAGAATTGTGTGCGCGTTACAACCGGGCTCGAAACCAAAATCGCCTTCAAGCCTTTTCAAAGCATCGTCATGGACAACTAATTGCAAAATACAACTCAACACAATCCAAACAAGCTTTCAAAATCTCATGGGTACATATTGGCCAGTGAAATTCACATTGGAAGTACATTAGACAGCTGTTGCACACGCTGCTGCCCTGTAATTAGTACGTTATTTCAGCTGTAATGGCCACGAACATGCACCACTTTGAAAAGTATTTGAAGCGAAAGTAACTTTTCTTTCTGACATCGTGGGGAACCGAGTGGCTCAGTCACACACACACAGTTCGCTCCGGAGACTTGATGCGAGATTGGCGTAAACAAAACAGAATTATATTTGCATAAAAGCGTTCACCATCACTGAACATAAATGTTTTCGAAAACTTCGATACATGACGGAACTCATAGAGGAACAGCCCGTCCCTTAAGAAATTATGAAGGCGCTTGAAAAAGCAAACGCTTTCTATGTTCACTGCTCAAGTTTTAAAGCCGGCAGGAGATAGATAAGCAAGGTCATCAAACTCAAGCGGTTTTTTCTGGCAGAGTTGCGTGTGCCAAATAAAATGTATAATGTATAAATAAAATAAAAGTATAATCGGCGCAACTCTGTTTTTCTTTCTTTTAAAGTAAACTTCCCGGTGGTTTAAAATAGGTGGTGCATGGAATGGTGCAAATACTGTGCTCACGCTGAAAAGTTCAAATGAAGAAAGGTAATTTGGTGCATTGTATATGAGAAAATCAAGTACTCGTTTTATTGGACACTTATTGACTTTGTTTAGACTGAACTTTCGGAAGCCCCAAATCTGAAACAAATCGGGAGATGCCAATATCTAAGAACCGTATATGTGGCGGCGATAATATCTTGCTTTTTGTTCTAAAAATTACCGGGCAAGCCGCCATACATAAAACGAAATTTTGTTTTGTTGGAACAGCGATTCCACGACATCTCATACTCAGTGTGTTTTGGCAGATGTCGTACAAAACTACGTCGACTAGCAAGAAAATTTTAAAGTTGTTTTGCAAATGAACATGTATACTTTATTCTGTCGAAACGCGAGAAACATGAAATTAGGCTGCACGCAAATGTTTACACTACAGCTACTAAGGAAAACCCCGCAATGAACGGTTCACTTATTTCATACCAACATAACCTGAAAGCACAAGGCAAAAAAAACTTTACGTCACTATTTTGTGCGTTCACACAGTTAACATTCACCCCGCTACCTCAATATTCACTGAAAAGGTATGGTATACTGTACGGATATCTGCAAAGTGTATACTTGCAACGCCGCAATTATGCAGCGTGTACTCCTTTTTTGATTACCAGTGTAAGATCGACCAAAACGTCCTCCACTTCTTGCCTTTGTCTGTTTTTTGCGGAATAATTCCCCACTTTCCCCTCTCATTCTTTTGTTTTTTCACCAAACACTCGTCACATGTAATCTAAACTTCTTATTTGTGGTTGTTTACATAGAAGAGAAATTGCATAAAAATGCAACATAAGTCATGTAGAGAACTTAAGGAGCCAATGCATATTGTCTCTAAACGGTAAAATTGTTCCTTTGAACTATGCTCGTTAACCAGGTGCAAGTAAAACGTAGGGAAACCCCAGTCGTATCATCAAAACTTATGCGAGCGCATTTTTGCGCCAAAATGTGGCCGTAAACGCGGGGCCACAAGATATCCTTTTGTTACATAGATGAATACCTGACAGCACTTTAGACTAGTAAACAATTTGCACTTTTCAAGGCGGATGACCTGCGTTCACGGAAATAAACTTGACAGGGAGAATACGTGGAGCTAACAAAAGTACCGCCAACATCCCCAACTTGTTCTGCACAGGTGGCGCTGTTATGGGAGAAGAAGCTGAAAGCGAAACCTCGACTGGTTCAAGAGATGGACCGGAGTTCAACCTTCCTGTGCAAAATATTACAGCTACGACTGGAAAGCGCACTTCGGTGAATTGCACCATTGTGCCCTTGGAACTCTACAAGGTTCGCAAGTTTATATCGTGTATTTCCCTCTTTGGCTGACATCATATTGGTGTAATATGTGTGAATGTTTTTCATTTTGCAGCGTCCTGACTCTAAAACAAGGTTTTTTTAGTTTGTCTTCATGAGTAGAATTCACCATTCGTGTTAATTTCGTCTATGCAAAATCGCCAAGCGTAATAATCAATTCATCTGGTGTGCTTTCTCAGAAACGCAATTGCTGCAACCGAATAATTATGCAGGGTTTTATGATATCCTAAGTGAGCGCCTGAAATGAAGGAGTTAGTCAAAATACAGAACAAATTAATCTCCTGCCTGAAAACTGTTAAGTTTTGTTTTGTCAAATACTGTCATGCTTTGTTGTTATTGTGAAATAATTTTAGCAAATCAACTATACAGACTCCGTCCGGAGCGAGTACTGCAATTTCTTACACGGACACAGGTAGGGATCTCTCTATCCATGTTACTGCGCGTGCTTGCGTGCGTGCGTGTACCGTGTACCTGCGTGCGTGTGTGTATGTGAGCGTGCCGTGCGCCATCTGTGCGTGGCGCCCCGTGTGTATGTGCGTGTTTGTCTGGAGGGAAGGGGAGCGCGCGTGCGTGCGTGTCATGATTGCCCAAAACACGGAGGCGGTTTTTGCACGTTGTCGAAAAGGGGTATTTCATTTGTTCAGTAGCATTAAATAGGAAAAATACTCGAAGGCACGTAAACACACTTTTAAATGTAGTCAATGTGCAGCCATTGCTGTTCAGTTGCGTAAAGATATGGGACATTTGCTCTATTAGTTCGCTCCTCCTCTCTCACCACACTTCTGGGCAAAATTGCAGTGGCCGGCCCCGTCCCGGAGCTTCTGTTTAGCCCAGTCCTTTCAGTTCATCCCCGTAGACACCCAATCCATTAGACTGACGGTACAATTTGTGTGTAAGGTAGCGTTGTCATTTATGAACATGCAACAGGTGGGGCACAGAGTACCGCAAACTTATCACTATTTGCTGAAACTGCAAGTGCCACCTCTGCGATTGCGCCCTCTTATTATCATGATTTGTTTTTACTGTTGTACCGAGTTTTCCATGGCACCAACAACTTTCTGCCTTGCGTTTTCTCAAACAAGTCAAACTTTTGAAGGATACACATTTGTTGGTTGGATTCTGTAAATGACAAATATTATTACCAAAAATTCAAATACCTTGAGTATTGAAATTATAACAAAGGACTAAAAATGAACAAAGACCACCACAAGGTATTCCTAAAGCAAACACAAAATACAACCAGAAGACTACCTACTATGCACTGTTTTTCGTTCGCACAAAATGGATATTAGCAGTTCTAACGCAGTTTTACCGTTTTTGGTGAGTATAGTAATTCTTTAAGATGCGCTAACAGAGGAGATCAATAATAAAAGCTGAAATAATAAATGAATAAATCTTTATTGGTGATTCCCGGGCCTTCTGGCGTAGTTGAGGGAGAGGGAAAGTATGAAAAGGAAGTGACATGGCCGTCACTTTCGTCTGGTCAGGCGGTTCCCAAAGAAATCGCGAATCCTTTACGCATAACACTGCACTCAAGCACGAAAAGCGTAAATAAAGAGAGCTAAAACACCTGAAAGACAAGGTAAAATTATAAAATTACGAGGCATGCAAGCAATTAGTGTCCTTCCTCTCTGTGCAGAAGGAAGACCTGCGACGTTCGGCGCAGTCAACGGAGTACAAAAAAAAACGGTTCTTTAGGATGAAACAGCGGAAAGTTAACGGCACAAGAGAAAGGACACAACAGAAGCGCTAAAATTTAAAATCAAGCTTGGAAGAAAACATCCCTATTCTACCGGACAAAATGGGGATCTTCGTTTCCCTCCCTCATCGTAGGCAGCTTACTGCCCGTGTAACACACCAACCCAAGCCGCTCGACCAATGGGAACCCCGAAGCAGCTCCGGTGGCAAAGAGCAGCGAAGTGTCCAGAGGCAGAATTCTGAGCATTGTCCATTTCATGTCAATTTCACAGTGTCCGTCTCAAGCGAGCCCCGATTGGCTGAAAGTAAACAGCCGAATGTGACGCAGTACATCGATTGGTCAGAGGCCACTTAAGTGCAAAAACGTCTGGACTACAATGGATTCGAAATCGGCATTTTCAAAGCGTACACATTTAAGAATACCCCACAAGGTTCAAATCTCGCCCCAGCACAACGGGCATGTCGTCGATGAGGGCCCAAAGCCTAGCAGCGTGGACACGCGCGCTCCCCCTTCACCTCCATTATCCTCTCCCACTGCGCAGGCATATCTTGCAACCGGTTATGAAAGCGTGCTTAGGCGCGAAATAGACCGGCGAAAATGTCGCGCGGAAAGCAATTCCAGATGAGGAACCTAGGGCTAACGTTGGGGTTCCAAGCGTGCAATTTCCTCTACATCGCGACGTTATTTGTGTCTGCCACAGGAGAAGGAATTTGGTGTGGCAACGGTGGTGACTAAACATTCGGAAGAAGCGGCATTCAGCCGTTGTGACGCCCATTCGCGCATCTGTGGATTCTCCGGAATTTCGAAGTAACGGCGGTACTGGTGTTAACAGATTGCGCAAACAGCGAAAGATACATCGATGGTGGCGGCGGCGGGAATAGCAGTTGTGAGAGAATGGTCGGCGGCGGTGATGAGTAGCACAGAAGCGGCGCCGAATAAAGCGGTTTCACCGGAATGAGAACTGTGGGGTGAGACGTATACCGCTTCGCTATGAGAAGCATCAACCCTCTAACCCTATGCATTTGAACAAAAATTATTATTGGTGGATGTGACATATACAGTAGATATAATTGTGCAGAGAGAGCTCATTTTGTAAAAAAAAATACAAAACAAAACGAATGGTCTTGGAGTGCAATTGACGACATAAAAACTCTCCCATACACTCCGTCCAAACGCGATACAGACAGGGAGAAACCCAAGACCAGATCACAAGGGGAAACGCAACAAATTGGGAACTAACATCAAGTTGGTAGTGTCTTGAATTTACGCAAAATTTGATTTTTCCCTAAATAACCCATTTACTCCGGTACCAGTCTATTTAGAGACAATTATGCGAAGGCGTACAGAGATAGCGAGACAAAATAACTTTAATTGCCAAAATCGGCCATAATAAATTTGTAATACATCCGGCATAAACTGCAGTCACGTGGAGAAAAAAAAGTTCGAACAACGCCCCAAAAAACCTAGAAATACAAAAAAATTCTAGAAAAGCCCCTAATCTATAACACCGTGTATATGCGCGGCAATGCATTACTGAGGAAAATAAGCAAGTTAATATTTGTAACATCGTAAACGAAGAAAATGGGGAAAAGCAGAAAACAAAAATTGTAGGAACAAATCAAAAGAAAACGTGCTCTGCTTAAGCAAACATAGCCCAACGCAAAATAAACTATATAAAAGCACAGCAATTTGGTTGCTTATAGTAAAAAAAAGCTACATAAAACTCGCAAACAACACTAACGCATTGTTATACAACACTCGTCTCAGTGGTCATATGCATGGTGAAGTACGGAAAATTGGCCTCCATTGCTCTGCACAGACGCTACAACGGGCAACCGGCTTTGTTATCGACCTAACGGCTGCATCTGTAATTACGTAGCCCGGTCCAATTACCCTTATTTACCTCAATCAATAGATCTAACGGAAGTTTTTATATCCCTAGCCCATGCTTGTATTTGGAAAGCGGTGCCCATTTTTTAAATTCTGTAGTAAGGCTGCTTGTAACCAGGGTCAGCGAAATGCTAGAGACACGGGCCCGCCTCGTGTTTTGAATGGCCGAGGTTCGATTTAAAAACAGAATTTTCCAATTTTCTTTTCAGTTTATTACTGTAACTTGCTGATAGTAGCTTTTTTCATAAATTTGTCGTCAACCTAAGTATTCTTTAGCCTGTCCATTTGTTGACCCACCGGCTATTTTTCGTGCCACTCGTCGTCCACGTTCTGGCCGACGCCACATTTTGTCTTACCTGGTGAACTATGCTGTAGCCGTTATAGAAGCCGGGTATGGTGTGATGCCGCCACATGGAGCCAGCGGCATCTGTTTATGTTC
Source organism: Haemaphysalis longicornis (assembly GCA_013339765.2). Taxonomy (NCBI): domain Eukaryota; kingdom Metazoa; phylum Arthropoda; class Arachnida; order Ixodida; family Ixodidae; genus Haemaphysalis; species Haemaphysalis longicornis. The sequence continues at coordinate 164,330,528 of CM023450.1, read as the reverse complement.
CTCAAATACAGGTGCGGCACGTAGCAGATAAACGTTTGCGTCAATACAACCAGTCACGATACGTCGTAGCCTTTACAGGTGTCCCCCTATTGTTTCAGTAGTGTCCCAATTACGCTGCATTTTCTAAACGGCGAAGACTACCACGCACAGTTCGGACGCATGCTATGATTGGAATAAAAAAATTCCCATCAACTTGCAAGTATTAACAGAATATGTACAGGCAGACATATCAGAAATGTCAATGTAATGTACAAGACAACTTGAAGCGCTGGAAAATTCTAATTGTCTCCTTACAATATGCAACAGGCGTCTCACCACGTGCGAAAGCGGACGCCTCCGCTTGCCAAAATGAAGCCTGACGGTACCGCGTCGTCGCGTCTGCCAGTAATTTTTTATTGGTAGGTAGAGGTGCAAGTAACATGCTGAAAAATCAAGTCTAGCTCTCCGCGTGCTCGGGTACTTCGGCATGCAAGAGCACAGCGAACGGGCCAACGGCTCTCTCGCTCTTTTGTGTGTCGCATTGGTGACATTCCAACGCAGTGAAAACCCGCGAGCGATTAGCAAGGAAGAGACCCTAGTTGGCGCCACCGAATCGAGGCCTGGGATTGCCCTGATTTCACCTCATTCAGAAAACCTTTTCATCGAAAGCCACCCACCACATAAGATCTTGTTCAGGCCATCTAATCATGCAGCTTCGCCTCCCCCTTTTCCACGGAGGAGCTACAACCCCACCCTGAATATCTGATAGAAGCCACGAGGAGCGGCGTAGATGAAATGGAGTCCATTCGCTGGTGCAAAATCTGGGCACACCTACCGTCGACTTTCGGTCGCACGGGCGCGTTGTCAACAGAAATTACGTGGTAGGGAAGGCCCTTCACGAGTGGATACACGAGAACATAGACTAGGACGGATTAGACGCCACCTACATTGGCGACTATGAGTATGGCAAAAACCCGAGCGAGGTAGTCGCCGCATGTTTTTTGGGGGCGAAGCAGCGTAAGGCCGGGGCTTGTCCGGCGTCCGGCGTCCATGCTCACGGCACAGCACCGGGTAAATCGAAACATCTGTGAACAAAAGGTTCACAAAATATTAACAAGAACAAAATAAAACGTTGACAAAAGATTAGAGAGAGAGAGAGAGAGAGAGAGAGGGAGAGAGAGAGAGCGGGGGATGGGGGGAGAGAGAGACGCATAGCAGCGTGTAAATCACAACATCTGTGAACAAAAGGTCCACAAAAGGTTAACAGGAACAAAATAAAAGGTTCACAAAGGTTAGAGAGAGAGAGAGGGAGAGAGAGAGGGAGAGATAGAGTTCTGCTGGACAGCCTTTCTGAGCATGCGCGAGGAGCATTGGATTGGATTGGATTGAATTGGTTTGAACGGGATTTGGATTGGATTGGATTGAAATGGATTGGATTAGATTAAATTGAACTCTATTGGATTGGAGTGGATTAGAAATCGTTTTAGCAGTAGTAAGCACTCTCACGGGTGATTTACGGTCAGAACGATCCCCAGTGCTTCCCCCATTCGTCATGGTTCACTTCGTAGAGATTGGATTGGAAAACATTTATTGAGCATAAAGTGGGTTGCTTTCACAGTCCTGATAGCCGCGATTTAGCGCAGCTGCTTGGGCGCGAGTGATGAGGTGTTCTTGGTCCTCGTCACCGTGAGCTGGCCAGCTCGAGCTCCCACTGCTCAGGCGATGGGGAAGGGAGGGGATTTTGCGCGTAGGGGCATTCCCAGACTAGGTGGTAGGTAGTGTTTGGGATGGAGCAAGAAGGGCAGTTGTAGGGGTAAGTGGAGGCAGAGATGTAGTGGAGTATCGTGGTGTTGTAGAATGTGTTGGTCTGCAGTCGACGCCAAATGCGAGCCACCTGTGTGCTGAGGGATGGGTGAGGAGGAGGGTATTGAATCCGCAGTTGGCGATAATGATATAAGATTTCAGTGTATCGTGGAGAGACCGGGGGAGAGATGGAGGGTTCGGAAAGGTCCTCTGTCATCGACGAAAACGCCCGGAATGTAAGAGCGCGGGCAGCGGCGTGTGCCGCCTCGTTTCCCTCGAGGGAAGAATGGCCTGGTGTCCATAGAACTTGGTGTGGGGGGGATCCTTGATTCAGGATAGTATCTTCAGCGCTGAGGGAGAGATGCGGCCTGTACAGTAGTTGCGGCAAGCCTGTTGCGAATCTGTGAGGATTGCCACGTAGTTAGAGGAAGCCGTGGTCGCTGCTAGAGCGATGGCTGTCTCTACAGCCGTCGTGGTGCTTGCGTGCTTGCTTGAGGCTTAGGGAGGTAACATTGAGAGATTTGGAGTCGACGACAACCAGTGCGTGAGCAGGGCGGGATGTATACGGAGCGACGTCCATGTACCGGGTGTCCGGTTTGTTGTGGTATTCGGCTCGGAGGCGGGGGACGCGGGCGTGTCTTCTGCCTTGATTGAAGGAAGGGTGCATATGTTTGGGGATGGGAGACACGAATATATGAGCGCGGAGTGACGGAGGGAAACGCTGGGGGGTGTCTAAAGGAGGCATCCGCGAAGAAGCATCCGCGAAGAAGCGAAGGTGTACGAACAAAACATCCTGGGCTGTTCCATTCATCGTTACGCCCATTTACCCGTAGCATTGAAGTGCTGCTGTGGACACCAGTGCTGCCACCCGGCCTATCCGAGAAGTTTGCCAGTGTTGATTATTTCCGACGGTTCCTCATGGAATCGAAGTTTCCCGTTAACTGTCTGGTGTTTCTAGAAGTTGCCTATATCAACATCTTTGGATGTGGAACCGACAGCACCCATGTTTTGCAAATAAAAAACTTCTCCAGCTTTCCTGGTCGGTGTGCGGGACCCCGGGAAAAGTGTCTTTCCGACGCCAGATGGAATGACGAATTCCAAGCTTTACTTTTCGGGTTGTGTTCCGCCGAGGACATTTTGTAAATGCAGATGGACATTTTGCTGCCGGGCTTAGAGTGGCAAACCTGTTTGTCGTGTGTCTCTACGACATGACCGTTAATTCAACCCATTTCGAAAAACACCACGAAAGCCTGACGTCTGCCATTGAAACGATACTATTCCCCAAATGTGCTCTGAAACCCAATAATTGCCATTTTGAGCTCGGGCAACGGCTGTTCATTGGCCACGCAGTCGGCAGTGCTGGAGTTCGTCCCCTATACTAGCAACATTGTAGTGGTTTCAGAGTTTTCCACGCCATCCAAAAAAAAAGCCAACAGAGATTTGTATTCGGCTATGCTTATACTACCGGTATTTATTAAAAAGTGTGCCCACATAGCAGCCCTTCTTCCAAAGGTTACGCTGATCATGTGTGGTCACTCTGGGCGAAACACAAACACAGGGCATTCGACGCACTCATGAAAAAGCTGCAAAAACCAACCGCCTTCACCAATTTCAACAAAAACACCGGTACCACACTGTACAGCAAAGTCAGTAACGTTGCTGTAGGAGCGGTGCTCTAGCAATGGCGAGACCGTGCCAAAATGATGATGGCCTACCCATGCAGAACGTGGTGACCTTCAAAAGGCTCCTTCTCGGCCACTGAAAAGGATTGCTGCCCGTCGTTTGTGGAGTGCTAAAATGCCGACCGTACCATTATGTTCGTTCGTTTACAGTGGTAAGTGACCATCACTCACTTTGCTGGCCCATGAGTCCGAATGGCCCGTCTTGACAGCTAGCACGTTGGAGGGAAGAATTCGACGTCACCGTCGTGCACAAGTGCGTCCGGACAAGAGCATGCCGATACCGGCTGCATCTCGCGAGCAATAGCTGTGCCCCGCTTCGGCGGCGAATGAGAACGACGACTACTAATTATTTTTGCGCGTGCTGAGCGCATCCATTGTGTATTGAACGGCAATAGGCAGACATGGCCCAGCAGACACCGATTTATTTCTCTCAAGAACGCCTCAAAATTATAGCGATGCGGTTTTGCCGAGGGATTTTATCCTTATGTCTCCCTTTTGTCGTTCTATACAAGAACCTTTCACCGCGTGACTGAAGCTAACTGCTTATTGTACCCTAAGCAGTTCAAAACCAAGTTTGGGGGACCTCACATGACCGCTCTCCAAGCCACCTCTGATACGCGCGTAAAGGTGCACCAGTCCAGCAGTCATACAGATGACCCAATGACTAGCCGCGCGACATTCCACCGAAATGATATAAAATGTTTGACGAACAAGTGCTGGAACCCTGCAAACGGAGGGGACAAAATGGAAGAGGATCTAGACATGCGCTCACACAAGAAGTGGTTTACTGAAAAACCAATTGTCATGTAATTCGTGCACAAGATGGCACGGAAGCTTAGGAATGTCGCATCACGTTACGATGTACATATTCGTTCCCTAGCCAAGACTAAAACACGCAGGCTGTGTTCATTGACGAACAGGAAAAACGCCGACAAAAAGCCAGCCTTCACAACCCCTGTGCCGAACAGACGCGTGCTTCAGTTAAATCTAAAATAGGTGTCGTTTACCAAATAGCGCTGCATTGAAAAAGAAGTAAAACCGCCCTCACAAGTTTCTGGGACCAGATTTCGCAAATCGAGGTCAATTTGTCCGCTGCTGGTCTGTATGCTCCTTCCATGCATATGGGGATGATACTTTGAAGTGTTAATCTTCACTTAGCAATGCACCTGAAATACTGAGCAACCATTCACGAGAGAAGTAGGCTTCGGCTTTAGAAAACGTGTCCCGAAACCTTGACGCACGGTTTACGTGGGGCACGGGGGGACTATTTAAATATACGCCTAAGAGAGAACGTGGGGGCGATAAAATGTTGCTCGTATGCCAATTGGCCTGTCAATGCAACAAGTGCATGTACGCCCTTTTTGGGAACACCGGGGAGCCCTTGAAATGTAGATGTCAAACAGCCAGGGGAACGGAATAAGCTTCCAACATCAAGCTTTAAAAAGACAAAGGTACGAGCCAAACTTCGATTTTGTTTCACAAAAATATCGGAGATAACCAGCTGTGTTGTAAAAACCGAAGACCCGATTGATTACGCTTTCTTTACAAATGTTTTGCAGTTACTGCTGTTTCTTCGTCATACCGAACACAAACCACCCCGCTAGCCACAGGCTGCACCATACTCCCCGTTTTTTCTCGTAACCCTTGATTGGCGAGAATTACGGCGCATGTCCTACATCAGATTTACCATCCGGCCCCGCCCGCGCTATTTGTATCTGCATCAAATAGACAGAATCTCTGCATCACGGGCTGAACTAGATGTCTGTTTACCAGCTTTCTCAGCTTATACGGCGTAGGGACCGCATTTTGACGTTACAGGTACCTAAAGAGGTCGTTGAGGACTTGCGCCTCTTGACGATGCTCGCGCAGTGTGCCCCGCAGTTAATAGCAAGGCTTGCCATGAATCTTTGGCACCTTGTATTTCCACGATCCGATGCGCCGCTCTCAATACTTTAAGAACACCTCTGCGATGCGTCACGGGTTGAACATAGCGATTCTGCACCCGTCGCTCTGAAGCCTGCCAACGTTTATACTCTTCAGCTTCAACGTGTGAATGTGCGCACTTGGCTGTCGGTCACGTGAGCCCTCTCTTTTCAGAGAGCTTTGCGACTCTTCCCTTTTGCTAGGCGGTGGACACCGTGGCTTGAGCGTCTCGCTAGTGGAGGGAGAATGTGGCAACATAGCCCCAGCGTCGCCAGACCCATTACCATGGTCTTCACATTGGGCATAGTCCTTGTCGGAGAGCCCCTGCGATATGGAGGCGTCCCATTTGTATATCTCTGACGGTTTGAGTAGTTCGCCACCATTCCCGCTAATTAAATACCGGCAAACACAATGCACTCGATAAGCTACTTGTTAGGTGCAGAATATTTTCCTCAGCATATGGTACCTGTACCACCCAGCCAAACGCGGTGTTAACGGCGCAAATGGTGCACTTGACATGCTCGATACGTTTATGTACGAGTCTCCACTGGTGGCTCGAGTGAACTAGGGCGCTTAGTTATTGTTGGTCTTTGAAGTACCCCTTTTCAGGTTCTTCGGATACTCGTAGTTGTTGTCGCGAAGCATCGGTTTGTTGCGGGTTTCTAAAGGCGTATCCTTGACAGAACGGACTTCGGCCACATTTCATCTCCCTCTTTAAGTTTAGAGGGTGATCAGAACTTTCCGGAACTTGTACGGTCCCAGGCGATTCGAGCTGCCATATGTGAACAGTGATAGGTCCTCCCTTCAAGAACAGGCCAACGCCAGCTATCGAGATATGTCGGTTTATCGAAAGTCCGTTTGCTGCCTGTGTCGAGAAATACCCGGACTAAAGCACAAACGCATTCTTTATATGTCCACATGCTGGCTGTTTGGAGCAGCACTGACGTGGAGAAAGAGCTGCTGGCAGGAGCCGTCGTTTATTGCAGTCTGTTTGCGAAACATCCTAATGTCAGCTTATCTGTCAGAGCCAGACACCTTAGGGCTGTGGTCACCAATCTCTCCCAAATGTCGCAAAGAACGGTAATGTGACGTTTTTGAAAAAGGTGTAGCACATAACGCGCGCCATAGTATTGCAGTAACGATCCATTGGCCTTTTTTGCGCATCTAACACAGCTGTGATTCCTTGAAAGGTGTCTTTCGCTTTTCCTGTGCTGAATATACTGAGCAGCAATCCCCCGCTTTGCGACTGTAATGATCGCACAGGCGGCACGTCAGTTGTTCGTTCAATGGCGAATCTATAGAACTCTATGCAACCCGGCGGACAAGGCCAAAGTGCCCGGTAACTGAGCACTTCTAGGTGGTCGTTGTTTTGATAAAGCACTAGAGTTGGAACTACGCCCAAAAGCTCACATTTTTGTCCCTGCTTTTTACCTGACCTTCAATAACGCCATGATGCCCCTGACATGGTGTTCTGACTTTGTTGTCTTGGTGCTGCCGCTGGCATTGGCTAAAGGTATAGACCTAGCAAGCCATCTGCCAGCGAGGGTATGAAAACGCGATTCGTTATTACCGCGTACTTTGTAGCCGCAACACCATGTATTGGAGAACGCGAATTCTTAATGGCACCTACTTGCATAATTCTCGAAGTTGTGACACTTGTGATGACAGCTCAAGTGGAAAAACGCCGAGCTGACTGTCGATGTGGTCGTTTCCAAGCAGCTTCGTGCGTCCCAACCAGTCGATAAGCATCTTCATTGTTTGAGTGTGATTTCTTTTGTTGAGGCGAACCCGCTCAATGGTGCTGTCTGCATCCTCGGTCTGGTAGGACCTTAAATACCGAAATATCTTGGTGTCTATAAGGTCCGGGTGAGGTAAATCGCCCCCTCAAAATGGTCCTAAAAGCCATGCCCTTCGCGTGGCTCCCCAGAAAAACAAGGAAGTTCTGGCGTCGGCAGCGCTTGTTGGCGATGTCAGTGCGCGGAGCCCACGTGAGAGGGCCAGTTCATATTAGATGCAGTGTAAACGCCTTCAAATACGATGCTTCGTGGTTGAGGAGATAGTGGTTTCCAGGGAGTCCCGCTCTCGGGAACTCTTACGTCGGGCTCCCACATATTGTTTAATACTGAGGGCAGTCGCTTTAGGGAAGGGCATATGCTTTCCTTGTACTTCAAGGCGTTGGTAAAACTCGCTCGATATCGCCACCTTTCTGTGTTTTTTTATTATTGTCATCAAGCACATTAAGGCAGGCTTCATTACTTGCGAGCGGGTAAATGGCCTCTTGCAAGTGATGCGGAGACCATGACGGGGTTTGATAGAGCTCGGTTGCTGCCTTTAGCAACCTCGTAATTAATTTGCGAAGACGACTTCTTCGAAGCGGAGGCTCTCTATCCTTTAGCGGAAGATTCTGGGAGTTTCCCGCGTTTCACGGCGCCATAAAGGTAAAAGTAGACAAGCCTCGACAAAGAGCGGTTTCTTCAGACTTCTCGTAGCCACTACATTTTTTTCGTCATCTCACACACGAAGCGCTGTGCTAACCGCATGCTCCCAACATCGTAGTACTCTTTTCTTGTTTCCCAAAAGCGGGGCGCATCCCTACGTGGGATTTAACAACCTCTATAACCAAGCGACCTGCCCGCCTGCCCGCCCACGCGTCTTCTTGTTGTTCTTGTCTTGTCAGTGCATTATTTTATGTTGCTACATGTCATTGAGAACCTGTACGTCTGCGCATGTGCGTAATTGCTTATACAAAGTATTCGCATTGTAAAAAAAAAACAAAAAAACTCGTGTGTAGTGCGCCACGGCTGCGCCTGCTCTAGTTTAACCGCACCACTGTTTAAGCTCTTCGTTGCACCGTCCATACGCAAAAACAATACAAAGAAAATGCCGAAAGCTTGTAACCATGGGGGGTTGAATGACGACACCGCGTATAATCACAAGCGAGAATTTGTGAAAAACTCCGAAGTAGAGACTACAACATAAGAATGAGCTTTTTGTTAAGAAAAAGAATAAAAGCTAACAGCGCAAGCGCTTAGTCTCCTATATGTATCCAGGCTTGCGCGTGGGCGTGCGCCGCGGGAGAGACTCGCCAAAAGAATACAAAAAATACCGAGCTCACGTGTCAATCAGCATTTCAGCGACCGGCGTCGCCGACACAACGACTGTCGCCTGTTCCTGACGTCACTCTCTCTTCGTTGCTAGGGGCAGAGTCCTTCAATGCTAGGGGCAAACGCCTGCGCTGATAAAACACAGAAGCGCCGCCGCAGCGACGGCACAACTCTCTCCGACTCTGTTTCGCGCACGTTTGTGATGGGGCGACCAAAGAAAATACGGAAGCCCAGGAAAGTGACGGCCTATCAGGAAGCGTGCCGCGCTGCCATGCGGGAGTGCAGTCGCACAGAAGAACAAGAAGAATAAGAACTTGTAGTGCAGGCCTTCAACGGTGAGTGAGCGCTCGACGAAGACATTGAGGTGGCGTACGATGAAGAGTACAAACACTGAAGCGGGCACTGTGCAAATAAAAAACTTATATACTTACTTTGCGTTTGATTTGATCTACTGCTGACGAGCGCCATATATGCACACAGGGTATATGGTTCTCGGTGACCTAAATGGCGCTCGTCGGGTGTAGCATCGTGAGGGGAACACAGGCGTGCTGTGACATGATGCTTGCACCGTTGTGCAAGCGGGCTCTGAAAGGCAGAGCGCTTTAGGGGCTCGGCTTATTGCGTCGTAGCTCGTCGTAGCCTTAGCGTCGTAGCTTGTTCACCGTCACGCAGTTCAATGTCACGCCACTACCGAAATCAGGTGGCGAGGAAAGATTACGGGCATAAGTAGAGCCCCACGGCGTAACCGCAACGGTGTACCACAGTAAACTCCGCAAAACAAGCCCTTTATATCGCCATAACTGTTCGAATTTCGTGAACCGTGGCGCATGTCATAATCTTCCCGCTATTTACCGCAAAAAAAAAACTGCCGGTACATTTAAGGCCAAATACATGTAATCAACCGGCAGTACCCGCATTGATATAGTTATTGACGCAAGTTGGGTTGGGTTTTACAATAGTAAGAGAAAAAAGTGGCCGCCAGAAACTGTCTGTTCCAAACTGCGCAGCAAGGCACCTGAACGCGGGAGATGAAAACAAAGAAAGAAGACAGTACTCCCGCTCGCGCTGTTCAAGGCAGGGGCGCGCGAGCACTGCGAAAACGGGAAATTTTAGTTGCATTGGACAAACCTCCGCTCAATTCATCAATATATGAGTTAGTCAGGAAGGCGAAGAGTGTGATGGGTAGCAGCAGGCAGCCAGGAACCGGCGCCACAGCCCATTATTGCGAATTGCTGCTCTGCACTTTCGACAGCTTGCACGTTGAGTGGAACGGCTTTAATTTTTTTATCCCGTCCCACTGCGAATCGTTTTTCTAAGATGCTATACCAACTCAAGTCACTCAGTTTTACTTGATGCATAAGTTCAGAAATAAAATGAAATATTTTTTAGTCAAGGAGTGCTGCCGGCACTCTTGCTTGCCGATTGTTTGAGATGCTCCTGATAATATCGAGTTCAGGAAACGATTACATTTCGCATCGTGACCAGCGTAACATCTATTCTTCTGTGTGCCCTTGCTTCATTTTCTGTAAAGAGGTGTAAAGAGCACCGAATCAACCAACGCATTTTACATCGATCTTCCGTATCCTTAGATATTACCAATATCTGACGTCTGTAAAATAAAGTTCTTCAGGGCCCTTGTGTCTGCTTACATGGTGTCAAGGCAAGAAACTGGCGACACCAAATACCTTCCTTGCTGCCACGTCGGTATAGCGTTTTTTTCTTGGCTTTCGTTTTTTGTCTTCTGGCGTAATAATTTCGAAATTATTTTCTACCAATGCCGTGTTCCCGTCCCTTTGATAGCTTTCCCTTCTTCGTCACATGGCGCCAGTTACGTCAGCAAACAGACTGGCACATGCGACAGGTTGCGTAGGACCAGGGTTTCTGTGCTCTTATGTGCACGTGTTCTGGTCATGTGCACTCATTTTTGGCTGTCACGCGGCAAGCACTGTTCTACAATCTTATGTTTCATAATTGCAGTTTTGTGAATTTTGCGAAGCGAGTGCTCCGCCCCTCAAAGCTCCGATGCCGGGTTTATACCCTAAGTGTGTATATGGAACGCCGCCCATATTGTCTGTCGCGTTAGCCGCGGTTTTCCATTGGGAGGCAGTAGGGAGGCCTTTGGAGTGTCTTAACTTCCTCTATTTAGCTCGCATCGAGAGCTAAGAGTTGCGAGATCATCCGCCATTTGGTAATTCGGATTCGTGCGGGAAAGCCACCCGTCGCCCGTGCAGAGCCGCACAGTCCGCGGATCAGCCGTCATGCGGGGTGCAGCACCGCAGGCGTCGGCGCTCTATTTCACGCTCAATATTCATATACTGTATGCCGCATTTTATATTCGATACATTACATCAAGCTTCTCGACATTATTTGGCGCCTCGGTTTTCTTAAGATCCCTTCCATACGTGAACAATATGGGCGCTGTATGGAGTTTGTTACATAAGGGTAGGGAGGGGTGGGGGAGTAGCGGGCATATATATTATTCGCAACGACCGATAAAATGTTTGTCTAATTTTTATTAAAAATATGGCTGGCATAAAACGCGACCAATGCCCCAAGTTTAAGCGCGAATGAATTAGCCACGTTTTTTTTGCAAAAAAATTATATTAGCCTTCTAACGACGCTATCTCTGGCAGCCGAACTACACTTCAAAATAAACAGCACTCTAAAGCATGTACTTCGTGCCAGGCAAACTGGAACCCAAGGACGTGTTCATTCCCAGCGCGTCCTTGCATGAGTGTCTCTACAAATGCGTGAAAACACCTTAGTCGTCGTAGGATGTCTTAATACTGTTTTCCGTGTACTTTACTTTTCGTGCACCCAGGAACGCAAAACTGTCATTCCGCTACACAAAAGCACATAAACTAAACGGCATCACACACGAAACAACAGACAAGCACGAAACCACACTCCACGCCACTACACGCCGGATCCCTATGCTTTTCATCGATCGGGTAATGGGCATCCGCATGTGCAGCGTGGCTGCCCAACCCAGGCGCAGCGCCGCCATCGCCTGCGGTGGTGGCCGTATAGAGGGCTTTATTGCACGTCTTTATAGCATCGGAGATACGTAATCACGGCTGCGTGTGAAAAGTGTCCGGACAAATCTTATGGGGGTGCTATCTCGCATAAAGAAGCTCCAGGCGGATTCGCCGGCACGCGACTGACCGCGGATGACTTGAGAAACTGCGCATCCCAGGGGCCCTTGCGAACGTTATACAAACCTTGCAAATTGTGTCGCATAATTTTCGGCAATAGGCGCTGCGCGTCGGACAGTACTTCGGACGGAAGCACGCGGTAAGGCTAGCGAGCGCAAAAGGGCAGGCGTGAGCAGCAAGACAGTAGCTGCTTCGAAGTTTTTATCTAACGCAATAGGCAATGTAATACAGACGGAGTTGGTATTTGCCACTAAGAAAGCAGCAACCACGACAAAAAATTTCTACTACGCCGGTGACGCGCGGAAATAGCAAATTTGCTAGAGTACAAGGCTGGTACTGAGCAGACCCGTGTTCCTACCCTATGAAATCACGCATGTGTTTTATGTTTCTTTGCTCTTTTTGGCGGTTACCATTTTCTTGATGAGCCAACAACAGCAGCTGTGCTTTCGTGCGGAATGGAACCCTTAAGGCTATTGTTTTAATGCTCAATAGGCTAAATATAAGGAACTGAATTAAAATTATGTCCTAAAACGTTTTAAGTCATTTTGTTTTTTTCTAGTATTGTACATTGTAGTTGAGGAAAACCCATTGTAGCCGCTGCGTAAGGCTTCCTCAGAGCAGCGCTTCTTCTTTACCGTTACGTTATCCTGAAAGGGTGTGATTACAGTTTTATTAACTGTTAATGTCATTCGCCGAGTAGTCCAAACCGATTTTTATAGAAGAAATTTCCTATTTCAGACACTATGGAATCCCGAGGGCCCAAGATGCATTGAGACAAGGTACTTACGCGTCGTCAATAAGGACCTTAGAGCCTCAGTGTTGACCTCGAAAGGCCGCACCTACACGCTGGGTATCAAGTACGCTGAAGCTGAAGTGGACGCTCCTTTCGAGTGTCAGATTGACAATGATCCAGTGAGAAGTACACGCTTCTTCTTTGACGCTGCCGGTAAGTCACTTGACAAGGCCTTCTTTCTTGAAATAATTAGGCAGAAATATTCCTTTCTGCGCATCTTTCTCTTCATTGTGCTTATGATATTTTCGTGGTTTTCTTATTCATCATCATCATCATGATCATCCCCACCTGCTTGCGTCCACTGCAGTACGAAAGGCTCTCCCAGAGATATCCAGCTACGTCTATGGAATGCTAGCTTGAGTCCATGTTCTCCCCCCAAATTTCCGCCGCACATCTCTCCATCGAGTGCGTGGCCGACCTCAATATCGTTTTAGGACTTTTTGGAAAAACTGTGTTAAACGGATGGTCCACCATGTGACCCTCATGCGCATAACGTGGCCCGCTCATGCCCATTTTCTCGTTCAATTTGAACTACAATGTCTTACATCTTAGTCTTTTCCCTAATCTACGCGGCTAGAGTCCTGTGCCTCAGCATGACCCCAACCATTCTCCTCTCCATAGCCTGTTATGCCAATCTAAGTTTCCTTTGAAGCCGTTTAGTAAGACGCCAAGTTTCTGCCCCGTACGTCATTACTGGAAGAACGCCGTGAATAAATACCAGCTTCTTGAGGGAAAGAGGCATCTTGTAAGTTAGGATATCTTAATTGTTACCGAAACCAGCCCATCCCATGCAAAATTCTCAGGGTAATTTCTTTTTAATGGTTTGGATCAGCAGGTATGATTTGCGAAGCTACACATCCTCGCCTACTATATCCAACAACTCGTTACCTATTCCAAATTCTCGTGTTTCTAGCATGCTGATTGAACATTACCTTCGATTTCTTTGTGTTTGTTTTCAAACATGCTGCAGTACTTTTCGAGCACAATTGGGACAGCATGCGGTACAAATCCTTTCTGGTTTGACTGAACAGAACAATGTCATCTGAAAACCTTAGGTGGGTGAGATATTCCCCGTTATTCCGCCTCTTTCATAACGCTGCTGCTGATGCGCATGTCCCTGGCGGAGGAGGCAAGAAACAGTCTGGCAGGTGTCGGCCGGTCTGCTCTGGGGTGACCTCATTGCTCTCTGCTGCTGTTACTGAGCCCGTGTAGTGAAACTTAGCTGACTTCGAAGCTCCATATGCGTACACAGCTGGCACGCTTGTAGAAAATGTAAGGCACGTTACGTCCGTAAGGAGAGTACTCAACTTCATCTAGGAAGCGAAGAATCAAAATACCTGATGTTTCTATCGTAAAGCGCAAAACAAAAGTATGAAGAGCACATTTTTTTCGACTGGTAGACTCGCGATCCTGCTTGCAATAAAAATTTGTGATCGTATTTCTTGGCCGAATAACCAACACAGTCAATGGGTTTCAGGTATTCGTGCATGGGGGAGGGGGGGGGTCCAGATTCCGTTAGTGGACAAACGCTATTCAAAGAATGATCAACTGTGTGTCAGCAATACTATAAAAAAACCTGTTCGGGCAGGTGCAAAACATAAGTTAAGCGTCAGCTTCGTGTCCGCGGCATTCGAGTGGGGTCCCTTGCTGCGCCGTAGCCCAGTGGTCTATAGCGTCAGAAACACAGCACAGCTCGAATGTGGTGGTGCGAATCCTTTTTGGAGATTTTTTTGTCCTGACGTGATTGCGGAAATTGATGATTTTTTTTTCTTGTTGTGATCGCTGCTGCTGAAAAATGTATTGATCCAAACGACGAGGAGCTTGCGATTTCAGTAGAAATGCTGTTCCTGTGTAGCACTTTTTTTGCCCGTGATGATTCCGCTGTTTAAAAGGAATGAACTAATACGAACTTTTCAAACTGACATTTCTTCTAAACAAGAAAGTGTAATTCTGCGAGTAGGATGAAGCAGTGCGGTTACCACTAAAAATGCACCCAAAAAAAGCACTCTTCTGAGTACGTTGCTTTGAACTTCGGTTGATTAGGTTGCTTTCGACTTCGCTTTCTTCGGTCAAAACGCTCACAAAAGTAACCTTCACATGCATTTATGCTTGTTATGATAAGAAACAGACAAAAAGAACGGCGGGATTGAACAAATCTGCAGCCACATATAAATTTTTGAATCGCTGAAATCACATACCAGCCTCAAGCAACAATTTTTATAAAGGCCTCATTAGGTGTCTGCGTTTATGCTGCTGTTTAACAGAGGCCCATGTTTCCCTTCCCTCCTTCTTACGAGCTGGAAAACAAACCTAAACGGCGTGTGAAAACCGCGGCCACAGCCTCCGATTGCCAACCTCCGGTAGTCACACTTGCACAACCGCTGCGAAACAAAACGTGCGTTCAAACCGTACGGCTTCCAGCATAGTTATTACCTTTGTAGCTTTAGGCTGGCTGTGCAATTCACGTAAAACAAATAAACACCAGTAACCCAGCATTGCTTCTCCTTCCGCTGCAGCAGCCGCCCACTTGCTCCCCTTCCATATTGATTCACGGTGGTCCCACCAGAGTCCGCCACGGCGCAATGAAAAAGGCGGATTATCAACCCCTGTTTTCCTTCACCTGAGGTTTCTGAACACATTCTGCAGTCGGGCAGTAAATAACTGTGGTATATTGTGCTCCCTTGCCAGACACCCTTTTGTATAGGGACCGGGCAGCTGGACGGGTGGCGCCACCACTCGGCGCTCCCCTCGTCAGTGGAATGAGCCGGTGCATTGGACTTTACAGCCTCCCGTTGTTTTTGTCGTGTTTGCTTCGGTGCTTTGTATGTTTTGGTGGCGTTGTGAGCAGACATGTGAGATGAAACGAAGTCTAAACAGATGTGTTGGGTTCTTGGATGCAGTAACGACTACGTAAACTTGTCGGACGCGTCTAAAGTTGGGTATCGGCTGCAATGGCATGAGCGCTTTTTGCAGCGATCTGCGCTTGGCTCCACCCGTTCTGAGTACGAATAAAACTACTATTATTAGTATTATTTTCTTCTTACATGCACTCAGGGCTACGCAAACTCATTGGATGCTTGTAAGGTTGGGGAAGGGCTACATTTACACGAGCGCTTTTTGCAGCGCTCTGCGCCTGGCTCCGCGCGATCTGAGTAGGAATAAAACTATTAGCAATATTAGAATTCATTTGTGCCACTTTAAATTATCTTCACTGGTTTCAATGAGTACGGTTTCCACGCCAGCATTAGCGCTGGGATATCTCGATACGTGTTCTTTAAATAGAAAGGCACCTGCATACGTGATGGATTACCGTGTAGCCGTAGAAATGTTGCGGTAGTTTACACTTTCTGTAACCGTGAGCTTTGTACCTTCGGTTTTGGTGAGCGACACTGTGACAGCATGGGAGCCTGAAAGCCGAAGTGGAAATCCCACGTTTGTGGTGGTCATTTTATCAAGATCCAAAGTTATTGACCAACTCTACAACTTCAGCTACAAACCATCCCTCCTTCTCTTCCCGTTTTACCCCCTGCGTAGAATAAAGGCTGGCACCGATAGTTAAAAAATGTGGCAGTATTAACGTCAGCCGGTGTTTTTTAATGTTTAAGTATTCTTTACAGAGTACCTAAAAAAATCGTGTAATGCCGGGTGAAGACACCAAAAACGCGCCATTAGATGCCTCAAATATGGGTGCATGAGCCCGAGTCCTCCTTCACAGACACATTTCCGACACGCTGGAAAAAGTCTAGATCTGGAGGAGGGGGCATGGAAGTTCAAAATTAAACAGCAAATCATCTAGCCCTCCGTCTAATGATTATGATGGTGAACACAAAGCTTTCTTCGGTGCGAAATCGAATCGGGAAATGGTCAAAGTCAAAGACGCTGCTGATCAAAAACCACAACTCGCGTGCTGGTCAAATTCGAACGCTTCAACTAGTCAAAGTTTAAATACAGAAGGCAAACCAAGGAAACCCATACGATAGAGCTTTGCGATAACCATCATCGTCGTTAGACGGAGGTGTGCATGATTTTTCAAGCGTAGGTGGCAGCTTGTAAACCGACCGCAAGCAATTCAGTTTGTGAAGCTGAGTACAGGTTTCGGGGCACCCTCCTGTCTTGAGTCCTTCAGCCACGCAGGAATTGGTTTTTGAAAAACCATTTACCACCTAGCAGCAACCATTGTAATTCTTGTAAAGCAATGCTTCTCCACGACAAGCAATAACATTCTACTATCATGCAGTATTTATTCTATCAATGATTCCCGATGGCTGTAGTAAGAGCATTTCTGTGAAATTAAACACGTTTCAGCCGTAGGTATGAAGATACGGAAGCGTCGTCCGTCACAATTTCTGTTTTGAGGTAAATCTTCGAAGACACCCTCCAACTTTGTCCTTTCGCTTGTGCACGACGTCGGCGCCGTTTCGGCATCAACTGCCAAAGGCCAGCCCGCAGCATTCCTAGATCGGTTGCACACACACCGGCTTTGTGGGAGCATTTACCGGGCAATATACTCCTCGATTCGCGAAACTGCATGCAGGCATGAAAAAATTGCATGAAGCAACGAACTTTCACTTCCATTTGACTTCCAGCTTGGCGCATTGAGCGTCGTGTGCTATTTGTAAATACTGAGTATGGGCGTAAATAACACAAATGGCATGCCTCTAAACGTCACATCCACGACTCAAGATTTACCGATCTGAAAAATGCACATGGGGTACGTTCGCTTCTGCAAGCCGCACGGCAGAAAAACGAAAGAAAGCCATGCACAGTAACGCTGCTCTGACCGCCACCGGCATTCCACTGACGGACGGTTCGCCACGGGCGTCGCTGTTTGCTCAAGCGACCGTGGTGCCATACAACGGCTGCCCGGTCCCCATAGAAAACTTGCAATTTGTTGAAGGGGTTGTATAGTGCCGTTCATCCATAGTATATACTTTTGAAGAGCGCAACGTGTGCCTAGTATACGCCATGTTCACGTAACACAGTTATTACTGCTAATGTGGGCGCTGAGTCAAATGCTGTTTCATAATCCTAAAAGCCATATACAGGGCTGTATTATATTCTGAAAACTTTTCTTTCACCTTATTAGCGTCAATATTGTCTGAAGTGCCAAATCTTTCCTAAAACCGGTCGTGTTCTCGTGGTTGTTCAAAGTGTAAAGTGGGAGCTATACGATTGAGAATTAACTTTGTAAATAATTTCTAGGTAGCTGGCTGCAGTCTCATGGGACTGTAATTTTAAAGCTCTTTGGCAACCCCGTTTTATGAAAGAGAACTAAATTCGCATTTTTCCACACCTTTGGCACCATCCAAGATCTCCAGCACTGCGAGAAGAGGGCTGCAACCTTTTTTAGCACTTTGTGCCCTGCGCTGCACATTATAACAGCCGTAATGCCGTCATCGCCTGCAGCTTTGCCTTCCTTAATTGCTTTGAGCACCATTGCTACCTCATCTGTCCTAACCGCCGGCACCTGACCGCCACTAGTTATCGGATCACTTGTGTCTGAGTCAGGGGCAGAAGAGCACAGTTTGGTGCTAAATACTCGGCTAATTTGAGTATGTCATCAATATTTTTTTTTATGATGGCATTAGCATCGCGGATAGCGTACAGTATATTTATACCAATACTTAGCTCCTTTTAGGCGTTTTCGCAACAACGAATGCACGGATATCGGAAGTCTTGCTTTTGTTGACCAATTCCAAACTCCCACATTTCTATTGGGTCCCGCGCCCTGCAGACTACCATTTTTGGCGCTTTTTAATTCCAATCCTAATAAAACAGGCATGTCGACGAGTCGAACGAAACAATAAAAAGTCCTACTTGACACTTTTCAAACTACCGGAACCCCAACCAACTAGTTTCGATTTTGTCAAAAGCTCCCTGACTTTTTCCCTCACTGTCAAGCGAATATTTCAGCAGCGTCTAATAATTAAATTTACTTAAAGCTTTAGATTAACGTAAACATTAATATTAAGATGTATGAGCACCACAACAAAAAATATCAAGTCCACAGTGCACCATCGTTGTTCCGAGAGCCCCGTTTCCTCATCGAGACAGCCGTGAACGTACACAGCGACTTGCGCCGTTACCACAGAAGCACATCCTCGAAGGAGGAGCCGAAGGCAAAGCAATGAAGTTGCACCCGCTGGTCCATCATTGCTCATTCATCATATTAACGGGGGCGAGAAATGGCTGATCACCACCATGAACTGGTCTCGGGTGTCCCACATTCACAAGAACGAACTCGACCCCCATGAGCCGCAGGCGATAAGCATCTGTATCAACCGAGAAGTTCGTGCCAACGACGGATTTTTGTCTATTTGCATAAACGCACACCCCGCTGCTGCTGTTGCGAATGTCTGCTTGAGCCGACTCGAACGCAACCGTCTCTTTAAGGGCGGAGGGTACTTCCCGCTACCTTGCCAGAGTTATTAAGGATATATGTTCCTCGTGATTACCACCCCTGCCACTGAAGTCCAGGCATGCCTCGCAGCCATCATCATCTTCAGCCTATCTATGACCAACCGGGGCAAAGTCCTCTCCAATAGATCTCCTAATTTCGTGGTCCTGTGGTAACTGCGTCCAATTTATCCTAGCAAACTTCTTAACCTCATCTGCCCATCTAACCTTCTGCCGCCCCCTGCCGCGCTTGCCTTCTCTAGGCATCCACTCTGTAACCCTTAAAGACCAACGATTATCTTGCCTCGCATTATATGCCCTGCCCACACCCATTTCTTAATTTCTACTAATATGTCCTTAACACGCGTTTGTTCCCTGACCCACTCCGCTCTCTTCTTGTTCCGTAATGCTACACCGATCATCTTCCGTTCCATTGCTCGCTGAGTTGTCCTCAATATAAGTTGAACCCTTTTAGCGAGCCTCCAAGTTTCTGCCCAGTACGTGACTACCGGTAAGATGCAGCTATCATGCACTTTCATCTTCACGGACAATGGTAGACAGCCATTCATTATCTGAGAATGCCTGCCGAATGCACTACACTCCATTGTTATCCTTTTAATTATCTTTGCCTGATGGTTGGTCCGGGGCCAGCACTTGGGCTAAGTAGATATATTCGCTTACCACTTCCACTGCCTCACCACCTATCTGAAACCGCTGTGCTGACGCGAGGTTATTGATCACTACTTTGGTTTTCTGCATATTACTTTTCACGCCCACGGTTCTACTCTATTTGTCCAGTGCTAAACGCATGCTTTGCAATTCGTCCCCCGAGTTACTTAGCAAGGCAACGTCATCAGCAAATCTGAGGTTACTGAGGTATTCTCCATTAAGCCTTACGCCAACTTGTTCCCAATCCAATGTTCTGAATACCTCTTTTAAACATGCTGTGAATAACATTGGAGAAATTGTGTCTGTTTGTCTGACGCCCTTATAGGTATTTTACTGCTCTCCTTGTGGAGGACGATTGTAGCTGGGGTCCCATTGTAGATATCCTCTAGTATTCTTAATGCTCGTCTACACCCTGATCCCGCAATGCCTGAATGACTGCTCAGGTTTGGAGGGAGTCAAATGCTTTCTCATAATCTATGAAGGCTATATTTAGGGGTTGAGGATACTGCGCAGGCCATTACTGATCACCTCATGATAGTGGTGAATTTGGTCCATTTTCCGATAAAGACTCACCAATCCTGCTTGTTTTTGTCTGGTTGACTGAAATTTAAGGGTTGGCAGAAATTCTGTCAGCGATTTCCTTGGTAAGTAACTTGTAGACGACTGACAGTAAGCTGATAGGCCTGTAATTTTTTAAGTCCTTCGTGTCACTCTTCTTATGAAATAGGATGATGCTCACGTTCTTTCAAGATTTTGTTACACTCGCGGTCATTAGGGCATGCATAGACTTGTTTATCAGTTTTTCTAGCTCAATTTGTCCGCCATCTTTCAAGAGGTCTGCTGTTGTCTGACCCTCGCCAGGTGCTTTACCGCCGTGCATTTCTTTCAAAGCCTTCGTTAGTTCTTCTGTCGTTAATGAGTGGGATGTCGACCTCCTCTGAACTAGTTCCTTGCTAAACATTATCCCGGATATCGACGCTACTGTGCAGATCTTGTAGAAATCCGCGGCTACAATAACTATTTTATCTCTATTTGTGGTGACATTGCAGTGCTTGTCTTTAGGTGCATATATGCAAGGTGATGTCATCACAAATGTCATCTCGCGGCCATGGGTGACCGTTATTAGTCAAACTTCTTCCCATTCTGAAGGATCCGCCGTTTCCGAGCGGGAACCTCGGCGAGGCGCAGGACCACCCGGAGAGTTCAAATCCGCCGAACGCCCCGTAACTACTGCACCCCTTAGACCCGGAAATTTGGGTTAGAAGAGCTCATCACTTCAATCGGCGGCCGATTAGCTCGCATTTTGGGCCCCTTTTCATCTTCGTCAAAGGGGTTCCCCACAATGTTTTGGGTCTTATGCCATCCGTATAGCGAACTGTAAAGCATGGGTGAAGTAGTTACCACGCAACATTGACACCCCCGCATTATGTCACGCTGGAATAATTGAAGGCGTTACCACCCTCAGCAGTTGGCCTCCTCCCACGCTGAATTACAAGCGCTCCCATGCTCTCCGCACGGGAAACGAGAGTCGTAGTTACTCCCGCCAAAGAAGTAACCAAATTTTTAACAACCTCAAATGTGGCCGTGATCATCAAGAGTCTACCGAAGTACGTCAGCTGTGCAAACCAAAAAGAAAGGCTGTAACACTCTTTGGGCAGTGCAAGTACACCTTCGCGACGTTTAGATTGCTCCGCCAGGAATATCTGAGCCAAATATCACACGTGCACGTGAAGGGATCAGCAGGCAAATCGCTGCGAAAGACGCGTAAATACGCATCGCGCCTCTCTTCAGTTATTCATTATGCACCCCTGGCATGGCCGAAATAAACGTCAGTGCGGCCATGGTTTCGTATTGGCTGTCGCTAGTCAAGTTCGCGGCTGATTTCTCGTATTTCCTGTGTGAAGATCCGTCATCGTCGGTTGTGTACCAACGTCTTCGATCCCTGAACCTGTACTCACAGTTTTGGCGT
This sequence comes from Haemaphysalis longicornis, assembly GCA_013339765.2. Classification (NCBI taxonomy): domain Eukaryota; kingdom Metazoa; phylum Arthropoda; class Arachnida; order Ixodida; family Ixodidae; genus Haemaphysalis; species Haemaphysalis longicornis. The sequence goes on along the minus strand of CM023450.1, from coordinate 164,309,055 downwards.
TTAGTTTGTGTTTTGAATTCTCGCGGAGTTTGAGTGACAAACACAATAGTACCCTTTCAACCAGGCCACTCGACAACAAACGTTTATTTTTTTAAAAGCGCCCTATTAGCCTGTGCGCTCGCTCGCGAGCAGGCAGCCATGCTTGCACTTTTGTTGCACCAGACCAGTAACGGGCCCATCCACGTTGCGGAGGAAAGGAGATAACTCCCGCGGCCTCTGATATATCAAAGGCCCGCGAAGAGAACTGCCTGCGGCCACCCCCCTCTCCGGAGAGAGCGCGCAGCTTTCGTCACGTTGTCTGTGGTTGAGTTGAGAGGAAACAATTATGCACGATTTCTAGTCGCGCGTAGTTTCGGTGATAGTGAACAAATTTTCATAATTCTTGCGGGATGAGATTGCTGGTACAATAGAATTCACCCCAAAATACATTCCAGAAGTCGATAGTAACATCTTCAGGGAACCTGTAGGTCACGATTCAGGCATAGAGATGTGAGGGATCGTGTGTCGCGCCGGCAAGTGCGCAGTAGAAAGAAGAACAGCGATGTACAGCGGTGACTAAAACTACACATTTAGCATCCCTTCCTAAGGAAAGTTGAGGGAAGCGTGAAAGCAAAAAGTTCGCCCAATTTTCGCTGAAAGAACGTCCAATCGATCGATAAATATTCACAGACCCCAATCACGATCCAACGAACCAATCGGCGATTCTTCGCGCATTAGGTAACGCATCTACACCGATTCAAATGTATACCGATGCGTTATGAGATAAGCCGCATGCAATTTTACTCCTTCTTCGTTCCTTTTTCGCGATTTTCGAGTAACCGTTTCAACACAATGGACGTCTGGTTTCACGCATGTGAAGTGCGTCCCGAGATCTGATCAGAGATTCTTGGTGGGCGAACCGCTTTGTATGGCGAAATGCATTCGTTTTTTGACAGAACGCCGCCGGTCCTTCTAAATATCTGTCGCTTAAAAAACCGGGATTTCAGAACCGCCCCTCCTGAGCAGTGGCGTCTGTTGTACGCCTCGCTGGTGCTCGTACGCTCGGCAGGCAAAGTGGCCAGCACTGACGCCATCACAACAAACCGCCCCTCCACCCGGAACTTATGCCTGCACTAATATTTGGTCACATTGACTAAAAAAAAGGGGCCAAAATGCAAATGCCACGCTTTGAAACACTGAGAATGTCATCGGATGTGAGCAGAAACGAACTAATTGCATCCAAATGAGAAAATGGAATGTGTGTAATCGCAGAAACATTTGAATTACTTTGAGAATTTCCCGTGGTCTGTTATCGCCGCTAGATCCCTCTGACAAACGATGGACTGCGGCACACTGCCAATATAAAAATCAACCTTTTAACCTGATTATTCCTAGAGAACCGTCGTGTACAATGGAGAGAGCCAAGGAGCTGCTTACTGTGAAATGGAGAGCTTAGCCCTGCATGGCCCTATACAGATGTGAAATATGCGACATAAGAATCATTCTATAGCATTCCAAGTAAAATCGAAATACAATGTAACACTTAGATATTTCGAGCATGATTGTTACTGTATAGGGTCGTTCACGATGTTACACGACAAAAGAAAATGATTTTCTACAGAAGAGATAATGAACAAGTTGGCACTTGTTTAGTTTAACTGACAGAAGCCATTTATTGCACTGTTCTTTTGGCGGTTAAGGTTTTGCTGGAGAGTAGCTTGACTGCAGCGTTACTTACCGTTCGGTACGCAGTCATCTGCAAACATGCGAACTTTTCAGTGTACGCTGAGGGGTTAATCGCTAAAAGGACACTGAAGTGATTTGTAGACATTGGAGATTACTAGCGCAAATTGTAGTCCGGAGTCCATAGGCCATGTTTCGACGACTCTGAGTGGCGTTTACGGCGAATTTATTTAGTACAAAAATCAATTCCAAAATGCTGTCGGCCTCTCTGCACTATCTCCCATTTTCTCTTGCATTTTCGTGTGACGTCAGGAGGAGATGACTTGGCTTGACTGCGCTACTGCACGGCTCGCTAACCTTCTGACGGAGTCAGTCGGCCCAACGTTTAATCCGCCGGCTGCCGAAGGGTCGTCGCAATTCGTTCGCTCAGTTGAAACTAAGCCACGAGACGTTTGTGAATGGAAGAATGTGGCTTTTTTACTTTGTTATTTTCTACACTGTATCAAGCTCCAAATCCAGGTCGCTCCACACAAACGCTGCACAGGCGCACATGAGACGCTTCGCTGACTGGTACGCTAGTAGGAAAGTCTAAGGCCACTTGAAGGCAAGAGAAGAGTCAGCTAAGTCAATATAGGTACTATGGAAATAAAATGAGCTGAAACGTATACCGTACAGCGTACAACTAGGTAGAAGGAAGCACTTTTTTGCGCTGGCTGAACAAGCACAGTCGTCAGAAGCATGACGACTCATCTGCGAACCATTTTCCGTCTAAAAAAATAATTGCTAGACTTGAGATACTGTGTAAATTTGGAGGACGCTTGCTTCACGAGCGCTATACAACAAATAGTCACCTAAGCTGCTTGAAACGCTAAAACTAAATAAATGTTTAAACGGGTTATACATTATATACCGGATATTTCCAACTCAGGCACCGCTGGCCGGAGTCCCAGTGGTCTGAAGCGCTAGGAGTGTTGTTTTGCAAATCGCAACTTCTAATCCTCGAGGGTAAATTTTTATTTTTTATTGTACTTTGATTTTTTCGTTTTCGGCCAATGATTTCTATACAGAGTGCGCCAGTTTTGGTTCGTAACGTGCACTGCTCCACGAGCGAGTTCTCAGACCGCGCGAAGGCTGACACTGACGCGGTAGCGAGTTCTCATTGGCGTGCTGTTGCCATAAGCACCGACTGCTTGCGGGAAGTGGGCACAGTCCATAATCAGCAGACCCTTGGCCTGGTTCGAACACGCCTTTTACGATACAGGCATGACTGAGGCAAGCTCCAAATATTGGGGAAAAGCGCATAGAATTTCAGCGTCTGCGCTGATGAGGAGGGCGTTTATCCACTGCGTAGGCATCGGCTAATGATTGCTACGAATATAAGCCGTCCTGGGAGGCTTATCTTAGACATTGTACAGCCGACAACGTGGCAGAAGTGCGGTATGGCGATTATTGAAATGTCTAGAAAGCCCATTCAACGATAACGTCGGATGTCAAGCATGTTGTTTTGCAGAACCGAAACCGAAACTTGTTCGAATGCTAATCTTGGACATAGTCCAATTGGAGGTGAGAGCGACCACGGGCGGCGCTGCGAAGCGTGCCTTCCTGACGTCGGCTTAGGGATTCGCGCATTTGTCGTCTGCTTCGCTTGAGCTCGATCTCCCTGCTGTATCTTCGCGCTCGGTTGACTTTTGATGTTTGTTTGCACCAGATTTTGCGTGTGCGCTACTTTTTATCATAATAACAAGATTAAAGTCTCATACACTAGCTCAAGGCATAAGTAAAAATAAAGTTTTGAATTCCGCTGTGGAACAAACATTACCGGCGTCACCCCATTCCTTGCGAAGGCGGTACTGTGCGGAGCGCGAAGAGCCTGAGCTAGGCGTCCGCTTCTGTATTAAGCAATCTTTCGAACAATGAGAACAGCCAGCTGCTAGTAACCGACAACAGTGTAATTACATGCCCAAAACAAATTCCTACTCTTCGGGGCTGTCGCTTCTGGCAGAAGGCATTACTATTCCCCGTAATCATATGTAACGTAAAACATTTTTTTGCAACCTTGCGTAACGCTCGAAAGTACTGTATCGCTTCACTTCACTGTATCCATCACTTTACTTTGTTATGGCACGAAATTATGCTGACATGCACTATGGGCTTCAAAAACTGTTGAGTTCCAAATAACCAACTGCGTGTCTACGCGCGTGCTGGTTCTATACCAAGCTTCTAACCATAATGGAGATTTATTGAGCAAAACAAGTCAGGTCTTCAATACGATACAGTAACACCATGTTTGTTCAGACCTAGAGTGATATTTTGGTATATTTCCCATGCCATATCTTCCGAATATTCAGGCAAGCCTTATAGGAAGACTACACTCAAGAGGAAGGCAGAGGGAGGAAGACGAGAAAACTTTATTTAACAGTAAAACCGTGCTGATTAGTTAGCCGGGTACGAAGCCCAGGACAAGACAGTAGGAGTGATATTTTCCTAACTTCATAGAACACCATTCCCAGTAGACCAGGATTTGTTTGAAAGCAATAGGGTTAAAAAGGTAGGAAAACAATAAAGAGCTGCTTGGAAATACTCTTCGGTTTTGATTCTTGTAATATATGCACGTATACTATTTATTGCCCTCGTTAGCGAGTATATCAAGACTTCAATGCCGTAATCATGTCATAATTGTTCGGCGTGAGTCAGTTCGTTATAATAACGATGGTTACGGTAGAAATTCAGAGCACAAAAACCGCATTCGAGTACTCTGGACACCGCTGTTTGGGGTGCGATCGCGGTGGCGTAGCACAAACGACCTTCTTGTATTTGCTTGTGGATAAACAAGGCAAGCTGCTGATATGTACGTTCTTCCACATAGCCACAACGAAAGCCAATTTCTGAAGAAGAGAATGCATAAGCCATACAGCAAAATATCCACCCGATCTTTGTGAGCCTCCCAAACATACGCAAATCAACTAATAAGACATTTGAGATGGTGCACAAACATTAATGCGTTGTGCACACACACACCCACACACACACACACACACACACGCACGCACACACACACACGCACGCACGCACGCACGCACGCAAGCACGCACGCACGCACGCACACACACACACAAACATTCATTTTATACAAGTAAACAACAACGAATTGAATAGAGTACCGCCGCTTTATTTCCTGCTCTGCGATATGCGTGTAGGGGCCCGCTGCTTGGTACTGTTGAGTCTAAGAGCATCTGAAAAACACTGTAGGGAAGCCTATGCAGTTTGAATACTTATCGAGCAGATTTGAGCGCTGAACCTCGCGAATGAGCTAGAAAGGTTGAGTCTTACCGATCCTCTTTTCGTGTGTTGCAAACTTGTGGGGGATACAGCTTGAGAGTATTCAGATGCGCCGGAAGCTGGCACAAATAACTGAATTACTAGAAACACGCTTTTAATGCACGAAACTATCAGAGCGGGCGATTTCTAGCACAGGCACTGCTGCCCCTCTCAAGCGGGGTGTAGCAGACGACAGCGGAGCGAGTCCCTAAGCCGACGTCACAGTCAGGGGGCGCCACTCAAACATCTCACCACCAATCACGGTGCACCTCCTCCCGATGTGACAGCCATTAGTTGGTGCGGCCGCCGGAGACCTCGCGTGGTAGTTTTTCTTCTTTTGTGCTTTATAAAATATCTACCGACGTATCAACAGGTATAAACGAAGAAAAATGTCGTTAATTTGAGTCAGTACACGCAGTGCAAGCAAAACAGGAAGCTTGACAAATTCACTTCATGTCCCTTTAAGGTATATTTGAAATACAAGGGAGCCTACACCGAAACTTAAATGTGCACCTGATGGTGCTTTGATACACCCGGAACGTTTGCTTTTGACATGCTCAAATTCAGAACGGTTATTTAGAAAAACAAATTTAAAACAATTAGTGAGAAATGCTTCGCTCAATGTTAGTAGAGTTGGGTATAAGTTTAACTGGATGATTTCAGAGTAATCGTTCGTGGCGCACTGTGTCGAGTAGTTTTGTGTGATCTAGAAAGATCCCGTCCTTTTGTAAGTTGTTGTCAAGTTTAGCATGCAGGTCGTGAAGAAATATTTCCAGTTGTGTTTCGCAAGAGAATCATTTGTGAAAACCGCACTGGCTGGGGTGGCGAAAGCAAATAAATAAAGGCGGGCAGTGCGAACCGGAAGGAAAAAACCTTCACCAATGCTGGAATCACTTCCATGTAACTTTCGAGCATTTACAAGCTCGTTTTATTTGGTTTTGTAGAGCGTGTACCTCGCAATCCTCGGGATCCAGCGGTCGGTTGTGTGGCACTCGAGGCGACGGGCTCCCTCTATTTTCTTCGCGTAAATTTTTATTCTCAGGGTTTAATGACAGTGTTTAACGACACGTTGTTGTATTTCACTATTTTTTTCTTTGGCGGCATGTTCAGAAAGGTTATAGAAGATTAAGGTATAGTGGCTTGACCGTTTTTCTGCGTCACCCAGACAATTTTAATGTTCAGAAACTAAGTGGCTGGTTTGCGGTAGTGTTGGCGTAAAACTAGGCGGGGTTATTTCGTGGGGGCAATGGCATTCTAAGTTAGTCTTGCGCTTCCCCAGATCCGATAACGTTTTTTTTCCTGTGTTTAGGAGCTGCTTCATTCGTTCTTCAAAATTGGTTATGAGTCTGTTTTGTCCAGAGCTAATTTTTTCGAGTTCTGCGACGATTTCGTCCATTTGATGAAAAGGGTTCCTTTGGATGTCCATGGGTAACAACAGTACTAGTGCCTAAACAGCTTGAAAACACTCGGTAATTATAAAGACAAGACACCGTGGCCCTGGCAGCTGCACTAGAAAGCAATTTCTTGAATTTCTCTCTTAGCGACTGCGGTCTGTACTAACCGGCATTATTCGGATAAATGGGTGCGGGAACGGCATTGCGGCACAGCTGCAAGCTTGCCATATTGCCAGCATCAGTGCATATTGCACAAATGCTTGAAATACGGTCAAAGTAGAGGATCGGTAGATATTTTGTACACATTATGAGTATCTGCTCGAACTTGACCCCGCTTCTCTGCACGTATAGGCCTCATTATTGCTCAGCCAGAACTGGTCCCCTTCATCTTTGTTCCGCAGGCGGCAACGATCATCATCAGAGTGTTCGGTTTGTTCTGGCTTGGCTGTGGATCGGTAATAAAATTCCGTCTACAAAGCCTCCTCCCGTGGTCTCGCAATGTTGCTGTATTTATCAAAGGCTAGGTTCATAAACACACTACACCCTTCAAGATCGCTGCAGGCGGGCTTCACTACAACGATGCAGAACTACCAATCAGCTTAACCAGGTGTGCAAATATGGCGAATGACGAGGTCAATCATGCGATTATTGAAAATACAGTTCATGCCCTGTGACAACAGCGCCTATGCACTCCTTTCGCTGTTGTGACAGCGAAGAAACCATTTTTTATTGTAATCGCATGCTTGACCTCGTCATTCGCCAGATGAGTACATTTGGTCACGCTGAATGGCCCTTCTGGAGCATTGTGGCGAAGCCAACGTACGGCAATTTTTAAGAGTGTGCGTACGGCTTTTCCGTAAGAAGATTGCCCTGAAAATACATTGACTTGTTATTATGTGCTTTGACATTTTAATTTATGTAACTATGGCAACCAATTCTTTCTGCAGAATACTACGCTGTTTGCAAACTTTTGAAGCGCGACATTTTTTCACTAGAAATAGCCTTCATACTTGTGTGCTCGTTACAACAGGGCTGAGCAACGAAATCGTCTTTAACCCTTTTAAAAGCATCGTCATGACCACTAATTGCGGAATACAGCTCAACTTAACCCAAACAAGCTTTTGAAATCTCTTCGATGAATTTTGGCCCGTGCAATCCACAATGGACGTATTATACAACTGTTCCACGCGTTGCTGCCCTGCAATTTGCACTTTAGTTCAGCTGTTATTATCTCGAAGAAGCACCACTTTAAAGCGTCCTTGAAGTGAAAGGTAATTTTCCTTGCAGATATCGAGGAGACCCGAATGACATCAGTCACACACACGATTCGTCCTGGAGACTTTATGCGCGATTGGCGCCAACAAAAAAAGCCATATTTTCATACAAGCGTTCACGTAACTGAGCATGAATGTTTTTCAAAACTTCAATACATGGCGGAATTCAGAAAGCACTAAATTGAGGAGCCTGTCACGTAGCAAATTATGAAAACACTTGAAAAACCAAACGCTTGGCATGTTCCCTGCTCATGTTTTGAATCCTGCAGCAGCTAGATAAGAAGTTCATGAAACACCAGCGGTTCTTTCTGCCTACGTTTTGTGCTTCAAATAAAATGTCTTGAGCCAGGTACAAGGTGTCATGGGTTTACACGTGCGGGGTATAATCAGCGCAACCTGCTTTTTGGTGTTTTCATAGTAAACTTGTCGGCGTTTTAGAATGAGTGGTGTGCTAGAATGGTGCAAATACGGTGTTCACGCTAAATGCAAAAATAGAGAAAGGGCTTTTGGTGCATTGTATATTGAAAAGCTGAAGTATTCTTTTTTGGGGAAATTACAAAATGTGTTCGGACTAAATCTGGCCTTTCGGAAGCCGTAAATTCCAAAATATATCGTGTGATACCAACATCTAAGAAACGTAGATTTCGGCGACATAGTTTTGGTATTTGCTATTTGCTCCAAAAACGTTTAGGCAAACAGCACTTCATAAAACCAAATTTGGTTTTTTGGGAATACCAATTCCAGGACAATTCATACTCAATGTTTATTGGCCGATCTCAGACTCAACTATGTCGGATAGAAAAATAATTTAGGTGTGTTTTGAAAATGAACATGTATGCTTTACTCGGTCGAAAAGAGATAAACATAAATTTAAGGGAGTCACAAATTTCTGTACTACGGCTACTGAAGAAAACCCCGCAATAATGCCTTACTTATTTTATACGAGCGTAACGCGAGAGCACGAGGCAAAACAATTTCGACATCACTATTTTTTGCTTTAAACCAGTTAACGGTCACATCGCCATCTCAAATAGTAGTGAAAATCAATGGTATACTGTATGGTATATCTCCACAGTGTATCCGTGCAAGATCACAAGTTATAGTAGTGTGTACTCCTTTCTGAATTAAAGTGTAATTAAGATTCGCCAGAACGGCCTGAGCTTATTCCCTTTCTCCGGTTTTTTATGAATAGTTTCTGATTTTCGCCTGTCATTTCTCGTTTTTGAACCAAACACTCCTCAATTGTAACCTACACTTCTTATTTGTGGTTGTTCACATAGAAGAGGAATTGGGTAGAAATGCTACACAAGCCACGTACAAAACCTAGGGAGTAAAGTGCCTAATTTCTCTAAACGATAACCGCGTTCTTATGTACTGTATTCTTTAAAAAAGCGCAAGTACCAATGTCGAGAAACACCAGTCATATTATCAACACTCATGAGATCGCTTTTTATGCGCGAAAATACGGCAATTAGCGCACCGACCACAAGGTATTCCTTGTTAATTGCAAAGACGAACACCTTACGGCACCTTAGGCGTCTAAAGAATTTGTGTATTTCAAGGCGAATGACGAGCGTTCGCGGAAATGCACTTCCACAGGGAGAACACTTGGAGCTTACGAAAGCACTGCCAACGGAACCATTTATTCCGCACAGGTGGCGCTGTTATGGGAGTAGAAGCTGAGAACGACATCTCGACTGGTGCAAGAGATGCTCCGGAATTCCAGCCTCCATCGCCAAATATTACACTTATGACTGGAAGACTTGACTATTGGGGTTGCATCATCCTACAGTTGAAACTCTTCCAGGTTTGCAAGTGGAAATAGTGTATTTTTCTCTTTGGCTGATATGATGTTGGTGTTATATGTGTGAATTTTTTATGTTGCAACGTCTGGCTCTAAAAAAAGATTTATTTACCTTGTGTTCAAGAGTATAATTCGCCATTCATGTTAATTTCTTCTATACAGCAAAACTAAGTGTAATAATCTATTCATCATGTGTGTATTCCCAGAAACGCAATTTGTGGAAACGAATATTTATGCAAGGTTTTCTAGGATACAATGTGCGCGCGTCCAATGGAGGCGTTAGTCAAGATGCATAACAAGTCAGTCTCCTGCCTGCAAGCCGATAAATTTTGTTGTGTCGAATACCGCAATGCTCTGTTGTTACTTTGAAATAATTTTAGCAAATCAACTATAGAGAGTCTGTGTGGAGCGAGTGCTGTAATTTCTTAGCTCCCTGTGTCTGTGTCTATACGTGTGCGTGTGCGCGTGCGTGCGTGCGTGTGTGTGTGTGTGAGCACGCGTACGTGTGTGCGCTCGCTCGCGTGGGTGCATGTGAGTGGACACTGCAATCATGATAACCCATTGCACAGAATACGTTCATGCAGGTTGTAGAAAAGGGGTATTTCAATTGTTCACTAGCATTAAAATAAGAAAAATATTCCAAGGCACCTAAGCACTCCTTCACACGCAGTAAGTGTACCGGCATTGCTATTCAATTGCCTATTGGATATAGGATATTTGCTTCTTTCTTTCGTTACCCTCTCAAGTTCCACTTCGAGGCAAAACTGCAGTGGTCTGCCCCGTCCCGCAGCTTCTGAAAGGCGTTGGGACGGCAGTCACTGTTTGGTCAAATTGGAGAAGGCGTTGCTCGCGCCCTGCAAAAACATGAAACAGCCAAAGCTCACTGCCTTTTTTGCACCTGAAAAAAATATTTCTCCACTGAATACATTGTGGTTTCATTTCTTGTAGTTGTAGCGGAATTAATTTTTAAATACTTTAGCTTCTCTCGAGTTGTCTCTTATATCGAAATACCGCTTATAACAACATTTTTAGCCGTCCCGCTGACTTCGTTATAACGAGGGATTACTGTATACAAAAATAGACAGACAGAATAACTTTAATTGGCCAAAGCCGGGACATGATAATGATGTGACACGTCTTGTATAAACCCCAGTGACGTGGCGAACAGAAAGTTACAAAAAAACCCGCAGCAAAACTGCAACCACAAAAGAATTCAAAAAAAGCTCCAAAGATGTACCACAGCATTAGCGCGGCAATGCATACCTGAGGGAGTCAACAAATTTATCCTTGTAGCATCCTAAACGAAGAAAATGGCGAAAACCAGAAAACAAAACTTATACAAATAAAGGAAAAGGAAATTCGCTCTCTTTAGGAAAACACTCACAAGCACAAACTAAATGGACAAAAAGCCAAGCAATTTGGTTGCTCATAGTAAAATAAGGTTATATTAAACTCGGAATAAACACTTACGCACTGCTATACAACACTCTTCTCAGTTATATGCATGCGAAGTTCGGTAAATGGTCTTCCATAGCCCTACACATACTCTACAACGGGGAACCGGCCTTGCTGTCCACCTACCTGCTGCATGTGTAATTTCATAGCATTATCTAATTACCCCTATTTACCTTAATCATTATTTATAATGGAACTTTCTATACCCCTAGCCCATAAATATATATGGAAAGCACAACCCATTTTTTTTAATATCTATTAACCAGTCTTGAAGCCATGGTTAGCGAAATGTTAGAGATACAAGCCCGCCTCGTCTTCTGGATGCCCTACGATCCATTTGCAAAAGATCCCATTTGCCAATTTTCTTCGGAGTTTATTAAACCACTTTGCTGATGGAGCTATCTTCATAAATGTGAAGTCGCTCCAAGTATTCTCTAACCTTTCTAGTTGTTTACCCGCAGGTCATTTTCTTTACCACTAGTCGGTCATGTTCGGGCCGACGCCAGATTTTGTCTAAACTGTTGAACTAATGCTGTCGCCGTTACAAAAGCCGAACATGATGTGATGCCGCCACATGAATGTAAGAGCCTCTGTTTTGTGTTTCAAATATTGGTGCGGCACGGAGCATATAAACGTTGGCGCCCATTTAACCGCTTCCGATACGCCGTAGCCTGTACAGGGGTCACCCGGTTTTTGCAGCAGTGTCCCAATTACGCTGCAGTTTCTAAACGGCGCTGGCAGGTGCTCCCAGGTTTGAAAGCATGGTACAATCACGATAACATAAAAGTAATTCCCGTGAATTTTTATGGCATAATAAAATATGCACATAGAGAACTATTACAAATGTTCATATATTTTACAAGGCGACAAGAAATGCTGGAGTATTGTAATTGTCGACTTACGTACAGGAACACGCGCCCCACCACGTGCGAAAGCGAAAGCCTCCGTTTGCCAAAAATGCGGCCTCACGCCACAGCGGTCCAGTATTTGAAAGCAACGATTGCTACCTTTTCCTGCCAGCGTTTCTTTCGTGGCGTGCGGGACTATAAACTCCCATTGCCGGGGAGGAGGGGGTAGGGGGAGGGGCACAGAGTTTCAGTCACATAACACACTGTAGATGGCGCGGCGAATTTACCCAGCGTCTCCAGCGCAGAGGTGCAGCTCGCCTGCGGTCACGTCGCCGGTACGGCTTTGTCGTCTGCTTTAGCGACGGTGTGTTGGGGCTGTTTTGGCGCGCCTTCGCGTCCATTCCGCGCTTCCTTCGCACGGTTTTATTAACTTTTTCGACAGCACCTCCGGTGTAACCCGGACAGCACAGCATTAGAGAGTTTTAGCAGTCCGTCCCTTCCGTTCGTTACGTTGTTACCGGGTTACCGGGACCGGTCTGCGCCTGCGCGCGCGGAAGCTCAAGGAGGATGGGCGAGGAGGCACGCACATGACCAAGAGAGGCCGGCGGAGCTAATCCCCCTATCGTGACGATTGCCGAAGTGCCCAGACGGGTCTCGGTCAACACGATAGCTACGTACGCGCCGGAACGGACGGACTGCTAAAACTCTCTATTAAGTCATCGTACGGCAAAGATACGTGTAGGATTGGACCCACCGCGGTGGCTCCGTGGCTAAAGCATCGCGCTGCTGACCACGAGGTCACGGATTCGATTCCCTGCAGCGGCGGCTGCATTTTCTGACGGCGCACGATAAAGATCCCCAGGAGGTCAAAATTAATCCGTAGCCCTCCACAACGGCGCGCCTCATAACCTGCGTTGCTTCGCCGCTTAAACCCTACAATCAATCAATAAACGTTGAGGATTGGTTTGAAGGTCCGGAAAACAAAATGTACAAACCACATACAGACATCCAGCCGTTTGCGAAACGCTACCTTTTGCGCACTGCTTGCCACGAATGGGACTCTGTTTTCTATATTGATAAATACCAATTCGGTTATGTTTTACCAGGAATTAGAAAAGGCGGAAGGAGCAACGGCTCATGATAAATAGCGATAATAAAAGTTCCTTCAGCTTTGTCACTATTCTCAAACACACTTAAACAACTAGTTTAAATTGGTATAAACTGGAATCACTAAGCTCACATGCCGAATTGTTTCAGTGTCTACGTTAGTGTCGCGCGGTGGTGCAGCCCCGAGGTAGCACATCAAGGTGGTTAGGTTCCGCTGTCTCACCCTTCGAAGGACGCTCCTCTTCTTTGTTCTGGTCTGCCAACGCTCGGCTGTGGCTGACGCTGCTGCGTTTGGGACGCCACTCCCGTAAATTCCAAGCAACGGCTGGCAGAGTCTGTTGTTTAAGTCTTTGTAGAGCCACGTTTCTGATTTCAAGTGACATCGCATTGACAATTGTCGGTGTCGTTTAAAGCTTTGCTTTCAAACTACTTTCACAGCGTGGATTAGAGCTATTTTTTATTGGTAGATAGAGGTGAAAGCAACTGTTTGAAAAATCGGGTCTTGCTCTCTCTGCGTGCTTGGGTAGTTCGGCCCACAAGATCACAGCAAACGGACCAACGGATCTCTTGTATGTCGCCTCAGCGACATTCCAATGCCGTGAAAACCCGTGGGCAAGTAGGCAGGAAGAGACCAGAATTGGCGCCACAATAATTGTCATTTGGCGCCACAATAATTGGCGCCACAATAATTGTCACAATAAACACAATAATTGTCATTTTGAGCTCGGGCAACTGCTGTTCATTGGCCAAGTGGTCAGCAGCGCTAGGGTTCGTCCGCGATACTGAGAACGTTGAAGCGGTTTCCGAATTCTCAACGCCACCCAACCAGAAAGCCATTAGACTTATGCTTTGGACTATGTTCATATTGCCAGGATTTGTTGAGAAGAGTGCCCACATAGCAGTTCCTCCGTTACCGGTTACGCGAGATCATGTGCGGTCACTCTGGACTAAACAGAAGCAGAGGGCATTCGGCACTCCCCTGAAATGGTTGCACAAGCGACCCGCCTTCGCCCATTTCCACACAAACACCGGGACCACTCTCTACACCGAAGCCAGTAACGTTGACCTGGGAGCAGTTCTCTTGCAACGGCAAGACGGTGTCAAAATGATGATAGTCTACACACGCGGAAAGATGTCACCTTTAAAAGCCTCTTCCTAGCAAACTAAAAGGGAGTGCTGGCCGTCGTGTTTGTGTGCTCAAATGTGACCTTCACTCACTTTGCTGGCTGATGAGTCGAAAGGACCCGACTTGACGCCTAGCACGATGGGGCGAAGAATACGACGTCACCGTCGTGTAAAAGTCCGCCCAAGAGCATTCCCATGCCGGCTGCCTCTCGCGGGCACCAGCTGTGCCCTCCTTCAGCGGATAATGGGTTGGACAACGCCGAATCATTTGTTCGCGTTGTGAACGCACCCCATGCGTCGGAACGGCAAAAACTAGATACGGTGCGAAGGCAACTGATTTGTTTCTTTAAAAGACGCCCCAAAATCATGCCGAGGCGGTTTTTCGAGGAAGCGCATCTTTATGTCTCCGTTCTGGCGTCCTATACAAGCACCTTTCACCGTGTGGATAAAGCTAACTGCTTATTCTACCCTAAGGAGTCCAAAACATCTTTTCGGAGACTTCCCATGACGATCGGTCTCAAAAATACCTCGGATGTACGCGTAAACGCGCTACGGTCCAGCAGGCATGCTACTGCCCCATGATTTTTGTAGCCTGACGAAATTCCACAAAACTGATTTAAAATGTTTCAAGAAGAAGAAATGTTTCAAACCGAGAGGATAAAAAGGAAGAGGTTCAAGACAAGGGCTGCCTCACAACTAGTGGTTTATTGGAATACGGGTTGCCATGTGATCCACGCACAAGATAGCACAGAAGCTTACAAACGTCGGATGCCGCTACGATGTACAAGTCGTTTTCTCTGTCAAGAGTAAAACACGCAGGCTATGTTCGTTGACGAACACGAGTAACGCCGACAAGCGGCCAGCATTTAAATCCGCTGTGCTAAACACGCGCGTGCTTCTGTTCCCTGTAAAATAGCTGTCGGATACCGCATACCGCAGCATTAAAAATGCACACCCTGCTTCAGAAGTTTCCGGGACGAGATGTCGTAAAGCGAGGTCAATTTGTTCGGAGTCTGGTCTGCAATCTCCTGCCACGCCTATGGTGATCGTCATTTAGCACGGCACATGAAATACTGAGCCGTCATTCTGCAGAGAAATGGGCTTCGACTTTTCAAATCGCGTCCCGGAAATGTGACGAGTGTGTACGTGGGGCACGCGAGCGCAATTTACATTCACACCTAAGAGAGAACTTTGGGGCGATAAACATACCGTATTGCCGTCCCTTCCATAACTTTCTCTTCTTCGTCACATGGCGCCAATTTTGTCATAAAACACATTGCCACACGCCACAGCTTGCAAGGGACCAGGTTTCTGTGCCCTTATGTGCACGTGTTCTGATCACGTGCAGTCACATTCGGGTGTGACGTGGCAATCACTATTCTACAAATTTATTGTTTCAAAATTGCAGTTTTGTGAATTTTGCAAAGCGAGTGCACGGCCCCTCACAGCTCCCGATTCCGGCTTCAAACTTCAAGTGTGTATGTGGAACGCCGCCCGTATTGTCTGTCGCGTGAACGGCTTTCCATTGGGGAGCAGCAGGCAAGACTTCGGACTATTTTCAGTAGCTCTATATAGCTCGCAACAAAAACTTAGGGTTGCGAGATCAACCGCCATTTTGTAATCCGTATTCCTAAGAGAAAGCCGCCCGTCGGGCATGCAGGAGCTGCACAGCCGCGGATCAGCCGCCATGCGGGGTTCAGATCCACAAGCGTCGGGGCTCCTTCTTTCGCGTTCAATCTTCACAAAACCCAATCCGCATTTTATAGTCAATTTATGACATAATGCTTAGCGACATTATTTGTCACCTCGTTTCTCAAAAAATCCGCGCATTTACGTGAACTGGGCATTAACTATATTTATTCTCAGAGACCGAGAAAGTGTTAGTTTTTGTTTTTATTTATAAATGTGACTGGCGTAAAACGCGACCAATGCGCCAAGTCAAAGCGCGAATGAATTAACCCGGTTCTTTCGCAAAGAAATTATTTGTGTTAGCTGTATTAAGCAACGCTAGCTCCGGCAGTCGACCTAATCTTTACAAGAAATAGAACTCTATAGCAAGTATGTATTTCGTTCCAGGGAACGCGGCACTCAAGAAGGTGTCCATTCTCAGCTCTGAACGCGTCCTTGCATAGATGAGTGTCGCGAACAATGCGCAAAAGTACCTTCAGTCGTCGTTGGACATCTTAAAAATATTTTCTTTGTACTTTGCTTTTCATGCAGCCAGGCGCGCAACGCTCCATCGTTCCGCTACGCAAACGCACATAAAGTAAACGGCAGCATACACGAAACCTTAGACGCACACGAAAACACGCCGCGCGGAACTGCACACCGGACTCCCACGCTGTTCCTCAATCGGCCGATGGGCATCCGCGTGTGCAGCGCAGCCGCCAAAGCTTGGCGCAGCGCCGCCAGCACCAGCAGTGGTGGCGTGGCTGTAGAGGGAGCTTTTCTGCACGGCTTATGGTAGCGTAGCGACGTCCTCACGGCGGCGTCTGGAAACTGACCGCACAAATCTTATACGGGCACCCTCCCGCACTAAGAAGCTCTAGGCGTATACGTTGGCGCACACCACACCCCGGAACACCGGAGGAACTGCGCGACGCAAAGGCCCTTGCAATGGTTGCACAAACCCTGTAGATTGTGCCGCATAGTTTCCGTGAAGCGGCGCTGCAAGTCGGACAGTACTCCGGATGGCAGCACGTGGTAACGCTAGCGAGCGCGAAAGGCGACGGGAGAGGAACTGGACCGTGGCTGTTTGGAAGTTTTCAGCTAACGCAATAGGCAATGCAATTGAGGCTGCGTTGTTATTTGCCACTAAAAATGAATCAACAGCGACAAACACTTTTGTTCTATGCTCGCGAGGTGTGAACATAGCACATTTGCTAGCGTACCGGGATGCTACTGTGCAGACCCCGTGCTCATATCCTATGACAGCGCGCGTTTGTTTTACATTTGTTTACTGTTTAAATTTTCTTGACGAGCCAACAAGAACAGCGGTGCTTAATCGTGGAGTGGGACCACTGAGGCTTTCCTCTTAACACCTATTAGGCTAAATATAAGGCACCAAACTGAAATTACATCCACAACCATTTTACACCTTTGTTTTTTATTGTAGTGTTTTCATTGTAGTGAAAGAAATCCAGTGTAGCCGCTGCGTAAGCCTTTCTCGGGGCCGCGTTCCTGCTTTGCAGCTAGGTTATCCTGAAAGCATGTGATTACAGTTTATAAACTCATAATGTCGCTATCCCAATAGTCCAAATTGATTTTTATAAAAGATGGGCCTTATTTCAGATTGGATTTACTCGCAATGACCCAAGAAAGATCAGAACCCTGCACTTCCGCGTGATCCCAATGGAGCTTCAACACTCACTGTTGACCTTGAAAGGACGCTCCTTCATGCTGACTGCACAGGATGCTGAAGATGCAGTCAACGGTTCTTTCCTGTGTCGGGTTAACAGGTATCTCATGGAAAATGTGCGCTTCGCCATTGATGTTCCTGGTAAGTCGCTTGACCAGGGCTTTTTGCTTCATTTAATTAGCCGGAAATAGCCATATGTGCCTATGTTTCTCTTTAATGTGCTTATGTTCTCGCAAAGCCCGTGGTTTTCTTTGTCATCATCATAATCAACAATAACATCAGCGTGGTTGTGTCCACTGCAGGACGAATGCCTTTCCCAAAAATCTCCAGCCACGTCTCCAGAAGAGTTTGTGCCCGCTGCCCTCAGGTATACTCCTGGCGAGTGCTCGTAGAGTCCATGCTTTCCTCCCGAATTTTCCCAGCTCATCTCTCCATCGACTCCTCGGCCGACCCCTATTGAATTAAAGGGACACTGAAGTGATATGAAAACATTGCGGGATTACTAGCAAAAAGTGTAGTCCGGAGTCCCCAGGCCATGTTTCGACCACCCTGGGCGCGTTTACGCGATTTTATTTAGTAGAAAAATTAATTCGAAAATGCTGTCCTCCTCTCTTTACGCTCGCCCATTTTCTGCGGCGTTTTCGTGTGACGTCGAGAGGAGCCGAGCTCGCAATTGGCTGCGCTACTGCACGGCTCCCCGGGCTGCAGACAGAGTCAGTAGGCCCAGCGTTTCGTCCGCCGGCCGCCGAAGGGTCGTTGCAATTCGTTCGCTCAGTTGAAACGAAGCCAGGACACGTTTGTGTATGGAAGAATCTGCCTTTCTTTACTTGGTTAGTTTGTACACTGTATCTAGCTCCAAGTCAAGGTCGCTTCACACAAGCGCTGCACAAGCGCACATGCGACGCTTCGCTGACTGGTACGCCAGTAGGAAAATATAAGGCCTCTTGTAGGCGGGAGAAGAGTCAGCGAAGTCAATATAGGTACTAAGGAAATGAAATCAACTGATATTTTTACCGTACGGCGTAAAACTAGGGTGCGGGAAGCACTTTTTTGCGCTGGGCGAACAAGCACAGCGGTCAGCAGCACGACTACGCATCTGCGAACGCTTTTCCGTCTACGAAATGCAATTGCTAGACGTGAGCTATTGTAAAAACTCGGGCGACGCTTACTGCACGAGCGCTATACAACAAATAGTCACCTAAGCTGCTTGAAATGCCAAAACTAAATAAAAGTGTAAACTGGTTGTACAATATATACCCTATATTACCAAGGTCAGCAGAGCCCGGCCCGTGGCCGAGTGGCCTGGGGTGCTAGGTATGTCACCGCAAGTATTTTGCAAGTCACGAGTTCGAATCCCCGCGGGTACGTGCTTTTTTTTTGTAAGTTAACTTTTTCGTTTTCCGCCGATGTTTTCTACGTTGAGTTCACCTTTTTTTGGGCCGCAACGTTCATGGCTCCACGAACTAGTTCACAGAACGCGCGCAGGCTGGCACTGGCGCGCTAGCGAGTTCGCGTTGGCGTGCTGTTGCCATAAGCACCGACTGCTTGCAGGCAGTGGGCACAGGCCAGAATGAACAGACCCTTGGCCTGGTGCGAACACGCTTTTTACGATACAGGCATGAGGGAGGCAAGCTCGAAATATGGGGGAAAAGCGCATGACATTTGGGCGTCTGCGGGTACGCGGAGGGCGTTCATGTACTGCGTAGGTCTCGGCTAGTGAATGCTACGATTCCAAGCCGTCCTGGGAGGCTTATCTTTATGCATTTTTACAGCTGACAACATGGCAGAAGCGCGGTACGATGATTACTGAGTTATTGAGAATGCCCATCCAACAACGCCACCGGTTGTGTTTTACAGAACCGAAACCGAAACTTGTTTGGTTGCTCACCTTGGGCATCGTCCAATCACGGTGCCCGCTCCTCCTAACGTCACAGCTTTAGTTGGTGCGGCCGCCGCAAACCGCGCATGGTAGTTTTTCTTCTCTCGCGCTTTGTAAAATAATTATCGATTTCTCAACCGGATAAACGATGAAAAGTGTGCTAATTTGAGCCAGTCTACGCAGTGCAAGCAAAAACGGGAGCTTGACAAATTCACTTCAGTGTCCCTTTAACGGTCTAATGGGAGCCACTCTGTTAAACTGGCGATCCACAATTTGTCCCTTATGCGCATTACGTGCCCCACGCACGCCCATTTTTTTGTTTACTTTGAACTAGGATATCTTCACCTTAGCCCATTCTGGCCAGAAGTTCTTTTATTGGAAGATTTGTTTTCCGTGGAAATTAGCTCAGTAAAGCCAAAATAACAATACAAGACCACATTCTAACCGCTCAATAAAAATAAATGATGGCGACGTGTCCTATATATATGGGCCCAGGGATTAGTGGTTGTGGAAAGCGATAACACAAAAAAGTAAGACAACAATTTACTTCCTCTTATAAGGACAGATCTGAAGATGCAAAGTAATAGCGACAATGGAAATGCTTTTACAATGACAAAAATAGCTTAATTTGAGTAGTAAGCGTTGAAAAGGTTTTTCGTGCAAAGATGCACATTTCCCGTCTCGCACTTGCTTTTAGACTTTGTGTTACATCTCTCAAGCTTGCATCGCTCTTCGTTCACTGCTAGCAGAGGCCAATGGCCAAGCTGGTCATACCGGACGTGAGACTGTGGTCGCTTGATAGTGTAGATGTGCCTTTTCCGACGCTGAAGGGAAGATCAAGACGGATTTCCGCCTTTTCCGGGCTGGTCGGTAGTAGCGGGTTTTTTAATGGTTTCAGTTACGCTCAATGTGAATTCTACCAAATTCATTTGATCCCTCTTGCTGGCTAATCGAATGTCAGCTTGACGCTTGTAATTCATTGATGTATTTGTCAAGCAAGGTTAATGAAATGTGTTATTACTCTGAGCGCCTATTTCTTATCGTACTGATGTTCGGTACAGACCTATCGGAATATCGGTTTTGTCCGCAACACCCATGCTTAGGTTGCATTCCAGAACAACCGCGGTACACTTTACCTTTATGAAGCCACCATCCACCTTCCCCCATCTTGACACTTCATCTTGGTCCTCAATGCCAAGGCACTTGGGTGCCAGTGCTACCGTCTGGTGTGAGCGCCTGCATGTGCCATAATCAATACTAATCCGTAACGACACCTTCTCTGGCATTACGCCGACGCAGCTCCAGGCCTATGTGAGGCCTGGGACGCGCTTGCTTGTTCTGTATTTTGTTGCCACCTTAGGGCGTGGTCAGTCCTGTCGTTAAATCTTCTAATCAACGCTTTCCTTTCGATAAGTCCAATACGCCTTGGCATGACACCTCAACGCCCCAGCTCTCACTCCTAGCCCTCACATCTGGCGCCGTCGACGCCCGAGCCTCTGTGCAGCCACGCAAGTTCGCCTCCACGATAACTAAGCCTGCCATCGTCGTTCGACAGCCGGTGCTCCATTTCGTCTTCCTCGCCCGAACGTTTCCCGCCGCTCGCTCGCTCGCCTCCTTGTGCGCGTGTGCGTGAACTTGCTGGTGAACGTGCCGGGAAGATTGTGTTGTGTGCGTGAACGCCTGCGTGCAGCCGCCTCGGCGGAATATCATGCCCGGAATTGCGCGGGAGTGCCTCGACCCAGTGAAGATGTCGCATTTAGGCATCGACCTCATAAGTGAAGAATTGCCACGGCGGCAGCGGGAAAACACCGGACCCTAAGACGACCTTATTCAGCTACTCGAGGCCGACATTCGGCAGCAGCTTGAAGCTGGCCCCCCGTTTGAAGCGAAGGGTTCTGCCTCGCCCGCCGTGGCGCCTTTAACGCTATTCGCATCCACGCTACAGAGTCTTGCCTTCTCGTCCCAGCAGCTATCTTGCCCTGCAAATAGGGGTGACGACACTGCCAGAACTGTCGTCTTTGATCCCGTAGTTTGACGGTTGGCACAGCCATAGCGTCAACTTATGGCTTGATGACGTGCAACGAGTTGAGTAGCTTGCTTCGTGGGACGACGCTACCACACGCCTGACCACTCTCAGCCAGCTCGAAGGTACGGCGCGGAACTGGCACCTCGCGTTGAGTAACCATTACGCCACTTGGGCCACTTGGAGTGCATCCCTAAAGGACACACTTTCCGCAGGCATGACCCTTATCGCGTGGCAAGAAAAGCTTATGAAGGAACCTCAGGCCCCAGGCGAAACCTTACACGAGTCTGCCGTTGCCAAGTTGAGAACCATTGAGCGTTGCCCCGTAAAGGTTTCTGATGCTCAAAAGATAGGCTACCTGATGCAGAGACTGCTTAAACAACACATCCTCACCGCTATACCGGCCAATCGGACATCCCCGATAGCTTATTTAACACCACCTGAACCAGCCTCGACAATAGCGCGCAACATCTCCATGCCAAAGCAAGCCCGCCACAAGCTGGTGGTTTGTAAGGCAGCTGGTGCAACAATTTTGTGCCTCTAGGTCTGCGGAGCGTCAAACGCCTCACCCATAACTGTCGCCAAAACCGCTTTCACGAGATACACCTAGAGCGCGCATTTCTGAGCCGCCCACTGATCAACAAGAAGCAGTTTACGCAGCTATTTCCCCACAGTATGGAACCCCTGCTTTTCGTCGCGGCCAAGACCTGTTCCAAGCCGTCTGCTACCAATGTCATGCCTCAGGGCACTAGACATCGAGATGCCCTACTCGAACAAGCTGCTTACCTCCGGCAGTATCATCAGCGCCTCCAACGACGCCCAGGGCACAGCTGCCTCCAGCACTGCACAGTGCACACCCATTAGGTTTGATGGCTCGCAGCAGCCCTGCCCCTTCTTCGACGCAACCGACGTGGGAGTGGGTGAATGCGAAGCGTTTCCTGACTCGGGAATCAAACTGGCGCTGATATCTAATGCCTTTGTGCATGCAAGCATGGTCACCTTGTGGACTGAGCACCCTGTTGCTGTGGTCATAGGAGCACAGTGGTTCCTGTCCATTCTGCATTTTTAAAGATATATGTTGGCCTATTCTCAGGAGTTGTTGAAGCTGCTGTTTTGGATGATAATGTACTCCTTCTCATTCGTAGTGAGGACTGGGTAGCGGTAGCACAAGCATGTCTCATCTTCGAGCCACCAAAACCAACGCTGTTGCAGCATACAGCCACGCATGTCACCATTTTTGCAAACCAAAAGATTGTCCCAAGAATGGCAAATCCTCTGAACTGTTAGGTCAATCCTTTTTCCTCAAGCCAGCCTCTGTGCCAATGACTGCCTGCAACATGATCCGCTGCCTTTGCCAGAGCAGCCACCATGGCAAGCGTTAGCAGCCCAAACGTTGCCCTCAAGAAGTGCCCCTCTCGCATCAGACTCCATCGCATCCGACACGGTGCTCATGTGCATTCATCCTGATCTTCCACCCGCGCGCATTGGCAGCCAGCCCACTCCAAGCCAGCAGTCAGTTATAACAGGTATATTGGCTACACAATATGTGTTTCTGCTCGCTACAATGATAGTCTTGATGATTGCACTGATACGAAGCACCACCTTGACCTGCTACTTCGTTGCCCTGCAGTCGGAGCCCATACCGGTACGATGCACAAGGCAAGCAGTTCCTGAAAAGTGAGGGAACGTACTGAGCTAGAAACAATCAAAGCTATCATCCGTGTCTTGTTAATCACAGCCAAGTGACCACTAACCCTACCTCAGCTTCTGTGCGAATTCAAAAGGAGCGATGGCCAGGAGCTTCCATTCAAACAGCATGGCTTGTGCGACCCCCTTCACTTTCTTCTGAGCCTCACGAATACCGTACGTTTGACCCGGGTGGGTGACAAATCCGAGTTCTATGTCAGGCCAGTTCTCACAAAGGAAGTCCAGCGCAGGCCAATTCTGACGAAAGAAGTCCAGCGCAGGCCAGTTCTGACGAAGGAAGTCCAGAGAAAGGGTGCTGCTTTGCCGTCCCTTTCCCAGACTCTTCTGGTCTAATCAAAAATCATCTGGATTCCCATCCATGCTCCCAATAAAGAGAACAAAACATCAAGGCTCCAAGGCAAACACCGCGGCCGAGTTTTGTACCTCTCACGTCAAATGACTACTAGGAAGAGGGTACGGCCAATAATTACGTATGATCCTGTGCTTGAATGACCGAAAATACAATTTTTCATTCTTTAATTTGGTGCAGATTACCTTGTCCGCGCGGCACCAATTCCTGGGAGTGACCTCGACGCAGCTAGCAGTGAGGAACTTGAGGCTACCGAAGTTCGGCCGACTGCTGACATATTAGCGGGCGACACCGCTTTGTTACGGTGCAGTCTAAACTTCATTGCTGGGCATGAGGTACGGAGTTATCGTCTGATCTTTTTCTTCGCCCACAACCTTGGAACTTTCTTCTTTTTCCTATGTGTGGCGCCTTTTCTCCCTTTCTTTTTCACAACTTCTGTTATACAAAAGTATTAGGCGGGTACAATTGACCAAACCTATAGAGTGTAGTTTTACTATAGCATAATATGAGGATGGATTAATTCCTTCCAACAATAACTGGTAAACGTATTTCTAGGAACGCAGTATTTCTTTATAGAATACACACATTAGAGTTGCGTATTTTATAGACCACCAAGTAAGAAATGAAGTTGGAACACATTGAATGAATAAGGCGAGTGACATACCCGTAAGATACGTTCCGCATTTAAACCTCATAATGCTAATTACTTGTACGTTTATGCCAATAATAAATTAAGGTGATTAGCACGTCTTTTCATGGCACAGAAAACCCGTTTTGCATGGTTGTGGCACAAAGTGTACAAGTTCTTCAAAAGCTGAAAATCAAACAACTTTGTTTGGCAAGGTTACAAGAATATTATCAGTATTTTAACATCACCGTAACACACAACGAAAACCAGATTCTGAACGAAAATTTGTAAACAACCTAGCATCGCTGTAGGCTTCAAAACCGATTACTTTTCCAGCCAACGCTCGGTATAATTAATGCAGGCTCTTTGTTACAGGATTCCATGGGGGAAAAACATTGCTATATCATTCTCTTCTTACTTATTCGGGTCAAGTAAGCATGTTATGAGCTAGTAAAACCATAGCTACCACAAAGGAAGCTGTTTACCGAATCGCGGTGGGGGCTAGAAGGTGTGAAAGGCAAACAATTCCCGTTTTAATGCAAGATGCACACTGCTCGTTCCCTGGAACCAGTGTGTATCACTGTTAAGACCTAGTTCTCCCAGCGGCAAGCTTGCAGTTGTCAAGTAATGAGCTCCTTCCTCTTTGCACTGTTTTGTTGCGAGTATGCGGGTAAAAACCAAGCCTAAGGCTACTTGTTTCCCTACAAATATTTTATTCCCCACTCGAGTAGAGGAAGAATGTGGTAATATTTTCAATGGAGATAATTTCCGAGCTGATCTAAAAACTAGCATGTAGTTGCACGAAAAAACATCATCGTCAGCAGCCTGTCTACGCCCATGGCAGGGGAGAAGCCTCCCCCATAGATCTCCTATTATCTCGGTCCTGTACTAATTGCGACCAATTTGTCCCTCCAAACTTCTTCATCTCATCTGCCCATCGAACTTTCTGGTGCCCCCTGCCACGCTTGCGTTCTCTAGGGATTCACTCTGTTACCCTTAGGGACCAACAGTTATTTATTTCGGTTTATTACATATACCTACAGCGCCGATATCGCATTATTGTAGGGGGGTTACAATCTTGATGCACAAAGCAATCACAGAAAACGGCAATACACAAAAGGGCAACATCACTTAGAAATACAATGGCGGAGCATAATACACAACTGTTACATATTACATCACAAAACCATCGATGACAGTGTGAAAAACAGATGCGGCAACTACTTCTCTGGGTAGAGCATTCCAATCTTCAATCGTTTTAGAGAAAAAATGAGTATTTAAAGACATCAATGCGGCACTGATACGGTCTAATTTTTCTTGGATTATCTCGTCTAGTAGTGATATGATGAGGTTCTTTTATATAAATGTTTTTATTTCCTGTGTTACCGCTTAAAATGTTAAATAAAAATTTTGACGTCAATACTTTCCTACGTGCTGCCAAAGATTTCCATTACAGTCCGTCAACAATACTCGAGCTTCTGACAGTGAAATTGTAATTGCCTGTGACAAAGCGTGCTGCTCGTTTTTGGACGCGCTCAAACTTATCAATATTCTTATTAGTAAATTGATCCCATAATTGGGAAGCGTATTCTAGCACAGGCCTAATGTTAGTGACGTACAACGTTTCCTTCAAACCTGTAGGGGCGTGCTTAAAGGTCCTCTGAAAAAAATACAACATCCGGGATGCTTTCGCCGGAACTGTGTCCACGTTCGCAGACCAATTCATAGTCGAAGAAAATGTGACACCCTCATATCTAACTTCATCGCACATTTGCAAGGCGGGTTCATTTATGCGGTACGAAGTTGCTAACTTATTTATCTTATTTGTAAATTTTATATGGTAGCACTTCTTTATATTCAATGACATTTTCCATTTATCACACCAACTTGTTACAGCGTCCAGGTCAGTCTGCGAAATTTTCGCATCATTTATGTACGTAATTGGAAGATATAACACACAGTCATCTGCGTACAGTCTAACAGTAGATTTAAGATCAGCTGGCATGTAATTTAAAAAGATTAGAAATCACAATGGTCTGAGCACAGACGCCTGTCGTACACCGGATAAAACTTCAACAGGGAAATACGACGTGCCATTGACGACGACACGTTGTTCACGCATATGTAGGTAGTCTTTGATCCAGCCGAGTAAACGTTCTGGAATTCCTAGACTAGATAATTTAAACAAAAGTAGGTTATGCGACACCACATCAAACGCCTTTTTTAGGTCTAGAAATACTGCATCTATCTGCGTGCTGTTGTTTATACCAAGTGTGATATCGTGGATAAATTCTGTTAATTGGGTTGTGCAAGATAATCCGGAGCGAACGCCGTGCTGTCTAGCTGTGAAGAAATCATTATCCTGGAGGTGTTTCATTAGGCCTGAATAAATTATATGCTCTAAAGTCTCACGGCACACCGATGTTAAGGACAGCGGCCGATAATTGTGTACGTTTCCTTATCACCTTCCTTATGAATCGGAGTGATGTTAGAAATTTCCAATCCTTCGGTAACATTGCATCATGCAGTGATTTATTAAAGAGTATTTCTAAGAAGGGAGAAATAGTAGATGCGCAACGCTTCAGTACATGATTACAGATACCATCAGGACCATTCACAGAATGTGGGTTCAGGTTAACCAGCAGAGCACGTAAACTTGGTTCAGTTATAACGATTTCGTTCATGTTGGGCAAATCTATGAATTATCCAATAACTGCCAGTTGATGTGTGTTAAATACAGAATGAAAGTGCTTACTAAAGCATTCAGCTTTCCTTACGTCATCTTTAACCAATTTTTAATCAATTAATATGGATGGTATTGCATGCCGTCTTTTTTACTACTCTTTATATATCGCCAAACTTCTTTCAGATTTGTTTTGATTTTATCAGCTAGGCCTGACAAGTACCCGTGCTTCGCTTGCCGTAGTTCATTCTTAAGTTTTTTATTCATCGAGTTTAGCTTAGTGTAGAGGGCAGGATGGCCTAATTTATAGTACTTTTTGAATACCCGTGATTTTGCTTTTATTGAGGAACGGAGCAGAGAATTCATCCAAGGTTTTTCAGAGCGCTGTTTCCCCGACAACAGTCTAGACGGTATATACATATTACTAAAATAAAGTAGCTTTTCTTTGAAAAGCGCCCACAAATCTTTCATATTAGAGTGACAACTCTGATCTAAGAATGCTGGAAAGAAAGAGTCAAGTTCGTGGTTATTCCGTCATAATTACCTCTGTCACACATGTACACTTTCCGCGGACGCTGCTTACTGCACACAGGTCTTTCACAAACAATGGAACCAAGCAGAACTTCATGATCGCCGATGCTTGGGACAATTGTAACAGACTCGATTAAATCAGTATCGTTAGCGAACAGTAGATCCAGTACATTACCTCCAGTAGTACCAAAACGGGTTGGTAAATCAACAAACTGATGTAGTCCACAGACTTGAATTAGTTCGTAAAAGGCGGTTTGAAGCGTGTTTCGGCTGCTTTCAACCGGTAAACGTTCGTACCATTCAACCTCTGGCATGTTTAAGTCACCCCCTAATATAACTTTTTCCGATGCGAAAACAGATAACGTTCTCAATAAACTACCAAATGGTTCGATGCTATCAAAACTGGGTGATCTATAAAAAGAGCCAACTACAAGAGTGCTTCCATTTGATACGTTTAGTCTGCACCATACCGATTCCGGGACGCTGTCAAAATTATTTAAGGGTTCACCACCTCCCCGAGCATCTCTGTTTCTCCGATAGACTGTGAATCCCGAAGGAAATATCTCAGAACTAGTTATATCAGAGTTCGACCAGTATTCTGTACCAATAACAACATTCGGGGTACAACATGCTCAACAGGGCAGCAAATTCCGTAACCTTATTTTTGAGACTTCGACAATTAACTAAGATGATTGACAGGTGATGAGATACACGCGGATTTAGTAGGATGATTGCGAAGCAGCGGGCAATGGTTGCTACTGATTGCCGTTTTGGACAATAACACTAGCCTCATTGCTCAACTCACTCTGCCTAAGCACTGCGGTTCGACTACTCGAATCACATTCTCGAACAGTGCTGCCTGATGCATCCCAGAAATATGTTTTACCATCCATGGTTACCTTATGGTACTTTAGGGTTATCTTGGCGTTTCATTTACGCGCAAACGCTACCAATTTGCTTCGGGAAATACCGACAGTTTTTGAGAAATCTTCGCTTAACAAAAAGTCAGTACCCTTCAGCTTCAAAGCCGCAGATTGTACTCGCTGTTTATCTTTGAACTGAGCAAATCTAACAAAGATGGGCCTTAGTTTTCCTTCAGCGCAGTTTCCTATCCTGTGGGCTCTCTCAATTGAAGAAGGCCTCACCGGCACATTTAGTTTTTCTGCGCATAAAGAGATAGCTTTCGCGTGGGATTCATCCCAGACTTCTTTATCAGCGTCGCTAAAACCAAAGAAAAGTAAATTATTCTAGCGTGACCGGTTTTCTAAATCGTCCTGCTTGTGTATTACGTTACGCATGCCATCACACAACTGGCAGTTCTGAGCTTGAAGTTGTTCGGTAGTTTTTACGGAAGTAACTTCAGTAAAACCTTCCACTTTTGATGCCACTTTATCAATTTTTTTTTCAAGTGATTTTTGATGATTCATTAGCCACCTAATTTCGTTTACCAATATTTGTTGCTCTTCTTTTATTTTAGGTATACATCGCATGGTTTCGATAAGCTTCTGCTCTGTTTGCTTGTTTATAGTCCCGGGATTAACTTCAACATCACCAGCTAAGAGTATACTTGCCTCGGTTATACATCTGTGCAATGTACATGGTATATACACGACGAGACAACTTACAATGCTCATACAAAAAGACTCTTTGGGTTTCCGTACTGACCTTGAGCGTATGGGCACTCGTTTATCACGGTAAAATTCACCAACCTGATGAAAGAGGAGCAGTAAGCGTGCGGTCCTGATGTCGGCACCGAAACCCAGCAGAGCCGGGCAAACGAGCTGATTAAGTAGGCTGGCGTCACGTGGTGATCCGGAATAGCGACCAATGACGTTCACGTCCCTCCAGCGATACCCTGTCGACAGATCTGGGCATGCCCATGTGGCCACATCATGGTCACCAATCAGGGACGTGTCGTTGCTTGTGTCGCTGTCTTGAAACGCGGAGGCAAGGCATATCCCTGCTTCCACTGCTGCATCATGTAGACGTTGACGCGCAACCACACTTTTGGGTAGTAATAGAGTTGCTTCGTTGACCTTGCTGTTTTGCTGTGTGGTAACTGATGAAAAACCGGTGCCGGGTGCTGCTGCAGTAACCTGCAAAATCTGAAGAAAGAGGAGCCCTAAGCGTGCGGTCCTCATGTCGGCATCTTGCCTCCGCATTACATGCGCGTCCCGCACCCACTCAAGTTACATGTGGAAGTAGCAAAAATAAACTTACAAATATACAAGTGTAGCTGATATCGATGACATTGCTTGCCGCTGCACAAGGCTTCTAGTTTCTGGTTTTTTATCGTGCCTAAAAGAAAGACCAGTACTGCATTTAACCTTCTCTAATCAGGAAAAAACGATTGAATGTCGGAAAGTGCAAAGTTGGGTTTTAACTGTCTGTATTATCTCGAGGTATACACACACGTACATGCATACATACGTACGAATATACATACATACTACATACATACGTACATACATACATACATACATACATACATATACATACATACATACATACATACATACATACATACATACATACATACATACATACATACATACATATAGTGCAGTGAACTCTTCAAGAGAGCACGAGGAGTCAATTGCAACACCAGTAAAATACCTTCGATGCCCTCCGTTGAGTTCCTGTAAAATGCACACACTCAGTGCCCTCGGTCATGACGAGAACGTTTCGGAACCTCTCCTTCTATTTTACATGCACTTGCGCTTATCCTGAGCAGACGTATTGAAGCACACTGCCTTGTTCTGCGCTTATCCTTAGAGACATATCATGCACACATGATATGTTCTTAAAATATGAATTGTACTGCTTGTAGAGGGTCTGCTTTTGCATTGAATCTGTCTGGATTACCATTGAATCTGGCTGAATTACCCTGACTCACTCCTGTTACAAAGCCAGAGGTAGACTTTATAATCATCCAGATTTGCTGTTACCTCACAAGTGCCCCTCAAGATAAAATCAGACATTTTCCAGTGGTGTTATTTCATTTTTTTTCAATAGTGTTCTCCTCTAGAATACAAAGTAGTGCGACTCAAGCTCTTTTTTCGCACTTCGTAGTCGTCTTTCCTTCAGAGTCAATGTTTAAAGTACGCTAATTCCTGAAG
This sequence comes from Haemaphysalis longicornis, assembly GCA_013339765.2. Lineage (NCBI taxonomy): Eukaryota > Metazoa > Arthropoda > Arachnida > Ixodida > Ixodidae > Haemaphysalis > Haemaphysalis longicornis. Next base: position 164,278,791 of record CM023450.1, on the reverse strand, counting down.
GAATTTCGGCATAGTCAGTCTCCCGGACTTTAAAGAAAGCAGATGTCACGTGGTTACACCTTAATGTGTGTAAACCAAATGAGAAGTATCATCTTCGCGTTTGACATGTTATAGATTTGTAAAAGGTTGTTACTACAGATCCGTCAATGTTATGATTTTCGCTAACTCACATCAATATTACATTTAGTAAGGAAACGACCGGGCTGTAATCAACCAGGTGAAGCATTTGAATCTACGTATCTTGTTGTCTACTCGGAAGAATTGTCAAAGCACTGATCTGTTGCCTACCTACGGGGATATTTCAGATTACATGGCTTAATGAGGACACCGGAAAAGTTTTATCAGTCGGAGAAAATGTCATTTCAAGCGATTCTAGACTATCGCTTAGAGATGAGGCAAACAAGTCAGTCAATCTACTCATCAAAAATGTGCGACTGGAGGACAGCGGACTCTATGCCTGCCATCTCAACAGCGACCCCAATGAAAAATTGCACTTTATCCTTCAAGTCATGGGTAAGTGCCTTGTTACAAGAGTTATTTAATGTACTTACGGCCAACAGCGTAGTTTACGTGTTTTTCTGGATGCTCCTTGTTGGCTATTCGTCATCCGGTGGGCATGCATATCCTGCAGCATTGAGAACCGTCACGCTAAAAACCACGATGACGTACGTTGTACTCGTAACAACTCAACAGCTTTCCACAACGTAATATAAAAAGCATTCACCAACCACTCGTTCGGAACTTCCAGCAGTCGCATAGTTTACGTTGAGGCACAGCTAATTCTACGCAAAGAACCAAGCACATCAAATATCACTTCATCGAGATATACACGGAAACCGACGAACTTCACATATATAATTCTCAATTACTTTTACCGGCAAATTATTTAGTTGAACAATTATCTATCTATGTTTAATCAATCTTTAACAAGTGGCACCCGCTACATGCTTCTGCTTTTCACATAGGCCAGCCTCAGGTATTGCTACTAGCTGTCATCACAATTGGCAAACCACGCAACTGCTTCTGCAACAATAAGTTGGATTGCCCGCTGTTTTTCGAATAGAATTCTGCGATAACAGTGTCGCAGTTTTAACGATACTTAATCAGAGTAGAAGGGTTGCTCGTTGTAGCATGTTCTGAAAGCAACCACAGGATATGTAAATTGTTGACAACTGGTAGCAATACCCAAGGCCTGCCTTTGTGAAAGAGGAATTATCAAGCGTGCAGCACCACACAAAACGATGTTAGAACAACATAGATAGGAGTTATTGGCATAAACCCACAAGAATACCAGATATTAATTCCAATTCAGTAAATAAATGTTCTATTATCCTGTGTACAGTAAAATAATGGCAAGGTGAACGAGTAAAACGAGCCCGTGATATTTTGAACACCATGCTTTTTTTCGTACAACATTACCTATAGGTGTTAAAGCAGCACGAACTACAGGCGGAAGTACCTACAAACAAAAAGGATGTAAACCTTAAACAAGCTATTTATTCGTGAGCAGTGATGGTAACTTCACGTGGCAGGAATCAGAAGTATGGGTTGTTCGTATGAATCCCAGCGCCCTTGTTTCTTGCCTCCAGCCGTGTTGTCAGATGTCAGCGCGATGCCTGGGTGTATCAATGCACGGTACGTGTCACTCACAAAGCGAATAAGTTGTGAATAGTGAAACTCATCAGACAGAGAGACAGCTACCGGAAGGCAAGTATAAGAATTAGACTCCAGTAATCTTTATTCTTTGCTAGAAGAAATGGTTCAATGAATTTACCGACAAGACATTAAATGAAATGATGATTGCTATACTCCCTAATGCCAAATTTGTGGGCAGCGTAAACTGCAGTCTTCTCGGTAATGGGGATACCTGCTGCGTCTCAGGAAGTGATCACGTGAACAACGAACGCACGGAGGCACGCGCTAATGTACGCTTATATCGCACCGTTTCGCCATCACCCGTGGTAATGTTGTTGGAAATGGTTTTTGAACCTCCCGCGTCAACGTCACATGGTTTGGATGGGCTACGCACATAGTAATAGCGTCTGCTGAACGTGTGAGGCGAACGCCGTGAGATCGATGACGTAATAGCAGCTCTTGCCGCCCTCCACTTGACAATCTCGACACACGCTCCGACGAGCACGACGTGCAGGCTTAGCATACTGCCCTCCCTCGCACACTCTCGCCCCAATTTAAAGACGATAGTCTTTCTTGGGTTACTTAAACCTAGACATTTTGGTCTGTCTGTGTATCTGTTTGTATGTCTGTCTGTCAGTCTGTGACTCGATTCAGCGACTTGGCCAAAGTTAAAATAGATAGTGTGCAATAGCCTGATATACTCACAGCCAAATGTAGGGATATTTACAGTGTTACTGTATTAAAATTCATGGTTGCTTGGTTTTTATAAAAGCAAATGATATTATACATCTCCTGCAGAAAACCGCCACCTGCTGTTGCCCGCGCCACGTCCATGGGGGCATATGAAAAATCACGCGGCAACAGCAACGAAAGGTTCCTCTAGCTAGGTTCCACGTTCTGCTTGGAACGCACGTGGAGCACGGCCACGCGGTTCTATAAAAATTGTAAGTCGGCCGCCTCGATTCACGCGCGTCTCCCCCGTACTGCAGCGTTGGCATCGAGGAACCGGGCCTGTAGCACTGGAACGCAGTAAATTCAAATCACCTTCAGCAAACCTTTAGTGTGTTTACCTTGTGCTAAAGCGATGGTTCAGGAACAGCATGAGAGGAGAGCGGGAAAAGCAAAGGGGGGCATTTCCTTGGCAAATGTATACAAAGAATATCGTCTTTTGGCAACATTTACAACGAAAGGAGCAGATACGCGGCCAATTTTTTTCCCCTCCTCCTCCTGCCTTCGCTCGCCCTGTTACGACGCCGTCGTCGTAACCGTCGATATTCCCGCCGCGAAATCCCAGTGGCGTCCGCCGAAGTGCTTGCGCACTAAAATTAGTGCCCTTCCACTCTGTGAAGGAGGATTACTTGCGAAGCACGAAACAAAACAGGTTTCTTTGTAATGTGTGATGAAAGTTGGAAAGACCCGAGCTTCATTCTAGCGAACAAACATGAAGCTGTCGTTTTCCCTACCGCGTACTGTTCGTGTAACACAACCAAAACGCCTCGTCCACGAACGACCGTGGAAAATAGCATTGGTCCGTTAGTTAACGTCCATGTTTAATCCTCTCGCCGGCCTAAGGTACATGTCGTCAGTCAGGGATAGAACCATGCGGTGTCCAGCCCCCCTTCCTTCCCTCCCAACGTGAGCATGCATAAACCGGAAATCGGTTACGTGCCCGTGCTTAGAAGTGAGAAATCCTGCCGAAAATGTCGCTCTGAAAGCCAAGCCCTTTCATTAACCTGAACAAGTAAAATTGCTTTCCTTCGGCATTCTAAGCGGTCAGGTTGCCGCATATTCGGGAGGAATTCGCGGGTACTCGACGAGCAGGAACGTTACGTGGCAACGCCGGTGGCAGCGGTTTAACGTTGTTTTTGCGTCAATTTGTGAAATCTCTTCCGGTGGAAACTTCGATTCCATCTCTTCTTTCTCCACGCGAACTACAAGTATCCATGTGACCGAGTTATTACCCGGAAGGCCTCGAGCTTTATTCCAGCGGACAAACATGCGGCTAGCTTTTTCCCCCACCGGCCCACGCATCTTACTTCCTGCTCACACACAAACCCAGATATCTTGCCGTTCGATTAAGGAGGGCAGCCGACAGGGCGCCTTCAGCCCTAATCTTACACCAGCGCAAAGGGCATGTGATGTGTAGCGGCATAAAGCTCAGCTGTGCGTGCATGCCTTCTGCTGTCACCTCCTACCCGTGCACACATAAACAGGCTATCGATGATAGCCACGTACGTAGGCGTGAAATGTACTGTCGAAAATGTCGCTGGGAAAGCCTTTCAAACTGAAGAAAAACTACGGAGGTACGCGTGAGTTCCCAGAGAGTAATTGCTCTTCAACCGGAATTGATTTGCAGCTAATCCGCGAGATTGGATTTGAAGAGGCAATGGTGGCGGCAGCTTTCAGTCGTCTTCACGCCCACGCGCGCTTCCACGGATTCTCCACGTTCGTCTGATAACGGAATACCGCCGGTGTCAGACAATTGTGTGACCCATGAAAGAGGCAAGGGTGGTGGCGACGGGAATAACAGTTGTGAAACAGGGTTCGGTGGCGGCTTCACTCGAATGGGAACTGAGGGGTATACGGCTTTGAAGTAAAAGCTAGTACATTTTACTTGCACGACTTCCCGCTGGAAAGTATAGCATGCTAAAGCACAGGACTAGTGCAGCCAAGTTTGTTCAAAATAACGCCTGCCGCCTGAAATACTCGTAACTGTGCAGGGCCCCTTTCATGACATCACGGTTATAATAAGAGTATCTAGAAATAAAAAAATGAAACATATGGTAATTGAGAGCTTTCTTCTGGGCTTTTACAAGAAAAAAAGTGACAATATCTTGAAATATCTTCCTAGCCTAGTACCTCCCGCTTTGTATACGCGGTGGACGAAATTCTTTCCATTCGTTGGAATGTTTAGTATTTCCACGTCCCCTTTGTTCTAAAGCAATAGTTTTAAACTGTAATACCGGTTTACAAACAGCCCGTCAGTGCAATATAGAGCATAATACATGCTTTTTACCTTGCGAAAACATGCATTCATTTAAGCACCTAGCTGCCTACAAGCACTCTCTAGAAGAAGACATGCGGAGAAAGATGCAAAAAGAAGACGTATGCCAACGTGGTTATAGAGTATATACCAAACAATTTCTAGAAAAAGGTACAAGCCATTCCAGTATGTGCAGGTGGATGCCCAACGGAGCTGAGGTATACTGCTGAGCAGAGGTATACTTTTTGAAGGATAGTACGAACTTGGGGATACAGCAAATGCTTTATCACAGTACACCTGTTGCAGTTGGAAAACAACCATCGCCCAACCGTAATAGGAGGCCCCTGTCGCTTTTAAAAATTAGCGGAGAAGGTAACCCCAACAGCGATGACGCCATTCACTCGTGTCAGGCCGGAAGTGTCACCTTTCTCCACCGGCAGGAGCCTGTTGCAGTTGCCGGAATTCATAAGGAAACACACGCAAAACACACCGCTCACCTTGAACGCTTTGCGCTAAAGAACACCTAGAGATTTGAAAAGTACAGCCTCGACATTTTTCTCCATCGTCGACGACTAACACCCCCTAAGAAGCCGGAGAAAGCTTGCAAGCACGCCCATAGAGCGTGGGGAAACACAGGATGCGTTGTGGTGTTTATTGAAGGAGAAGAAATTTGCAAGGAAGCCTTGCCCTGAAAAACCCTCCTGTAAAACACTGCGGACGGAATAAAAGCATGTACGTCTATATATTTGAACGCTTGAAGCCTGTGAGTTTTTACAGAGTCATCGCAAAGCCCACGTGCTCATCGGGAAAACACTTTGTCGAAAACATGTACGCTCGGTGTGACGAGTGCAAAAATAAGATGGGTTTGAACACGGGACATCTGTGGTGGTGAAAGATAACACCATGTCTCCTGTAGATGGAAAATAGTTTTTGAAAGAGGTTATTGATTCTCATTCTATAAACGAAGAAGTTGTATTGTTTATAACCGGGAACGCAACAAAGTTGTAAGATACTAAACTTTTACTGTTTATGCCTCCACAAAATATTACTTCGTTTCAACGCCTTCAGTTTTTGCCAAGTTTAGAGGAATTCGTTTGTATCTGTAATCTAGCTTTTGTGTCGTGGTGTTAGGGCACGTGTGTGTTGGTCACAATGTATATGTGTTAGGTTTCCTCAAATTAGAAGTGCAATTAGAGTCGTTGTATCTCTGTTTGTCTTGAATTGGTCTTCAACTCTGCCGCTAAAGATTGACTATAGGGTCGCTACCACTCTGTTTCCCACCCGTATAAAAGTAACAGTGCATTTTATAGCTTCCACATAAAATGCATGCTTGGTGTGTCTTCCCAGCAGTGCCGTTCTATTTAGTGCTGAAGTCGACTTTCAAGGAATGGGTTTAAGTTTTATTTTTGCTATCACATTGTGTACTGCACATTGAGGCAGGGCTATCTACGCAGGGAGATCGTTAAATCCCAACTTCATACCCCTCTTTCCCGTCGGTGCCTCCATGGATGATGTATAGTACTTCCAACACGCGTCATCTTTCTCCTCTTTGAACATTGCGCATTGGCACGCCACGTTCAGTGGCTACTTGGGCGGCGTACTAGAGCATGCGCTGTGAGTAGCTCTGAGTAGCTATAATAAAACGTTATTTTATACCTACCCGCTTATCATGTGTGTCCTTAGCCTGTGTTGTATAGATGGGGTCACTGCCCTTATAATTCAATACAACTATAATCCCCAATAAAGCTAAACCCCATCATAGAATATCTACCCAGAGCGTCAGCTGCGATAGACTTGCTTTTTCTCGGGATGAAAGGACTGTAATTCTGAAGCACTTTTCGCGTTTTCTGAGCAGTAAAATGTCACAATGCATGAACCGCATGGCGGTGATTGTAGTTGGGTAATGTGCTTTTGTTAATTCCAAGTGTGTCTGGCATAACCAGTCGATCTCAGGGGTCTTTTTTGTGAAAACGCAGAAATTATATGCACTCAGTCTAACAAGTTTGGCCTACTAAAATGAACGTCTGAGCTGCCTGCGCAACAAATAAACCAGAATTCTACCCAAGATTCACGATGGCTGCGTTCCTTGAAGCCGCGATTTTATTGAAAACGATACGTCAATTGGACATCTTTTCCTGTATAACTCATTTAAAGTTTTTGAATTGACACACAGTTACAAATACGCTTTGCGCTAAGCCTCCGAAAAAATATACTCCCTATACTCCATTCATAGTCCTCTGAAAGGTCGCCTTTTATAGGTTGCTTATTGCATGTGTAACTAGCACTGGAACGTAGAAACCACAAACTCAAGAAAGAAATACACGAGTTTCACTGAAACGGCAAGAGACGTTTCGTGAGAACAACCTATCGTTTCAGACTTGTACTTCTTTCTTTAGAAAAATAATGTTTGTTTTGCGGCTAACTGTCACAAAGGCAGGTTGTTTCAGATAGAATATTCTTTGCGTCATGGCAAAAGGCAAAGAGGCATCCATAATTTTGCCGGCCGGTATTAGATGCATCATTGATGTTCTGAGAGTCGTCAACTTGCAGTGATAGCTGCATCATTTCTATTATATACATATTTGTAAAACTTGCTTTGTCCATTCAGAAAGAACCCTGTGGCACCACTGCGAATAATTTTACCAAGTTGAATAAAAATTTCCCAAATAAACAAGATAAACGATATTCCATGTTTAGAGAATTAAAATCAGGGACGTGAATTTACAGTGATTCTGATTTACCTTTATTCTTTTCTGATTTCACTTGACAGACGCCCCTGCTGTGAAGTCATCAAGCATGAAACTAAGCAGAGAACAATCGCAGCTTCTTGTCACCTTCCAGTGCACTCTTCAGGGTGTGCCGTACCCGTTCGTGTACTGGAGCAAGGACCAGAATTCCTTGAATGTCACTGGAAAAAATCACGAAGTCACCCAAAACCGCCATGAAAATGGCAAAGTAAGCACGAGCCTAATTATGCGAAATGTAAGTGTAGACGACGTGGGAATCTACCGCTGCCACGGCGAAAACAGTCTCGGAAGCCGGAGTGCTCGTTTCGTCATGACCGAAAGCATCATAAACTCAGGTAAAAAAAATGAGTTGCTCCTACCTATCGCACTCCCCCCTTTACGAGTGTGTGTGTGTGTGTGTGTTTGTGTTTTTATTGTTGAAGCACCAACATTTGGTAGAAGCGTTGTGCTGGACGACTCAGTCTTTACACACTGCTTCTCGCAAACTCAAAGCAATGTTTGCTTAAAAAATATAAAGGTACTCTTCTCCATTTTTATAACTGTAGAGTGTGATGAGAAGTTACGTAGCTGCTTGGAAAGGAAACCGTGCTCGTAAAATACGCAGCTCTCATGAACCGCCTTCATTGCTCTACAATTGAAATGTGAAAGCAATAAAAGCATGGCGGAATCGCACAAGCATTGTCACAAGCTGTTAGCATGTAGCCGTTGGTAGGCTTCAAGCGCCTTTTGTAATTAACGTTATATCTATGGAAAGCTGAGCGCCAGGTGTATAGCTCATTCGCAATATACTTATGCACAACTGGTTATTTTATAGGAAACCAATAGATAGCATCATGACCACCAAAACATTGCTTTGTCCGACACTACCTTGCACATAAATGTATTTATCTCATTTGAGAAGCACAAATGTTTCTTTGCGATACACGTACAGCCATGAAAAAATAAAACGCGAACACAAAAACAAGAAACCGGAACAAGGGGATAGCGCGATTGTGTTCCATGTAAGTCAAAACAATGCGTGCTCTTTTACAAAAACAATGCCGGGAAATCTGGCTTTCCAAACATATCAATATCATATCATTATTAGGCTTCCACTAATATTATATTTAATTTGCCGTGTTATTGTTAATATTTTTGTATTGCATTTCATTTGTCTATGACTATGCATTTTGCGACGTGGTGAGCCTGTCGCTGCCGTCTTGCTGTATCTTACTAGATTAACTTTTTTCGTCACGGGACACTTCCTTGTCATCCCAATTGGGGGCTTAGATAAAATGATTACAATAAGATAAATCCTTTTAGTTTCGGGTAATACTGTTATCTTGAGGTACGTATACAAAGTGGAGACTTGGCAAGCCTTTAAATGCGGTTATCTCTTCGGCGAACTCTGGAAGGAAACGAAGAGCCTCGTGGCAACCATATTATTTTCTCAAACGTACGGCACCTGAAATTCGTTTTTAATCATGAACGCAGGTATGAGAGGTCTTTGTATGTCATTCATAACAAGAAGAATGGCTTTCTTTATTACCCCTATGAAATTGTAAAAAATGAGTGTAAATGGGCCGGGAATTGCTTTCGTGTTTGGTTAAATGTGGGAGCGTTATTGGGGAATTAAAAGAGAACCTTATACCCCTCAGATAAAGACGTCACTCATATCTTTAGTCCTAGAAGCACTGCAAAAGTTTTAGTAATCACCATATACACTGCGGCACTGCATGATTTGCTCGTCGAAGCAGAAAGGGATTCCAAATTTGGCTGTCAATTTGTTCGTATTTTATAAACTGAATGTCTTATGGGTCAACTACTGCAACTAAAAAAAGCCAGATAATGGCCTACACACCGCTTAAGAAATGCCAGTCAAACCAGCAAGAAACGTCAAGACCGTGAAAGGGAAATATTTCTACCACGTTTCTAAGTTATCTTCAGTGGGCAGAGCAGTATTTTTGTCCGTGGTCAAAAACGACACTAACTTTTGCTGTTCCTCGGACCTCCCGAATTACTGCGTGGTGAGGCTAATGGTACGAAAGAATGTTCGTTTGTTCTGTTTACTCTTTAACTCTTTCGGCGACACCAGAGGTGAAATATTCAGACATTCGCCTCGTCATATATCCTTATAGAATCATTCTTCTTAAGCCTGGTTGTTAACTGTAGTAGCCTTTTCGTTGCAATTTCTTTGTTTGTATCCCGGTTTACGTCTTCTTAACATGGAAGACATACCGAGTAGCGAACATTCTAAATTATTTGCTCCTTGAAGCGCTCCAGGATTTGGTCTTTGAAACATGAATGACCATGTTTTGTTGCGATGTCAATAGACTCCACACAGCGAAATTTCTGCAATTCGTCCTGAATGCCTTTGTTAGTAGCTTCAACTTGAAGTACCCTGACTGCCTGGCATTTTGTTATGTTCATCCTTTGCTGGCATGGTCCCTAAATTATCCATCCAAGCGTTGTCTCTAAAGCCACTAGCTTCCCACCTAGTCGTTTTATTTGTCCCATGAAAAACTCCCAATAGTAATCAGAGCCAATTAAAATCCTATTGATCTCGAGTTCTTGTTCTGTCTGTCTCGTCGCAATCTCCAAATGTAGCTTTCTCATCTTTCTTCTCATTTCTTTAGTTGGTCCTGACACACAAGTACGGGATATTATGTCCACTTTTATTGCTTCAATGACGGTGGATTGGCTTTCGGTTCGATGCCCTGAAGTCATTTGTACCACGTCCAAGATCACCGTTTTATTACCGCCGAATGAGCCACTCGTCAACTTTTCTTCTTTGATTACCTTTGCTCCTATTGATTCCGCTAATCCGGCTTGAATGAATGATCTTTGGCAGCCGCTGTAAATTAAGAGTCGGACGCAGTTGCCTGAGGAGTCTCCATCTTTCCAAGCTACCGCAGTTTGTAGGAGCACGCATTGCTTTTCCGTTCGTTCAATGGCATGCATGCTATGCGTTGTCCATTGTTGTAGTTGAACCATGGCGACATGTTGTCCGGCTTTCGCTTCTCGTTTCGTTGTACACACTGATGTCGCGTGTCCTTCTTTGCATCGTTTCTATTGCACGTTAGCTCTACAAATACGTGCTGTGTGGTATGCCAGCGTACATTTGGAGCATGCCCTGATGTCTGCGAGCGCATCCCTTCTCTCTTCCATCAGCATGCTGTGGCGACGAATTTCTGTCGCATCGTTGTTTTGTTTGCAAAAGATGCACACTCTTTCAGATGAGCTACAAAACCTCGCTATTGTAGGAAACTGTCTCGTGCTTTCTCTTCTCTGTTTCTGAGTCCCCGATCTTTGCTCCTTTTCTGTCTTCCTCTCTCAAGTTTACTTTATTCCGAAGAAATTCAAACAGTTGTGTTAGGGATTCCGCACTTGTTTTTCCTGCTGACTCGCTTTGCTCTGGTTGTTGTTTTTCTGTGCCCAGCCTATTCTGATCCATCTCCTTCAATTTGAGCTCTACTGATAACACCGCTAGAATAACTCTCTTCAACACTGGCACGAGCATTGGTGCATAAAACTCGGGTCTCACAATCACTAAATCGAGGGCGAGGATGCTCACTTGTACAGCTTGGAATAGCTTTCTTAGCTCTTCGGTATCCTTCGCTCATTTTACCTTTGCAAGGTTTAGCAGTTCGCTAATGTGCAGATCCACTTATCTTTCATGCCTTCCGAACGTGTCCTTCAATAACTGTATTGCGCTGTCATAGTCCTTCTCAGCGAAGAACTGTAATCTTTCCATTGTAGCAGCTGCCTTGCCAGTTAATGAAGCCGTTAAGTGGTTGAACTTAAGGGCTTTAGTCATGTTAGGCGTGTCCTGAACTGACGATTTGTAGATTTCAAAATATATTCCACTGCAGCTCATTTCCATCGAAGTTTATAAGATCCACCTTCGGTAAATTCACCAGCTCAATGTCTACTGGACTGGCGTTGTTCTTTGTGCTCGGCGCTAACGTCGGTAGGTTAGCCTGGGATTTACGCCGCTTGGGATGGACTCCGCAATGCTTATCTCAAGCTTTGATAGGATAGCCAATATCTTCATGTCGTATTCGATTATGCTCTCAAATTCACTGCCTACAACTTCTTCTGGTAAATATTGCTCCATTTGGTTGATTTCTTCTTTTAATCACGCTTCCAGCTCTTTTATCTGTGCTTGCGTAAAGCAAACCGCCATTCTTTCGGCTCCTTCTATTTGCTGATCGGCTGCGTTGATGACCTATGTTTTTTGCGACCGTAAAGCCTTCCTCTTTTTCGATACAATGTCTTTGCTCATCTTGCAAAATGGTTTTCTGAAGCTCTCTTACGTTTCGCTCAGCTCGTCAGATCCCGTAGCTTGCCACGATGGCCTCGTCGTTGTCTGGACCAGGTCAATCAGCTGCACCGACGCCGTCGTCTTTTCCGCTCCTGGTGCGCTAGTTGCGTGGAGGTAGAAATCCTGGTCACGGCACCACTTGTAAACACGAGAGAGGCCGGGGAACCGTCTGCATTCTCTCATGAATAGCTGACAACTGGTCCCGCGCTCACGCTGCAAGACGAAGATCTTCCTCGTCAGGGTAGGTGATAGGGATACTTAAAAATACCATAATTGGATAATGAAGTTCCGGCTCAACATCCGAGGGTTTTCTATTACCAAAAGCAAGGTTGTGCTATTGATATTACACTAGTTCTCCTTGTTACAGGAAAAAATAAAATATTTTCAGGTTGTCTACACTACACTATACACAATTGTCACGCTCTTTAAAGAACTAATTGACTGACTGACTGATCAAATCTCACTTGTAATCCGTCCTTTGATAGGACAATGACTTTGATCATATCATTCATATTATGTAAGCCATATTCTTGAAATCAACAGAACTAATAATGTAAACGCCAGTAAATGCGTTTTGAAGTTTTCACACGCCGCGGTGGCTCAGAGGATAGTACATTGTGCTTCTGAGTCCAAGGACGCCGATTCGATTGCGGCTGTGGTGGCTGAATTTCAAATAGAGGAAGAAAGCAAAAACGTCCGTCTGTTGACATTTCGGTTCACGTAAATTGTCCCGGGTGACCAAAATTCATCCGGAACTCTCTACTGCGGCGAGCCTCATAACCCAGGTGTGGTTTCGCTGAGTTAAGCCCCATATTCTGAATCTCACCTGAAGTCGTTTTGTAGTTTCCCGATACCCAAAAAGCGGAAAGGGAGGTGGGACTGGTTTTGGCTTTGAAAATGACGTTTTTGACAGTTCAATAACCTTTTATGAACCAAAAACCCTCCTGCGCCCAAAACTGCTTTTCGGGGAGAAGCTTACATTCTCTGGATATAAGAACGCTATACTCGTCAAGTTACATTATATCTCTGTGGAATATTTCCCCTCTGTTAGCTGCATCAAAAGGTGGGAGTTCTGGTTAATATATATATTCTCTCGAGAATCAATATTTAGTATTGTTCATAAACAAGCGCTCAGTTTTTGTTGATTTTTTTTAATGTCAGCGAATCGTATACGATAGCAGGCGTAAATAATGTGTGTTCAGCTGAAAACAGTTTGGTGGGCTGGAAAAACTGTGCGAAGAAAATATGGAGCATGCTTTTTATTGCCCGTACTACTGCTAAGGCATATCTATATAGCTGAACTGGTAGAAGCTAGTCATTAATATATTCTGCTCTGAAGTCTAGGAAAACCGAGGCAAGATGACGGTGTAGATGCAGTTGGATTTTATTTTAATTACCGGGAATGTTCATATTTGAAAGCGCAGATCCTGAGGCTGTGACGACATCACCAAACCTGGATGCTGGCCCTTCATTTATTACTCCTGTCAAGAATATCACTGCGACGCTGGGGCAGACTATATCGTTGAATTGCTCAGTTAAAATCCTAGAACCTTACCAAGTAAGTTGCTTTCTTTTGTCTATTTTTTGGCTGTATATAATTATAACGTTGTTTATCTTGTTTTAAGGAAGGTGCATGTTGATGCTTTGTTTGTTGACTCGAAGAGCACGAACCATAAAATTCCCGAAAATATCTCTCATCGTTTCTAGATGGCAATAATATGAAGTGAGAAAACAAAACGCTTCAAAAGTGGTAAACGTCGCTTTAAAAATGAAACTTCTGAAGCCCTTGATACTACCTATTATGTAGTGAACGCAGATGGATTAGGCTTGAACTTCCTAACGGGCAGTACGGTATTATTTACGCCGCCAATTTGCATTGGGGAGGGCACCGTGATAGGCTTCATTTAGTGTACTGCTTATAGCTGCTTTTTTTGCAGGTACTGGTGAGGTAGACGCCTCATAGTCGATCTCAGTAGCTATTTCTTTGCTATAGTGGGTAATGTTGTCTATTTCTAATGTCTCTGATTCTCAAAGGTGTAGGGGGCGATTTCACGTATGCACCAGCCGAGGAATTTCGAAGAACTGGCGTCACGTGGAAGGCAGCGCTAATTTTATACATAGTCAGAGTGGTGCCTACAGTGGCGCACCTTTTTCTATGAGCTTGTGCTTTCTGGTGCCACGGTGTCCTCTTAATGTTACCTTGTACTTTTCTCTGTGCGTATTATTTTTTTTTCATTTTTGGTTTCGGCTTGAAGGTTCGCCGAATCACTCTTGCTTGGGATCTGCTACTCATCTAGCTTCTCGTTCGGCAATTACCACGCATAAATTGAATTATTGGAGGGCCGAGTACATGTCTCTAATACACGTTTATATTAGTCGATGGCCATACCTCATTCGTTATAGCCACCTTTCAAAGATATAATCGTCGAGCTTTGGAAGTACGTCGGTTCTCTGCTTGTATCACATTCCCAAGTGCTCAGGATTTTAAACCTCCGTCGTTAACCTATGCTTTCGCATTATTACAGAGCTAGGTATGCCTACAACAAAAGGCCCTGAAAGCACCGAGAAAATCTTCCTTCCCCGTTGTAATCACAGCACGCTAAAAATGTATCAACGGACGTCTTCGTTCCTCTCTTCAAATCGGCGTGTTATTTGATTCTTGTTCACGCTGTCCGTTTGTACCATACGAAAACAACACCCAAAAACGTTACTCGTCCCACTTATAATCCTTTCAAGAACGTAGGAAAGATCTCAATGTTTATCCTCGCTCTTGAACAAGTCTTGCAATAATTAAAATAAATGCCTCTGGCATTGTATGCCACTTTGCTAAAGCCACAAGTCACTGCGCAGACAGGAATAACATATTAAGCTCGCTTGTGACAAAGACGTTAAAGGGAGAAAAAGGCTAATTTATATTTTAAAAAGAGTCACCGTAAAACATCGTTTACATCACTGCGATGCTCCGCATTGTCTTTCTGGCTGAGAGCAAGTAAAAGTCTCCATATAAAATGTTTTCAAAAACCTTTACTTTAATCGTAATAACAGACTAAACAACACGTATATCTTCTGCTACCAGTGCTTGTACTCGAGCGGTAACTTGTAGACCGATAGCTCTATATTCTACCAATGTTAGCCAAGTGCAATTGTATTTTATTCGCGCCCCCTACACGAGGCGACGCTAGTACACTCAGGTCGCGTCGGGACGTAGTCCTTCATGCGCACCGTATTCAAACTAATATTCCACACGGATGGGCTTAGACGGATAACATAGCAGGATTGGGGAGCCACAGCTACATTCTTGCGGCACAGCCGGAATCACACTGCTGGTGAGCAGACGCCAACAAATCTTTTCTTAAAAAACGGGATACGGCAGAACTTCGAAGTACCTTCCTCTGCGCCCTACTGAGAAATTGACATATCACATACAGTAACACAAAGAAGCCGTACGTGAAAAAGTATGTTTATTACATCGCAACGAACCATCATAAGGAAACATGTAAGACACCGCACACTAGTTCAAATGACATGAAAAGTTCATTTTTATGGCGGTTTTTCGTGAAACTTAAAATACTTCGCATGCTTTTCTGGAACCGTGTGCTTGCGTGTTTATGGTTGTGGCACCCTAAAGTACTCACACTGCAGTGTCCCTCAACTTGGTTATTGGTTTTAGCAATGAAGCCCTGGAAAAATTGCGTCTATGACACAGGCCATGTTAAGCACAAGACGACGTATACATTCCAGTCCAGCAGTTGCACATTTTTCTCCTTGTGCGTTGCACTCCTGTTTAACCCAATCTGTCCTTTAAAGGAGACATGAATACAAAATACAAGTTGAGTTTACTAGAAAGACTGCTTAGTCCCGATAACAATGATACGAATACCATCGCAATCTTCGAAGAAATAACCGAGATAATAAAGATAACGTGTGAAGCAGTCGCGACCTCCTAGCCAATTTGCCGCAACTTTTCTATGATGTCACAAAACCTTGATTGTGCGATTGGCGGCCGCCTAACTGACCTGTCACGAGGACACATGACTGGACATCTGTAATTCGGCCTCTAGTTCCATTTGACCGCATCACTTGAATGCTAACGTGCAGTTAACGCACTGAAAATTGTGTTTTATTGTTTGTCCGTATGACATCATTCTTCCTCATAACACGTCAATGTGGCGCAAAATTTGAAAGTTATTAGATACCTCTTGCTTTTGTTTTCGTTAAAAACATCTTTGTGGCTTTAATGGAGCTGAGTGAGATACTGAATCCTAGTTCCTTCAATTTAAACAAAGTTGTATTTTCTCTTCATGGCTCCGTTAAGCACGAACATACTTCATAGTCGGCATATTGTTCACCTCTGGTTTGGGTGTCTCGTTTCTTCCAGATCTTGTGGAGACGATTTAAAGGACAGCAAGTGATTTCGATCGGCTCTATTATAATTGCCCGTTCCCAGCGGTACTCAGTTATCCATGATGATGAAGGCACTCACAAGCTTGTCATCAAGGACGTGCAATACGAAGACAGCGATATCTATTCTTGTCTGATCACTTCGAATCATATGCCTCAGCTGGACATATTCCTTGACGTCGTCAGCATGTAGGTCACAAGTGCTGCCTACATGGCCTAGGAGTTGCTATGCAACGTAATGCTCACGAATTTCGCCCTCCTGTTGACGACGGACGGATAACCTAAAAAGGATCCTGGAACTACCTTTCTGGAATGGCATTGTACAGGGATGAGAATTAAGTGTTGGTACCCCAGCAACGCTTACCAACGTAGAACTCACTCCAGGACGTACTTCGAAATAAAAAAAATATCGTTCCCTCTGAATTGTTGGTATGTCCACGGCCGCTCGATGGAAACCGTCGGTGACGGCGATAGTTTCCTTTTAGGCCACAGCATCGGTCCTGGCGCTGGTCATGGGTGGAAAAACTGCAGCGGCGGCCGCCCGCGGAAGCTGCTTCGAGGCGCCGCTACACGCGTAGACGAACCGCCGTAATTTATTAGATAGTAATTTTTTTAAATACGCGGTGAGTCGTGAGCGTTACAAAATGATCAATATTTCAAAAGTAGTCACTGAGTCAGAGTTTAAAGGGGTCCTGAAACACCTTTTGCCGATGCCTGCATGTACATGTAAAGAAATAAAGCAATGTATTATCAATCTCCTCTTGCAAGATTTTGTTAAAGCGATGAGTATTAGCTGAGAAATCGTAAATCAAAAACAGCGGATTGTCGTGGCGCCGAAATTCCTCCTCCTTTCAACTTTTTCTTCGCTGTTGACGGCGCGCAGGCCTTCCCTCCCATGTTGCTACGTTCCTCAGCCGTGACGGACTTTCGCTATTGCGATTCTCAGATTGCCCCCTGTTACGGGCAAGCTCTTTTGGCTTTTTCTTTGTTGACACCGTGGATCCCACACTCCTCTCAAGGCTGGAAAAGCGAACGAAAGACCTGGCCGTGTGTGTGTGTGTGTGCGTGCGTGTGCGTGTGCGTGTGCGTGTGTGCGTGGTGCGTGTGCGTGTGTGTGTGTGTGTGTGTGTGTGTGTGTGGGTGTGTGTGTGTGTGTGTGTGTGTGTGTGTGTGTGTGTGTGTGTGTGTGTGTGTGTGTGTCCAGGTGGCCCAATAACACAGCAGAGCCCAACATCTTCCAGGTGGCTGGCACCGCAATAGCTAAGGTTTGGCCCTGGGCTTTGGTCAAATAATGTTTCTTCTCACTCTCTCTTTATCGCAGCTTGGAGGGAACCAAGAGAGCAATAAACGAGGCCCAGAGCTTGAAAATAATTAGAAATCAAGGCGTTACGTTGGTAATTGTTCTAATTGGCCAAATACTGGAAACGAAGTGACAACGGTTATAAGCTGTGGCCTGTCCTTCGCTCACAGCTTCCCGGAAGACACCTGAATGAACACAATGTGTTCATTCGATCAGATTATGATGTAAATAAAATACAGGTAAAGCGGAAGGAAATATACAGCCCGGATCATTCCGGTGGCCCTACTCATTTGGATAGATTCAGTAATGTATTAAAGCTACGCGACATCATGCCACCACCGTTATCTCATAACGAGTGGGTGATGGTCATCCCAATCATAAATACGTTCACAAACATGGCAACCCCTTCTTTACAGACATCATACATCGACAGAAAATAACTGCACATTTGGGAATCACGACGCTGTCTGACACGGAGGTGAAAAAAAAACATCAATACAAAAAACTAGGGTTACGTATAGCGCAACTCAAACAGAAAGCGAGAAACCTTGCTAGCTCCTTCGCGAGAGTTGCAAACAAAATGTATTTACTGGTTGGCGGCAACTGGCTTTCAAAAAAAAATTATTAGTTACCAGAAATCAGAACTTCACGCCCACGTTTGTTGTTGGTATCAAACTGCAATATTTAAAAGGAAGCGCATACCATGATATAACCTCAGGTGACCGAAAAGAAATAATCACCGCTTTTCTACTTCCTTCGGACTAGAAAACGGAGGCAACGTGAGAAAGAAGCAAGACCCGCTGGTACGAGTCTTGATTTACAGTGCATACGTTCACTTCACCGGGAAAACAGCGACCGGGTACTTTTCAACAAAACTCCATCCCAGTTCTCGAACGGCATCACAAAGGTGTTTATTAGCAGGGGATGGAAGCTTCCCACACGACTGTAGTCGTGCAGATGCCTAGTTACACAGCCGCAGCGATTGTCGAGGTGCAGCGAGCTTTCCGAGATCGCAGCTCGTTCTCAGCGAGGTCAGGGTTGTGCCATCTATGCCTTCACAATCCGTCTAAGCTACGTACCCACTAAAAGCAGATGTTCTTCTGGCAACTGTGCAAACCCACTAGGGGAGTAGCACGACCTTTGTAGTGCGTAGCAACATATTCTAAATGGGCGAATCTGTTGCTCTAGAACATATACGGCACATTTTCCAGATTGTATGAACAGTAACAAATTGTTCTTCAAAACCATCTATATTATAAGTGCAGTGAGCAAAGTGCCAACAATATAGCACAGAAATTGCGACAACATATTCCGGAGAACGAAGTGCCTCCTCAGCCCTAATTCCTACACCACTTCGTAGCAAAGGAATTTTGATCTGTCCACCTTTGTACCCAGTTCGTCGCTTCGTACCCGCGGCTGTCCCCATACAAAATGCTACGATCACAATGGAGCACGCCAGAGTGTGCGAAACAAGCTATTGGGGACGCGTTTAGCGAGCAGGGAATTACGGCGCCACCTGCTGGTAAAGATTGTGAAGAAACAAGCCTGTTCAAACCACCCGCTTTATAGCAACATAAAGAAAAGAGAAGAGTTGCATTTGTGGTCCAATTTCAGTTCGTTACGTGACATCAGTAATATGGCACGAAGGTGTAAGTTAGAAAAGGTCAAATACTTGAAAGTTCCATAATGGTGCAGCCGCCGCGCAACATCTAATCTTGAATTACCTTATTATTTGAACAACTTGTTATTTGAAATTTTGGTAAAGTTAATAATATAAGAGTCTATAATGAGTTTCCTCCCCAAATAATAACATTGTTTGTAACTACGACATTGGGCTGAAAAATAGCAGGAGCAAAGGTTCCGGCAAAAATACGCCTTTACCTTCGTTTTTCTTAGTTTTAAAACAGCCTGTTTTATTTTCCACTTACATATTTGCACAATATTTTTCACCTTTCTGTGGAACTGCAGTTAAATTTGCGGTCACTAAAACTCTTCAATCCAAGCCAAACACGAAATTCAGACGAGCGCATGATCTAATGGCGGCCCATTACGACACAGACGGCCTTGATGTGAGCCGCATGTGCAGCTTTCCCGCTCATGGCAGTCCTTTCAACAGTGATTACTCTGCAATTTGTTAGCGAAATGAAAATTTATTTTGCACAGCTAATAATTGGGGTGAATGCTCGCTTTGTGCACAGTGTCAAGTCGCGCACATTGCGCAACTAGGTTCCTGAGCCATGGAAACTATCCCATAGAAATGCATGGGGAGTAAGATTTGACAGCAAATTACACAAGAAATATTCAGAAACCTCGAAAATTCTTTTAGTGTTTTCATCTTCACGTTGACTTCTGGCTGTATGCCAAATATCACGTTCCTAAAGTGGTTTTGCTAGGTGCCTGAGAGGTTGGAATTTTGAGCGAGAAAGCTAGATATGCGCATAGACACTAGCGCCAGATTCCTCTCTAGTTTATATTGTAAGAAACTCTATGGGAGCGTCGAGCCAGCGATATACGCCGGCCGTGTGGAAGCGGTCAACACAAACTCGCGACGTGTTTGGATGTTGTTTATTTACTCCAATTCTTGGTAATGTCGATAGTGGGAGGTCCTCCCCTGGCTGCTAGGTGGCGTTTTGCACACTTTACAATTGATTTTAAATGCGTTCTAGACTGTATTTGCAGCTGAATTTTTGCTGACGATGAATGCGTGTTGACACCGATCCATCTCCGATGTCTCGCCTTCAAAATTTTGTATCAGTACTCCTTTACGCACCCAGGGAGCGCAAAGAGACAACAACCGCCTTATCATCGACGAAAATGTTGCAACAGCTAGAACTTCAACCAGCGGCCACAACACAAGGAGCGCGAATAAGACGGATTGGCAAGAAATTTAGGGTGCCGGATAGCTAAATCTACTGCAAAATGTCCGTAGGAAGCCCAAGAACGCCGTACCAAGGGCGCTACAAAATAGGCCGAATTTGGATGTTCGCTCAGTAGAGAGACTGAGACAATAAATATAGTGATAACGGCAACTTTAGCCGAGCCGTGGCACTTAGCTGACTACGCCAAATAAGAAAAAAGGAAAAAAATCCATAAAATGAAACGTTGTCGGATAATGCGGGAACAAGGTTCAGTCACATATACACCTAAGTTTCTCACAAACATGCGCGCAGTCTTTGCTCCACAGAAACACCAGAAAAAATTGCTTGCCCGGGCAGCTGGGCCAGGACACGACGAAATGCCCAATACTGCGTTCAGCTCGTGTCCCGCATCAGCATCACACGGCCAAAGCCACTGAGCCACCATGGCGGGCTCTCATCCCGCATGTCCTTCATTTTTCGATAGGTGCTTACCCCCACCTAAAGGTCAACTCGTTTCAAAGCGCAGGCCTACTGCCACTGTTAACGGCTCAGGTTCGTTTGCGATTTAAACCAAAGCCCTGTAAGGGTAGGGAAATCGGGCTTTCAGAACATACAAAACATTCCGAAAGATGAAGTGCGATTGGGCAAAAGAAACTGAGTGCCGGGGGCCCCACTCTAGAAACGGAAAGGAAACTTCAGGGTCACCCGCGGCGCAGGAACACGCAGTCTCTACGTGTCGCGACGTAGATGGCGAACCGAAAAGAGAAAGAGAACACTCTTGGAGCGAATCGCGCGCTGCCACGATAAATGACGTCGCGTGCAGCACAGGTATGTCACCGTTGCCGCCGCGTCGCCGAAGCGGCAGTGAGGAAAGCAATGTCCACCGATGTCACCGAATGGAACCGCCGCCGTTTTTTCAACACCCGAGGCCCAGAAAACGGAACGGGGCCACGACGCCGAGCACAGGCCTCAATGGCGTGCGAAACTGGCGGCAAAAAAGAAAGGAGCGGTCCCCCGATGCCAGGCCCTAAACACGGCGTCAAGACGGCGACAACACGCCGGCAATGATGGCGATGATGATTAAACTTTATTTGAATCGAGGTGCTGATGTTAAGGCACCCGCCCGGTGTGAGGCTTCCTTAGTCCGGGATGCCTTGGACTGTGCTGGCCATCCGTGCCCTCTCCACCAATCGTTGCTAGGGTGAGGTCGCAGCTGGTCAGCAGCTCCACCCACTGCTCATAGTAGGGGTAGGGTTGGTTTTATGGGTGAGGCAAGGCGCCGGCAAGAAAAAAATACTGAAGCCAACGTATATGTGGTTGAAATGCCCTACACTCATGTCGCCCCAATGTATAGCTGGAAATAAAGGCGAGCTTAGTGTGTGGACTCCAGCACACTTGTCACTTTGCCACAAGATCGTGGAAGCTGGAGTGGCCATGCGTTTAGCGCACCCGGGACAGCGAGTCGTGAGGCCTAGTATGGCGCATTCTCTTGTCGAATATTAGGGCATCACTCAGCTCTATACGATGCATCTCTGTAGTTACCTACTGCTGTAATCTTTCTCATTAAGAAGGACATGAGCGTACTTAGCCTCGTGTCCACCAATATGCACTCGCACGCAACTAATTTCAGCCACGTCTTTCCTGCAGCCCGATCCCCTCTGCTGGCAATGCGGCATACTATGTACTTTTGATCACGTGACCTGGGCCTACCAAATGAAACACGGCAGATATTGAGTTACCTATCTACCAGAAGAACACTACGACAATAAATCCACCATCTTAGATTCAAAAATCAAGTTTTAGTTGATTGTACGTGCAACCAAAATATTCAAAGGGTTGTTAAGAACTTCGTCGTCGCAATGGTTTCTTGTCCAGAAAAAAGTGAGTTTCTCCGTCCCTCTCTTCTTTTTCCCTTTACTTTTGTCTCTTTTTTTCTATTTTCCTTCTATCTAGGGGACTTTTTCACGGTCTTTTATTACTCCTAGAAACCGGGATCACAAGTAATTTGTCTTTGCGTTTCCTCACCTAATGTTGTATCGATGCAACAATGTCTGCCCCATGTCTATCGCAATACTCGTTTGTTTCGTAGTACTGCCGTTTTTGGTATCCCTATTGTCCTTAGCTATTGTTTAATAACATAGTATTCACCGAGTACCGTCTCCTGCACGCGCGTTCTAATACCACTTTTTTTCTTGTATGCATGAAGCAGCCGAAAAGTTGTATAGTGTATGCATGTATTGTCATACACTGCAACCGCCGCCCAGACAAGTGGCAAGGGCATCGTCAAGCTGCTGTTGTACAGCTTTTAATGCGTAGCATTCTTTGCCAAGGTAATCTCAGCGAACACATTGTAACACCCCGCATTTCCACAAAAAATGCAGATATCGCGGAATGTTCCACCTGTAATTGTTATAATACCGTAAATGGCGATAATTGGGCAAACGCAATCGTGGAAAGGTAAAAATTAGGAAAAATATATAAAAAATATGAAACTTGGCGAACCGTATAACGCCCTGCATTCCCACAATAATGCAGAATTAGCGGAAGTTTCACGTGTAATCGCTATAATAGCGTGAATGGAGATAAACGGTGGAAGTACATTTTGAAAAACTGAAAATTAAGAAAACTATAAGAAAATTGCAGAAGGCGGATAACCGTGTAACACCCTGCATTTCCTCAATAATGAAGATTTCTCGGAAGTTCAAACTTTAATCTTCATAATAGCGTAAAATAGAGATAATTGAGCGAAAGAAATTTTGAAAACCTAACAAATACGAAAGTATAAGTGCACGAGGATGGCTTGGTGGGCTTGTTTGTGTAGCATCATAAAGGGGTTAACACCGCCCAAAGACGACGACACACAAGGGAGAGATCACAGGACAAGTGCTGAACTACAACTGTTTTTTTTTATTTCGCCATGAATGACATAAACTAAGGCAGATGCAATAACAAGGCCGAAAAAATATGACAAACATTTATCTCACACCCGGCTTCTATGCTCGTTGCTCCATACTGTTTTTCCTTTACTAAGTGCAAGAGATGGCCTGCTGACGCAGTTCTCATCTAGACGGTCAAACTCACGTGCCTCGGTAAACTCTCGCGTATGCCAGTCCTTTCCTCAAGCAATCAGCGCTCCCCGAACAGCGCCACGCAGGCTCAATCTTTGCCGTGCCCACCTTGGTGGACCGAAACAGCCATCTTTCCTACGAGGTGTTTATGCTTTCTCAGCCTATCATTAAAGCATCTACCCGTCTGGCGACATCAGATTTTCCCCAATCCAAGGGGAGAGAATAAATAACGCCTTCATCACATTCAACAGATTGTTCTCCGTGTTTTTTCGAGCACCCGACTTTTTTTCTGCCCCCTCCATTCACCATCGGTAGAGCTTCGAAAGCTCCTTAGGAGCAGAGAAGATTACTTCAACACCTGCGCGCGCGTCACTCTTTTTGAGGTTATGCGCAACCGTGTGCATATAAGGAACACCCCCTACAAATTTTCCATCCTTCGCCTTATCTCCGGGCAGTACAGGTCACCACGTTTTAACTCTTTCAATAAGTCACGAGCCACTGCTGTGAGCAAATGCAGCGGGTACCCGGCAGACAACAGGCGGTTAATATGAGCCGTGAAGCTTTTTTCTGCTGAATGTACACATGATTTCAAAAACGAATTTTTTAGACACAATACCCGGTTTTACCAGTTTTGCGTAGTTGGAGGAATAAGGAAGTGGCGGTTTTGACGCACGGGGCTCGTACACCCAACACACACGTTCTTGAGTAAAATTAAACATCATATGAATAAACTTGAGAGAATCGTCCAGTGGAACCTCATGCGTCAATTCCAAGGGAGTAAGACCGTCGTTGAAATTCACCAAAACACGGATACTGATTCGTCAAACTTAACAGTTTTACAATTTAAAACTATGATGTAGTCGTCTACATACCTAAAAAGAAGTTTTACATTCGAACCAGATTAATGCTCACTTAAAACACGATCATGATGGCTAAACAAGTCACTTAAAATAGGCGCGATGCATGACCGGATGCTGATCCCGTTTTTTTAAAGAACGTGCCCCCTTCCCATGAGATGGACGTTGAAGTGAGGTAAAAATTTATTAAGCTCCGAAAAGGCAGCGTCCGTCATACCAACAGAGTTCTGGAAACCCACAACACGATGCTGTCAATTGCGCATTCAACGCAGTTTAAAATCTCTTTCAGAGGGAGTGAATGAAAAAGGTCCGTAATGTTGATTGAAAACGCTAAAAGCGCTTCGTAGTTGGCTTCCAAAAAGTATAATACTTCGTCTGAGTTTTTGACCTTAAAGAGTTCGTCAACTATTAAAAGCTTGAGCTTTTGTTGCAAGAATGACGCGAGGGGTTTTTGCGCTGCCCCGTTCTCCAAGACACTGGCGGGAAAACGGGAAAATTGGTTTGTGGTTTTTTGCCGATTAAAATCCCTTCAAGCTGAAGCTGTCTTTGCTGGCTATGGAGAGTGTCAGGGACTCTAACTCCATACTTCCACGCAGCCTTAGAGCGTATTTTTAACTTTTGTAAGCTTAACATCGCTACGGCTGATAAAAAAGGGTTCTGATGGCACGATTTGTTTTAATCCGATAGTTAGCAGCAGAGAAAACCTTGTGAGCTCGGCTTCTGCATACGTAACAAGGTTCTTCTACCGGCTGTACTGTCAATGTTTGGAGTCCTTCCTACGTCACGGAAGCGTGATTTTTGGAAAAACCAACAAATCTGGCTCTAAGCACTCACGCTCAATACAAGCGGCATACGAATGTTGCCAATTAGAAGACAATTCTCCGAGTTTCTGAACATCATTTTTGCTCTTGTTCCAGCTTTCCTTTGTGAAAAGCCTGAATAGTTATAGGAATTTCATTGATTGATTGATTGATTGATTGGTTGATTGATTGATTGATTGATTGATTGATTGATTGATTGATTGATTTGGTTGAATGACTCAACCTATTAGGACCTTTTATTTTATTAACATAAAAGTTTCGCCAAACAGTTCATGTATTCTGTACCTGCCAATAGCAAGCTTCTTGTTCCAAATAAACTCCCGCTTAGAATAATATTTTTAAATCCTCTCCGTGTTGTAAGAACAAATTGTAGTAGTGCTGCTTATGTTAGCCAGAGTGCCAACTTTTCCATTCCAACTGCTGTGTCATTTCTTACTATTCTGTACTGCAGTCGGTTCACATCGGCCCTTTTGTTGTCTTACATTGTTAACAGTATATTTTCGAGGTTTCTTTAGCCTACATCTTTGCCTATTTATTTGCGGTTATCTTAGACTTTCATTCAGAATGTATACGTTCCACCTTCTTGGTTAACGTGGAAAATTTGTTGTCAAGGGGTACTGAGAGCTTCGGCTCCTTTTTACTACTGACGAATTTGATTTGTTTCTTTCCTCATTTTGATGCTTCCTATTCTTATATTTAGGATATTTCCATTTTCCGAAATTAAGTCAGCACTTCTCTGGACCTTGCCAGGACTTCTATGTCCTCATGTGATTTGCGTTTACTAGCAGAAAAAAGTGGGAGATTTTTTTTTATTTTTTGTTTGCCATTTTTATTTTTGGTGTTCATTTCTTACTGATTCACTCTAAAAATGTGATTGCCTGTCAACGAAATCCTTTTGGAAATTTTCCCACTGAGTGTTCACCGACCTCTTCCTTTATACGTTCGCCTAGCTAAGTTGCACTGAATATTCCAACTATTTCTTGGTATTTTCCATCCTCGTTAATACAGTAAACCATTTCGTTAGGGTAGCTAGACCCTTATACGTCGGCTAGCAGGGGTCTTCAAGCCTGTCGCGCCAACATTCCTTGACTACAATGTCTGGGAACCTCTAGCTATTGTGCTGGACTTCTTCCAATACTCATCGTACCATTTTATGAAAAAAAATTGTACTGCCATCACGCTCCTTTCTCGATGCGATTTGTTGCAGTTTGTATTGACTCTATTTTTCCCCTCAGTAGAGCCCCGACCGATTAATCTAACATACATTCATTCCTATTACTGGCATGAAGCTCCACTGGGACCTGCCCGTAGGTTGATATTCGTCAAACCCGTTGCTATATCCCTCACCAGGCCGATGATTAGGTCAGGCTGTCTGCAGCTGCTGTAGAGTGAGGGCAGACGGCAAATTTCCCGGTAAATAGGAAGTCTGCGGTTTAACACAATAACACGGTGGTGAGATATTTTTTCTGTCAGGGATTGTTAGTTCACCTCCCGGTGTACCTACTGTGATTGCAGCTATGTACTACAACGTCACTGAGTACCGCAGGCGCTTTTAGATTTATTGGAAAGGCTGCCTGGCGAACTAAATGCTAAAACGTTTTCTGAGGCAGGGAGTCTGAGTCCCACTTTCATAACAAGAGCTGGGTAAATTGATTTTCTTGCATCTTATAAATAAGCCAAAACGTGCTCATTTCGTAGTAGACGCAAACAGGGCGCTCTTTCCAAAATGAGCGTAAATCAAGTAAGCCTAGCCCTATATTATAGCGACTCCATCATACACCAACCTTCCATCGTCACCGCAAGTAGAGACTGTTCAGAAGAAAAGCCAAACGGGTGAGTCCTTTGTTACTTTTAAATATTGGACCATAACGTGTTGTCTGCAATGTACTTAATAAGATCTGCCAAGCGCGGTGTGCCGAGAATTTTCAACATACACCTGGCACTCATCATTGTGAATTCATTTCCGAATGCCTTTAGCTCGATCAGAAAATGCAATGTTTAGGCGCCTGCAGAGGTTCAAAACAACTTACATGTATTTCGCAAAATCCTAGCGCCTCTGCGGCGCTCCCCCCCAAGGGGATTGTAAAGTACGCAGCCTCATTACAGCCGGTCTGTTGAGCGGCTCAGTAAAGCTGTTCTTAAAATCAGATTTCCTGTTAAGTGGCCTTCTACTTAGCTCCCTATATGCAACACGGATTTTGTTTGTGAGCTAAAAGATGACGTTGTTATGTTGTGCCAAGATATTCTTTTGTAACACTCATTCTCTTGGGTAATGACAACCAACAGTGAAGGGTATGATCCCGACTTCCTCCGAAGAATAACGGATCACGCTATATACCTATATAAAGCATATACACTAGTTTCCTTTGTGCTCCAGCGCTAACATTTCCTATTGCATTTAAAACACAAGGATGTACACGCTAGAGACGTATGCAGGAGATTCACTTACATTTGAATGGTCGGGTTCTTCTTTACTGAATGTCGTAATGGAATGGTGATGTTACGAATCGGTACTTTGATTCGGTAAGAGTTTACACTCTATTATCACGGTTCAGCAGCATCATTAGTCCATCTATATCTAGGGGAGCCGACAGTTTCTTTCCAATGCTTCTATGAGTGCCAATCCTACACAATCTCAACGCAGAATTGGCGTCTGATTTTTTTTAGATTTTATTTTCGTCGAATGATCTGCGCTTGCTCATTTCTCTCTCGTCTCTTGGTAGCCATGCTTTTATATTGATGTTGAGCTGGCATTTACAATCTACACCTTATTGCAGTGCACACAGACGCAAGTGCGCCCTGCATGCGCCGGCTTGGTCATGGCGGCTGTTTATAGAACGTACCAGTGATGTTTGTGTTTTCCGAGCGGTTGGGTGAACCCTTCAGCTTTTCGGCTAGAAATAGCGGCGTAATAGCCCACTAGTATAGGCGAAAAAAGCGCTTACGTAGAAGGTGAAATTTCGTATAGAAAAAGGTTATACAGCAGAGAAATGAAAACTTTACCACTTTTTAAATTTGTGAGTCCGAATGTAGGCTGCCTCAGATTCGGTTTGCAACAACAATTGTTGCGACCGTATATCTATCTATCTATCTATCTGTCTTGTCTGTCTGTCTGTCTGTCTGTCTATATATATATATATACTATATATATATATATATATATATATATATATATAGATAAATCTAGAGAAAGATAAACTCACCACAAAGCGCGCAGAAATAGTATAAGTAAAGAGTCGGATGCACAGGCAAGAACAATAACAAACCAAGGTTTACTTACGTAGCGGCAACGGGACTTGCCTTCATCAGAGTAAAGTTACATGATTTTGCTGTGTATATCTATCTATCTATCTATCTATCTATCTATCTATCTATCTATCTATCTATCTATCTATCTATCTATCTATCTATCTATCTACGCAAAATCATGTAACTTTACATCTGACGAGGCAAGTCCGTTGCCGCTACGTAAGTAAACCTTGTTTGTTATTGTTCTTGCTGTGTATCCGACTCTTTACTTATACTATATATATATATAATATATATATATATCCGCGATTGCAGCGGCCCGATTTCCATCTAGTATCTTTTAGTATGAAACTTATGACTTCTCGTGCCTGTGCGTGTGCAAACCAAAACGTCATCAGAAGGAAATATATGAATTGATATTTTAGACACGAAACAAAGCAAAGTTTCGTGTTAATTGCTATATTTTATATAGTCTATTAGCCGACACGAAATATAGTCCTAAAGTATTTTAAAAAATCCGCTCAACTTTCTCATAGCCAAGACAAGGATGGCTCTTCCTCCGGGGCAGAATAAAAGTAGACCCCGCGCTTCGGTGGACGTTTTTGTAGCGGGTACCTACGCTACGCTACCTTGCGCGTCTGCGCGGGATGACCAGTTTTGCCCTTAAGAGCTTGAGGTCAAACCACACCAGCTTCCGCAAGTGCCCGGCACGGAGCAGCGGCCCGATAACGGGGAGAGATAGGTGGCATGGGAGATATAGGCGAGGAGGGAAAGGAGATGTGCGCTGGACCCGTGCGCCGGACGTGGCCGAGGAGAGCGAGGATGCCGTGCACCGCAGCGGAAAGCGCTCGCCACGAAGGAAGGCCACCAGGCCACGGGCGGAGTAGAACTGTGTTGGATAGAGGAAGGCGAACATGCAGCTGTTGCCTATTGTACAGCGGAGGGGCTTAAACAACCCCGCGATGCGAAAAAGAGGAAAAACGCTACTGTTGCGTACAGCTCCGCTACCTTCAAGTCTTACGTATTAGTGTGAGCTTACTTCATTTTTCGCTTGAATTGTAAACGTCGTTGAGGTGCGTGACCTCTTTGGCCAATTCGGAAGCGCTTTCGCCCCTTCCTGGCAGATAGTAATAAGCACCCCTTCTAGCTATCAACTCAAAACTTCCCGCCTGCTGCCACAAACATCAGGTTTCGCTTAATATTTTTCCTTCCTGCGACGAATACTTTGGCAAACCCCCAACTCATATTTTGGTCGCTTGTATTTCATTTTGTAACGAGACTTTATACTAAAGTAGAATGTGCTTCTTAGAACGCGTCAACCGCCTCTTGGTCGAAAAAAATTACGCCCACCTCCCCTCGCGGGAACCCTGGTGTGATGCGACGCTGAAGGGGGACCGGTTCCGTTGGGTGTTTCCGTTGGGTCGATTAGTCGAAATTGCGTGAAACGTGTAGTGAACGTGAATTGCGTGTCAATCACATCGTTTGGGTTTCCACGCGAGGGGATGCGGGCGTAATTTTGAGCATAATGAGAGACGTTGTTGTTGTTGTCGTTTAGGAAAGAGGCTGCTTTGCGGCACCGGAGCTAGGCGTCGGCAGGCAGGCTTCTCACGCACGGAAGCGGCGCGCAGCGCACCCTAAATAGAGGATACCGCGGAGAGAGAGAGTACTGCACATGCGCACAGCGCGCAAGCGCCGCCCACCGGCGGAGTGAGAGTGCACTGCGCCAACGCCCCGCAGATGTTGGGTGAGAGTGTTCAACTATCGGAGAGAGGGAGGGATGAGCGGAGGAGAGACGCAGCTGTGCGGACGCGGACGACGACGACGACGGGACGCAGGACAGGCCGCCGGCTAGAGATGTTTCCCCTGAGCGTCGCAATCTAAAAAACATAGTCTATTAAAAAACACACAATTTAGATCTGGAGGTGGTTGTAAACACCGAACATACCAAATCACAAGATATGTCAAAAGCATTGCTGAGCACCTGAACATT
Organism: Haemaphysalis longicornis; assembly: GCA_013339765.2. Taxonomy (NCBI): domain Eukaryota; kingdom Metazoa; phylum Arthropoda; class Arachnida; order Ixodida; family Ixodidae; genus Haemaphysalis; species Haemaphysalis longicornis. The sequence goes on along the minus strand of CM023450.1, from coordinate 164,248,579 downwards.
CTTTCTCATCCTTTCAAGCGTAACATCACAAAAACGCTGGGGTGGACCAGCATTTTTGTGACGTTTTCTTCGCAAACGTGACGCTCAGCCGGATTGGCCTGCATTGGTCGTGCTTTACAAAACCTCATCACAGCTTTATTAGCGCACTCCTTGCAGAGCTCTCCCAAACAGCTTTTATTTGGAACGTTGTAAGTGGCCAAGTTTTCCCGCGTTCGAGTGCCGTTGGCTGCCGGTGGTTTCTTTTCTTGTCAACGAGCATGTAAGGTTAATCGCGTTAGTTTCCATTCTGAAATATTTTGTCCCAAACAAAGCTCTGGGTTGGCTGTACACCCTATAACAATACGTGAAGGTGGTGACATGACATCTGGAAAAGGAAGCGACTGTATGGTAAGGACAAAAAAAAATTCCCGCATCTCCACGAAGGGAAACATGACGAGTGGGCGAAGCACTGGGGATCGTGCTCACCGCAAATGACCCGTGAGGGTGCTTACTGCAGCTAAAACGATTTCCTATCCAATACAATTGAATACAATCTTAATTTAATCCTATCCAATCCAAAAATTTCAATCCAAACGAAATCCAAGTCAATCCAGTCCAATCTAACGCCCCCTCGTGCATGCGCAGCACGGATCTCCAGGAGCTCTCTACTTTCTCCTCTCCATCCTTTCTCTCTAACCTTTCGTAAACATTTATTTTCCTCTTTTTAACTTTTTTTTGAACTTTTTGTTCACAGATGTTTCAATTACACCGTGCTGTACGTCTCCCTCTCTCTTTCTCTCTCTCTCTCTCTCTCTCTAACCTTCTGTGAACCTTTTATTTTGTTCGTGCTAAGCTTTTGTGAACCGTTTTTTCACGGATGTTCAATTTACACGTTGCTGTGTCGTGAGCACGGACACCGGACGGACAAGCCTCGACCTTACCTTAAGGTGCTTTGCCGCTAAAAGCAGGCTTGCGCCCCTCCGCCACTTGGACTGAAAGATACGCCTACAAACGATCTCTGCAGCGTTGCGAAGGCAGGAGCGAATTTACCCAGCGTTCGCCGCGCGGAGCTGACTGCTCGCCGGCGGCGCGTCGGCAGTACAGCTTTGTCGTCGTCTTTAGCGGGGTTGTTTTGGGCCTGTTTCTGGCGGCCGCTTCGCGTCCATTGCGCGCTTCTTTCGCAAAGGTTGATTACAACTGTTAGACAGCACCTCCTAGGTACCCGGACCAGTGGAATTAAGTGGTCGTACGGCAAAGATACGTTGGGGATTGGTTTGAAGGGCGGGAAAACAAAATGTAGGCACCACATACAGACATCTGGCCTCTATAGAAACCCTACCTTTTGCGCACGGCTTGCCACGAATTTATGAATACCAATTTTGTTGTGTTTAAGACGTATTACAAAAGGCGAAAGGAGCAACTGGTCCCTGATAAATCGCAATTATGAAAGTTACCCTCAGCTTCCTCACGCATTTCTCGGGCTTTCTAAACTAACTATAATTTTAATCGGTATAAATGGGAATCACTAAGCTCACATCCCGAATTGTTTCGGTGTCTACGCTTGTGTCCCGCGGTGTGTGTACCCCCGACCACGGAAGCCCCGACCTAGCAGATCAAGATGGCTAGGTTCTGCTGTCTCACCCTTCAAAAGACGCTCATCTCTTTTTCTTGCTGCCGACGCACGGCCGGGCTACGGCGGCGGCGTCCACCGTTTTAGCCTGGCCGTGGCCGACGCTGCGGCTTTCGGGATGCTGCCCCCGCGAATTCCATGTAACGGCTGGCAGAATCTCTCGTTTCCACTCTTTTTATAGCCAAGTGTGGGAATTCATAACGTGGTAATGGGTAATTGTTGTGGGTGTCGTTAAAGCTTTGCTTTCCAACACCGTTCAACAGCTGCATTGAAGGAAATGTTTTTTTTTCAAATATTCTTTGGTGCGTCTGCTATCAGCACCATCGCTGAAACTCGTAGGCTGTGAACACGGCTCGAAGCCAGGTTAAAAAAAGTGCTTTGATAGGTATAGATGGGCTATCCCCGTGGACCGCACGCTGCGTCTCTGCTGCTTTCGTTTGCCGCTGGTGCAGCTGCATGGCGCTCCTATGGTGTTCAGCGACAGCTCCGTGTTGCAATTACTTCTGGCGGCACCTGTACAGTGTTTTATTCAGTAGCAATCGTCGTCATCTCTTTAGTTTTCGGCCTCCCATGGCACAGTCGTGTAGGACAAATCCTCTTGCAGCCCGTTCTCGCCTCGGTAGACCTCCACTTCTTCGTAAGCTGGTCCGGTGGCCGTCTACGAGCGTGAACTGTGAAGCGATGGCTTAACAGATTCGTCCTCGCCATCTTCAATGCGGAAAACCCGTGACGTGACGGTCGATACACTGTGACGACGATGGAGGCGGCAGCTGCTCGCATGAGGCAAGCCAACGCACAAGTCCGGACGTCGCCGGGGTTTTTCATGAGGCAAATGCCCCACGTGTGCTTGTATTATCTTTTGCTGGGGCAACGGCGCGAGGATGGTGGCGGGCACCTCGCGCTGGTTGTAAAGGGGCCCGCAACACTTTTTTCATCTTTTAAGTGCGAATGCACTTTATAAGCACCCCAAAACCCTTCCCCCAGCCGGCGGCGGGGGGCGGCGGCGGCGGCGGCGTCTGCAGTTTTTTCCCCTCCCTAGCAACGGCGTGGAGCGGAGAGGAGCGTCGGTAGCAACGGCGCGGTGACGTCACGTCACCACGTGACCGCGCTCGTTCCGCCTCCTCGCCGTGGCTGCGCGGGTGCGCGCCGCTCCCCGCACCGCTCCTCGCGCCGTGAGGGGTCATGGTATGACGTCACAGCGCGCCTCCTCTCCCCAGCAGCTGCCGCGCGCCTCTCTCTCCACCGGGACGTCACACTCCCCTCCTCTCCCCCTCGCTCGGCTGCAGCTGCCATGCGCCGCTGTCCCTCTCCCCTTGCGCTCGCCTCCTCTCTCAGCCACCTGGCTCGGCGCGCTCGGCCCGGCGTAGCGTACCCCCCTATATATGCAGCGATAAACTGCCAGACCTCCGTGGGTCGGCTCGCGCGCGCTCACGGGCGAATGCCAACGGATTTTAACTTTACTCCCCCTCATAGCATCACCCCGTGCATTCGCACTTAACCATGTTCACCCTCGGGGAAATGCTTGGGATTTTTTTCTTTAAATAAAAAATGCTCGCTGAACGTCGGAAACCAACACACTCGTACATAGATTAGGGGGTCGCAAAGTACCTACCAAAAATTACTGCTCTATGCCTCATCAGATAACTTGGAACTCGCTCAAATGATTTTTTTCTCTTTCCCGTCTTGAATTTCCCTTCGACGGCCCGAATTACGCCCACTAGGCCACGGAGGGGCTGTTGGCCGGTTTTTCGATAGTTGCTTTAATGAACGCTTTTTTGATAGAAATTTTTAAACGTAAAACCACAAAACAAGGCAGAAACGGTAGGCGTATCTGGTGCGACGAACAAATCACGCAGCTCTGCTCCGTACTGGCGATAATTTAAGTTTTCGCAGTGCTTCCAGACGCGAAGAAAGAGTGAGATCCCTAATGGAAAGTTTTTGGCAGGGTCCTTCTAAAGCAAAGCTTAAAAATCTCGTCAAGCGGTTTCACCGCCTGGTGGATTTGCCTTCACTTGACTGCAGCTGCGCATCGCGTGACTGGCCGGGCGGAGCTTCGCAGAGGGCCGTGTTCGCCACTGTCGCCGCCGTTGCTAGCTTGGAGCATGCGCTCTCTGCAGGTGATTCGTGCTTCACCAAGTGACGAGCTGCGTTCATGCGAGCTTGGCCAGTAATGAAGCAAATGCTGGCCGTTTTTACGCGCGTTGCGCAGTAGCTGGAGGCTTTTAAAGCCTCCGGCGGTGAGGAGCGCATGAAAACCCTGTGGATATCACAAGGCGAGCAGTTTTTGGTTCACAAAATGGCGGTAGATGGACCATAACCATAGACAAACTCAAGCTTCGGACGAGTAGTGCAAAAATTTCAGTTACAATCGAAAGTAACCGAGGAGAACCATTTAAAAACCCCTTTAAACCCGCAGCATTTAAAAAATCAAACAGCAACATTAACGAAAGGTTCTATGAGATAGGTTTTTCTTTCCTCTTGGAACGCTCTTGGAGTTGGGCAACGTGGTTCTATAAAAATTCCAGTAGGCCACCTAGATTCACGCGCGTCTGCGTCGTAGGGATGCGCTGCCATCGAGGACTCTGAGTTGGAGCCGTAGAAGGCGGTAAATTTAAACTGACTTGAGCAAACCTCTAGAGTGTTATCATGGGAGGAACGATTCAGGAGAGGAACTGCATGAGATTGTGCGGGAAAGAAGGGGAATCATTCACGTGGCAGGGGTGCCAGTGGACTATCATCGTTCGTCGACATTTCCAACGAAATGAGCAGATACGCGGTCAATGTTTTTTTTTTTTATGTGGGATGAAACCAAAAATTTTCGCAAAGGCCGTTATTTATGGGGGTATTTTCTGTGGATTCTGTTCACTGCTAATTCCTGTGCCCGCGTAGAAAAGCACAATCTCGTGGCGAGTACGTGAAGCCAGGTGTAATGTGAAGGATGCAGTATCATGCCTATATGTATATTGCCGTTTCATAACCGCTCTTAAATACGACAATCTTTCTAGGGTTACGTAAACGCGCAAATTTCGGACTGTCTGTCTGCCGGTTTATGAGTCCCTTGATTCAGCCACAACGCCAGAAATTAAATCGCTTTTTAAATAAGAAAGTTATATAGCTAAACACCTTTCCCAACTGCTACATCGGGTATGAAAGTTCGTGGTTGCCACCTTTGTGGAGAAAAAACGATATTGGGCATATTTTAGGCAAAACGTCAACACTTCATTCGTACTACCAGTGGTCTTCTAATTATTAATAGATCGGTATATGATTTTTGTAACAGAAAATAAAGAAAACTTCCTTAAAGGACTATTTTGACCTTATAATACAAAAAAGCTTCGCTGCCCAAGTTAATCGACAGCTAAGGTATTCGGTAATGGTTCTTGAGCATCCTGAAGTAACGCTCACACTACATGGACAGAACGAGGCCTTACACAAACCACAGCGCTGACGTGCAGCTGAACACGAATACTAACAATCGCATAGCAATGTTACAACACATAATCCAGGCAAGCAAACTTTCCCGCTTTACCCCGTCATGTACCAAGCACAAACGCTGTTTGCATTGACCGTGGTTACTTTCATGAGCGAGAGCGTTCTAAAAATCCAAGATAACATTTGTGTAGCTTGGAAGGAGTTTCTGAGTATTTAGGTTTCTGTCAATTCGAATAAATACAGTTGCGGGTCAGCGCTGCGGTTGGCTAATTCCTTCTTATATCCGTGTCGAAGGTCTGCCATTTGAAGATTTCAAGAGCCCTGTCGATACATGTCGTTGAGAGAGAGAGAGAGAGGAGAAGAGAGAGAGAGAGAGAGAGAGAAACTTAATCACAGTTGAAGTGAGCATATTTGTGGTAGGGGTCTTCAGTCCAAGACTCCGTTGGTACGACCGTTGTCTTCGCCCTTTCCGCTAGCAAAAGCTGCGTTTCAGGAGAAGAGCTGGCCAGCGTACTCTCCCACTGCTCGCGTGAGGGGTTGGGGATGGGGGGGAGAGCTGGGTTCAGTTGACATTCCCAGACAATATGGTACAGCGTGCCTGGTGCTTGGCAGTGAGTACATAGGGGATCGTAAAGAGTAGGGTGGATGGCGTGTAGTCGTGTTGGGTGGGGGTAGGTATTAGTCTGTAGTTGTCTCAGGATGACTTCCTGTTCTTTCGTGGGCCTGATCGGTGACTGGGGGATAGAGTTGTCTCGCTAGTCGATAATGTTGGGTGATGTCGGCGTATGTGAGGAGCGGTTGCCAGGTTCGCTCCGACTCTTCTTGCGGTGCCCGGTGGGCGAGTTCTCGGGCCAGGACGTGTGCCGTCTGGTTGCCGCGAAGAGCAGAGTGGGCCGGGGTCCAAATGATTGTGACCTGCTTCTGCGGTGGCCGTTGAAGGAGAACCCGAAGCGCTTGTCTTGAAACCCTACCTGCTTGGTATGCTCGGCAGGCGGCTTGGCTGTCCGTAATAATTACGCTGGCCTTTGTCTGGGAGAGGGCAAGGGGCGATAGCCGTCTCTTCAGCCTGCTGGGTGTTCGACGACCGAAGCGTCAGGCTGGAAAGGAGGTCGGTTGTGGAGGTAACGGCCGCCGATCTTACCCGTACCTCGCGTATTCCGCCGCGTCTGTATATACGACGTAGTCTTGTCCTCCGTACTGTTTTTCTAGCGCAGTTGCTCTTGCTAGGCGTCTTCCCTCATGATGTTGAGGGGACATGTTCCGGGGTATTGGACGGACAAGAATTCTGGTCCTTAGTTCAGGCGGGATGTCCACCTGCGTTTTCCGTGATGTGCGGCGCCGTGTAACCAAGCGTAGCTAGCGTTTCCCTACCCGTTGGGCTTGCTCCGAGTCTTACTTTCTGCGCCGTAGGTGGGCCTCCTATGAGCTCTTCGATGGTGTTGTGCAGTCCCAAAGCCGTGAGTCGTACCGTAGAGGTGCTTGGAGGAAGTGCCAGGGCTTGTTTATATGCCTTTCTAAGAAGGACGTCTAGCTTTTCGCGCTCCGATGTCCCCAAAACCGCATAAGGAGCCACGTAAACGATTCTGGATACGACGAAGGCCTGCACAAGACGGACCATGTCGTTTTCTTTTTAGTCCATGGCTCCTGTTCGCCACCCTACGCAGCATCCGAATAATTTGAGCCGTGGTTTCTTGGAGCCTGTTGAGAAGCAGGGTGTTTTTGCAGATTTTCCTGGTATGTCATTCCTAATATCTTGATTGAGGGTTTCGGTTTGATGAGTATGCCATCGAGCCAAATTTTGATGTCTGAAACGTCCCTGCGGCATTTTTGTACTATTATAAGTTCCGATTTCTGCGGGGCACAAGTTAAACCACATCGGCTGGCGTAGGTGCGGACGACGCGTCCGCTGCCATTTGTAGGCTGTCTTGCATAACGCCTGGAGAGCCTTTGGCAATCCAGATCGTTATATCGTCCGCATACAGGGCATGCTTAATGTTGGGGATTTTCTCTAATTGTCGGGGAAGGCCTATCATGGCTATGTTGAAAAGTAGAGGCGATAGCACTGCCCCTTGTGGTGTACCACGACTGCCACACTTTATGGGAGACGACTGGATGTCGCCAATCTTAATGATCGCAGTCCTATCAGACAGAAAATTCTTGATGAAGGAGTACGTCTTTTCCCCGCAACCCAGGTTGCCAAGATTTGTGAGGATTGCTTCGTGCGTTACATTGTCGAACGCACCCTTCAAGTCTAAAGCCAGGATCGCTTTGGGTGTGGTGCGACTGGCTGCCTCAAATATGTCCTTCTTCAGCTGCAGTAGTAAGTCCTGAGCTGAGAGGTGCGGGCGGAACCCGAACATCGAGTGAGTCATTTGGTCCGTCGTTTCAAGAAACCTTTGTACACGGTTAAGAACGACGTGTTCCATAAGCTTTCCGATGCACGAAGTGAGGGAGATGGGGCGAAGATTATCCGTGCAAGGTGTTTTGCCTGGTTTTGGAAGGAGACGAATCTCTGCTTCTTTCCAGGCCGGTGGCACCACTCCCTTCTTCTCCAACACTCGTTCATGTAGGTAGTCAAAGCCTCCACGGAGCCGTCATCCAGGTTTGTTAGGGCCTTGTTCGACACGCGGTCTAGGCCAGGGGACGTGTTCCGGCGGATCTTCAGCAAAGCCGCCCTCACTTCAGCTGATATTGGGCTATCGAGATCTGAATTGTGGCGTCCCCCGTACTCTGGCAACTGCACCCTGGGTGTAGGCGGAAATATCTTGCCTGTAGCTCCCGTAAGAGGTCTTCTTGCGTGCCAAGGAAATTGGTGAATGATGGCTTGCATCGTCTTACTTGTTTCACTCCGACTTTTAGTACGGTCGATTAGGTTAGCGGAGGATGTTCCACGTCTTGGATGTACTTAGTCTTCCTTGAAGAGCATCGCACATCTGAAGCCAGTTCTGCCTACAGAGCTCGGCCGCGTACGCTGACGCCTCTTTGTTGAGCAAAGCTATTCGTTTGTCGGAGTCTCTTGTTGTGCCTTTGCACCTTCCATCTGCGAAGAAGCTGCGCCTTGCCTCCCATAAATGAAGCAGGTGTGGGTCGACCGCTGGAATGTCATCGGAGAGGCTGAGTTTCTTCGTGTAGTGAGTGATTCTTCCACGAGTGTCTTCGCCCAGTGACTTATGTCTTCTATCTTTTCTTCTGTTTTACACCTCTTCTATGGGAGCGTAGTGCTTGCCAATCAGTAAGTTTGCTACCCCGATGACCCTACGGAACTGAGGCCCTGGGATTTTCGTCTGTAGTATCATATGATCACTCCCGAGGTTGTCCTCCGTATTGCTCCAGGTGGCATTTGGGGCGTGTGCAAACGAGCGTAAGGTCAGGGCTAGTATCCCGGGCTGTGCTCGTGCCTATACGAGTTGGGGCACTTGGCTCCGTGAGGAGAGTGAGGTTCTCCTCATCTATATTTTCAACAGTTCTTTGCCCCGTTTGTTGACGTACGTGTATCCCCATTCAGAGTGAGCAGCGTTAAAGTCACCCACAACGATGAATGGGTTGGAACCCGCCAGGCACTTTGCTTGTCGGATCATGTCTGCCAATCCCGGCGCTTTGTTTTGGGGCGACAATAAATGTTAAGATGAACAGGACTGCTCGTACATTTGAGTTTCTGCGAAACCAGCTCTGTAAGGACGCAATCATGGGGGTTACTAGAGAGCTGGTGGTGGATGGCAGTAATGTTTTTTCTTAATTAAAGTGCACACGTCTCTGCCTTCTTTCGTTGTCTGTGTAATATAGCCCGGGAGCTTGGCAACCACCGTTGATTCTTGAATCGCTATTACGGCGGGGGTTCTTGTTGATGAGCAATATGCTGTTGAGGTCACCTTTCTTATTTTGAATCCCCTGCAATTCCACTGCCAAACGACAGTGGGACAGCACGCATATATTTTTGCACTAGTGGTCATTATGGTTGATGGGGAGGGTCAGTAGTCGTGTCATTTAATACCGGGCGATTAATATGGCTTCTCTCTTGCGCGCAAGACGGCCAGGAGGGTTGTAGTCTGGGTTTCGAGGACTCTCCACTCTATGTTGAGTATTCTGAACCTGCCGCCGAAAGCTGATTAAGTTGGGAGGCGATGGCTTGGAGTTGGGTTAGTATCGGGGCTGTAACATCACCAAGGCTGGCATTTAATGTTTCTCTGGTGACATACTGGGGGTTTGTCTCCATGATGTCTTCTTCTTGGTTCTCTATTTTGCGTTTCTTTTCGATTATTGGCTGTTGGTCTGGTGGGGGAATGCTTGGAGGTGGGGGTGTTTTTTCTTCAGAAGTTACCTCTCTGACTGCAGAAAGGGATTGTGTAAGAGTGTTAATGGTCTTAGTCTGTTCTGCCATGAACTTCTTGAGCGTTTGTATTTCTGTCCTTAGTGTTTGAATTTCTGCCTGGAGCTTGTTACACTCGATACATTGCTGAGAAGGGGATGTGGGGCGAGCAGCGGAGAGATAACTGAAGCCCAGCTCACCTGGTTGTGCTTCTCTCCTTTTGTTGCTGCTTGGCCGGTGGCTTGGATTCGGCGCGGGAGCGGGACTCTGACCGAGATCGAGACCTCAACTGGGAGCTGCAGCTGGATGAGTTCTTGAAATGAACCGTTGACCGGCGGGAATGGGACCTCGACCGGCCTTCACTTGGAGTTCTGCCGCGGGAGGGCGTCCGCTTCCTCAACGACGTCTTCATCACGGATCCGGAACGATGCTTCGAGATGCTCCTTCTCTGACTGGCATTGCGCCTTGTTGATGAGCGAGATTGGCGGAAGCGCGAACCACCACCACGGAGTTCAGGGGAGGGAGAGCGGGCCTGTCGGGAGGACTGCTGCTGATGCAGCTGAGGCTTTCTACGATTCACAGGCGGCAGGTAGCGTTTGGCGCAAGACTTGTCCCCGTCGGGTGGGTGCCCCCGCACAAGATGCACTGGGGGTGGCGGTCATGCGGGTCTGTTGTTAAAGAGAGCCCACATTTTCCGCACCTCGGCGTTTTACGGGGTTGTGGGCAGACATCCTCCCTGTGACCACTCTCGCTGCATTTGCGGTTGTAAGGAACCGTTCTTTTGTAGAGGTAGCAGCGAACCGGGATACCACTGTAGTTGACATAATAGGGAACGCGTTTGCCGCAGAATGTGATAACCATCGTTTCCGTGTTCCCAAGCCTTCTACATGTTAGAACTTCATAACTTGGATCCTCGATGCGTTTAAGGACTGTGTCGGGGGTTGTGTCAAGGTCGATGTTATGAATGACCCCTTTGCAGGAATTGTCTGGAGATGGCGCGTATGACGCAACCTCATAGGAGTTCCCATCAATTGTTAATTTCTTGATCTCGCTTAGCTTCATGGCTGTAGTTTCACAAGGGGTACTCGCGACAAGGACGTTTTGGTCCCCGTGTACGCGCATCTTGATGTTGACTACTCCAACTGGCAGCTTTACTTCAGTGGCTATAGCCATTAGCAATTTTTCTGGGCTCACCCTGGCAAGGCGGAAACCATTTCATGGTCGAAATGCCAGCTTCAGATCTTCAGCAGGAAGTGGAGGCTGTCGGGGCCTACGCGCTGCGGGCCAGCTTTTGCAAAGGGCGGGCTTCGTTTGGGCCAACTGCTGTTGACCTGTAAGGAGTCGCTGGTCTCGGCGGCGCTTCGCGCGACGGGCGACGACAATCCAGGGCGCAGTAGCTGTTGCGTCTTCCTCCGAAGGTGGGGTGGCGTCGTGGTTGTCGCGGGTTTCCATCTCTTCATCCTCCGAGCCGGCGTGTGATGACAGGTGGGCTTCTTCAGAGACGACGCACGATGACGCATTCGCCATCTGGTACGACGTGACTGTTCAAGTCCGGGATAAGCCACACCGCTAGCGCGTCAGGATTAGCGAGGCGGCCGCCGCTTCGGTAGTTCGAATGGCCGCAAGGTGCAAACCAATGCACTTACGGCATCGGGTTGGGTATCGACGGGCCCCTGGGGACTTAAGGAACACGATAGCAGCGTTGTTTCAGAACAATGAGGTTGATTTCCGCCAGAGTTAATCCTAAACCACAGCCGATGCAAAGCACCTTCGATCAGCTCGTTGGCTTCGTCGTCTTCCATCTAAAAATCTAAAAATCTAAAAGTAACAATCTAAAAGTAACACAACGTTCCACTAGGCAGCACGGAAGCAGTGTGAAAGAGGGAAGTTTGAATTGAAATGAGCAAACCTTCCCCGTGTTTATGGAGGCATGAGCCAAAAGGAAGTGGAATAGCGTGTAAGCCGGGCGGTGACAGAACAGACATAGTCACATGGCCGATGTGGAAAAAAACTGTCGTCTTTTCAGGGCTTGTGTAGCCAATTTGGAGTACGTATGTTTCTTGGTCTGACGTGTTTCGGGCCGCTGACGTTTCTGAAGGCCAATTATCTATATTTAAATGTCACCGAGCTAGCAGGTGGCGGCCCATCTAGCTGGGTTCGTAGTTCTTTAGACGAGGCTTCTCAATATTTATTAACAAGTCTGCTTTGGCACAATGGCTAATATAGTCCATGCACCTAATTATGTCTGCAGAAAGGCGAGAGCCCTCGCCAATATATTTTGATAGAGCCGAATACAAGAATACATCGTCGAACTGTTAGTGGTGATGTTACTAGGCAAAACAGGTCACTTTCCGAACAGCAGAGCGGTAAGTTAAAAGTGGTTCTCCCTCATAAAAATATTTTCGCTTACGCTTACTTGAAACCTAATGAAAGGAACATTATGAGGTTTTGAGGGGAGTAGCAGCCAAGGTTATTTTTTCTTCAAATGAGTCGTCTTCATCCCAGTGCACATCACTGTATGAAATTCACGCGCGCATTACTACCAAAAGCAGGACCCTTGCTTTGCTACTCATTTTGTGTGCACCCTTTAGGAATGTGGTCCGCGGACAGTCCCACAAACAGGCACTGTCCACTTGAACTATTGATAACTCTTTGTTTAATACTTGCCGTTGCTATCGCCTCTATTCGGGGCCGCTTATCGCGTTGTTTCTTTATGTATTGTCGAAGTTTAATCCAACATGTGTTTTAATTTCAAAGACAACTGCTGCTACCAGTTATGACATATATCTTACCTGAGATATACCAGACGCTTCTTAGTTTAATGGGGACATGTATGTGCCACCTGAGACTTACTGGTAGTTTGGAATGGTATCGTATATTCCTGCATCGTGTAAAGCGCTCTATTCTGGCCTGCGGATACTTTGAGCGACAGGCAGATATAGGACAGAAAAGAGAGAGGGAGAGATCAAAACTATGTGTGGGATTAGCACAACCGGAAACATCATCCCTTAAATGTTCCACGCTTTTTCCCTCATTGGGAAAGGCGCCGTTTCATTGAAACAGTGCTTGATAAGTCACGCGCCTATAGGTAATTGCCCGCGGTGCGATGGGGCTGTGTGCTTGGCCAGTCTAACAATGTCGAAGTTGATTCCGTCCATCGCCCTCTGAAGGAGCTATCGTACGTTAAGCCTGAAATCCAGTAAATTTTGGCGCTGTAAGGACGGGAAATAAAGATATTTTTGGGGGGGCGGAGGGCATCAGACGTCGCACAGGCCATCGGAGCAAGCTCACTGGTGGGTTCTTAACGGCATCGTCGTCTGGTTAAACTGGATCCAAGTTTAAGTACAGGTTTCTTTGATTTCATTGATAAGTGTAGTTACAACCATAATTGCACGCCATTAGCTAGTCATGTCGCTCTGAGGTCCTTCAGGTCATATTTTGTCAGGTCATCTCTATCATGTCGGTAATGTCGGTAATGTCGCTCTTGCGACTCAGTTATGATGGCGATGACATAATAGGTATGGCGAGTCCAGGAGGGAAAGCAGGACCCAGACGTCCGGTTCTCATGGTGGTCAAGAAATACTCTCTGAGCAATGCAGTGGGCGCAGCCTCGTCTTCATCGGAATCCGCTGTCACGCCCGGCCTGCGCCCATTTCAATTTATATTCACAACACACTCCCGCTCCCCCCTTCCCGGCCAAGAAAACCTTAAAGTGGCCTGGAAATAGGAAGCCTAATTTCAGTTGCAGTGATGAGGCACAGATGAATTCTTTCGGAGTGCCGCATTGGAGATGGTAGAGCGAAAGCGTAGATAGAGCAGTTTCATACAAGGCAGCAGGTTATCCCGGAAGAAACTCAAATATGCTTGTGCGTCGTGACCTAGCCGGCGAGAGATTCGAAGAGGAGCACTGGCGTGTAACCAATCTTTTGAGGAGCGGGCATACTTGCGCCGAGTGCCCAGATGAGCGCCGAGAACACAACTGGCGTCGCCTTCTGTCACGCCACCGCGAACTACGTCGCTGCTCCGGGAGGTTGCCATTCTCGTCTACAACCGTTCGTCTTGACGACAGTGTAAGAGAATCCACGCTGCTCCAGTGACGGTACGCATCTTCTGGAGCTGAGCGGGAGGCGTACTGGGGTCCCGGCAGTTCGTACACTGGGAAGATGTTCTCTGCATAGGCATCATTACTAGTACTTCCCGCTTGCCTGCAAGCAAAAGACCCACAGCCACCCGCGGCCTCCAAATGGCCGGGCCAAGGGCAACGGGGAAAAGACCTTGCGGGCGCTTCTTCTGTGTGGAGAAAGACCCGGCCCTCGAATCCTGGCAGGGTTGACATGGCAATTCTGGATATTGGAGGCTTTTCTGGGAACCGCTGCTGAGTGAGCGGTGCTGCAAACTGTCGTTATTCCTAAGGACGGTATTGCTAGAATTTGCGGCTCGACTACGGCGGCTGCTTCGACGCCGCACTCCGTTGTGCTGAGGGACGCAGTTCATGCTCGTTGAAGCTCCGCATACTCTTCAGCACGTCGTCCGGCTTTGCACACTTTGTGCTCCCTGTAAAAGTGAGGCTTGCTCGCATTTCGGGAAAGATCGTCTTCACTGTTGGTAGTAGTGTACACGTTTCTCCCGCTTTTGACACAGTTGGACTTGTTGGATCCCAAGGTGAGGCATCACCTTCAGGAACCTCATTTTCCTTTTTCGTAGTCTTGTTTTCATGGCCTTTCCCATTCTTACCGCTGTTCTCACAACATACGTAGCAACTGCTGTGCGTAGCGGGTCACCAGCGCAAAACGCAGCCGTCTTGATACCAGCCTCATGGGTATGCAGGGAGCGCGTTACTCCGCCAACCACCCTAAACGAAGCAAGCGTAAGTTCGGCACATCCGCGCTGGCATGCAATCCGGCCTGTTTTCCTGAAGAAGAACATTAGATCGCGTGTCTTTCTTCCTGACGTCCCGCCGTAGGGATGAGGGCTTGTCGGCTGCAACGTCATCAGGCGGAGGCCCTCCTAGAGCCACAACAAACCACTGGATAGTTCCGAAGGACAACCAGTTTCGTCGTTTTGTGCACCCTGGAGAGTCCAGCTGAAAAGTGTTTCGACGGCGGTGAGGTGTGGAGTCAGCCGTGAAATGTTGCCTGAGGTAACTTGCCAGTAGAAATCTGATCCAATTAGGATACTGATGTGATCGTCCATCTAAGCCGACGCGAGCGAAATGTGAGCGGCGAAAAGACCACGGTCGTGCATGAGTCCGAGTGTGTCATCTGTGATTGGGGGACTGACTCGTAAAGGCGCGGATGCTTGGACCTCCAGGGTGTCGATGGAAGCTTGCTTGCCGTTGTTCTCGCTGGTCGCTGTAACCGGCACGCGAGGATACATCTGAGCTGCTGTATAGTGGCTCTTGCAGAAAGTTACCAGCGTGAGGCCCGCAACACCTTCAACGGAGCCGCCCAGAGCAGGCGACACGCCCCGCCGAACGAATGTCCGCTGGCTGCCCTTGTCTAGCAGAACCCTCACCAACAGCTAACAGTTGGGACCCGTCGCCCACGCGACAAGTCATCAGGTAAACTGCTGTGGGACGTGTGACGCTGGTTTAGCCTGTAACCACCGAAGATGCCGCGTGGGAAGCTCTAGGCACGGCGGGCGGGCCCCCTTGACCAGCCTAGTAGGCAGACCTGGTAGCGTGCAATCTGGCTGAGACACGTCGCACAGTGAAGTTAGATGCCGGCACAAACAGCGGCTGCAGGACAAGCGTTCTAGCAGTCTGGCAGGCACGTCCGACATGATTCTCCTTGCCGCACCGGAAGCAATGTCTGCCTGCTTGCAGTCGCCGGCGGCTCTCGTCTGGTGGCACATTCGCGGTGCATTGCGTGATCCCATGGCCTCGCCCCTCACAAAGGGAGCAACAGAACGATGAAGAAGCGGCGACGACTCTGCATGTAGGGCTGCGGCAGATGGTGAAAAAACCTCATGCGGTGTCTGCCGGGGTGCTGGAGGCCGTCGAACCTGAGGGCCGGTGCTGCCCATGTGCGCTTCTTCCCGAATTTCACCTGAATACGGAAAAATCCAAGATCTCGTACACTTGCTTGGCATCACGGATCACCTCATTCGCTGCCGATTCTTTCATGCGTTGCCGGTAAAGAACAGCAATGTCATGTGGCAACGCCTTTAGCAGGACACGGTGGATTGTTACAGCATACCGGTCGGGCGCCACGCCTAGCCCCTCCAATGCGTTTAGGCGAAAGGCGATCTCGTCATGCAAGCTCCGGAGCCTCTCGACGTTCGCAGAGGTCTTTACTGGAGTTATGGCGAGGAGGCATCGACATGATCCGCGATCAACAGGTCACTGCGGCCAAAACGGTCTTTCAGGATCATGATGGCAGTGTTAAAGCCATGCTCCGCAAGCCTGACTCCTTCAGACGCGCTTTTAGCGGGCCCGGCCATGTACGAGCGGAGGTACTTGAATTTATCGATTTTCTTCAAGTGTTGTTTGTATAAATGGTGGCATCAAATTGTTCCCAGAATCCCTGCCAATGGCGACGGTCCCCCGAGAACGGAGCAATCTGCCGCTTGGCTATGGCGACAGGGGAAACTGGCACGGCGGGATGAGCCATGGATTCGCTCACCATTCGACTTTGCGTAGGCTCACCAATAGCGAAGCTCGAGGGACCGGGGACAGCAGAAAGCGACAATCGGGTGGTATACCAGGAACTACGGTGGAAAAGGAGCAGGTACGGGGCTTGAACTACAAAAAAGGGCAATCGGCATAGCCTGAAGCTTGTTCATTACTGATCAGATTTTTAAAACCAGATCGTTACATGGTCTGCATCGTGTCGTTGCCTATAAGGACCTTTACTGGTGCTTGATTAGCACTAATATATTTCTGGGCGGTTCTAATAAATTCGGTGATGTTTAAGAAAATAAGAATGTAGCTAGGGCCCCTTCGCGATAGAAGGTACCAAATATTTCGGGCTGACGGCTAATCTCAGAAAAAACGATGGTTGCGATGTCTCTAGCGACCGAAACCAAATTTGGCGCTTGAGACTAAAGCAGGGTGGATTCAGACGAGGCAGCCGTAAAACGTACTAGAAAACGAACCATTGCTGGAGGTGGAACAAACTGGGGCTATCAGCCGCATGTAAAACAAGAAAAAAAAACCTAATATAATCCAGAGATTGCACATTCATATGAAACCTATGTCTTTCATATCGGCATGCACATGCTGTTCCAGTTCTACCACCTAGAAATTTCGTTTCTCTTCTGGAAAGCATATTTAGGTTGCGTAAATGAGCAATTGTGAGCTGGGGAAGTTTTCCTATGTACGTTGTCCAATCTGTTTTACCGGTCTGCGTGACTAAACGAGGTCTGACGTGGCACTTTTTTACACTCGAGAAAAGTAATTATTTTTTCTGACTTTACCTCCCCTTATTTATTTTGTATTTTAGAGCGCAGGTGTCTAGCCTCCATGTCTTGGTTACTCAGCGTCACTCTCGGCACTCAATACCATTGCATAAAACAGCACGAAAAAAACAGGCGCGCCACTGTCTCTCAGCGCGGCGTCTGTGTTACTGTGTTGTCTTGTGTATTCGTTCCGCTTCACACGTAGCATATACCAGTTTGCCCGCCTTCAATCGGTATTGCGTCTAATACCATACATCCCGAGAGTACGCAATGCAGTGCCTGGACGAAAGTACGTACACAGCGTGCGGAGTGCGATGCGAAGGCAACTAAATTGAGCTCGGTGCAAGCATGAGGAGCAAATTGGATGCGGAAATAATGGCGGTACGGTGATGTGGAAAGGAATATATTTCAGCTTGCGGTTGTAGGTACTGTTTCCAGGCCACGCTGTAGCGGAGGTCACCAAGCTCTACGCCTGCAAGATTGTACACCAGTAGGCTGTTTGCGCTCTTCAATTGGTGCCTGTCCAATGCGACCACAGCGCTCTTCTTTCTTAACGAGAGAAGAGAAGTACGCCGATACTTTACGATTGGTTAGTGCTCTCATAGAGCCGTAGTTCTGGAAATATTGGTCTGTTTCACTCACCCAAACATATAGCGCTCGTCCCGTTTGTTCCTCACTCGTCCGTCGTCGTTTTTTGCGCTGCAACCATTTTAACTATGTACCAACAAGCCCAACTGGTTCTCAATATATACACTACCCTAAAACCTCCCCAAAACTATGCAATTGTAGTCATTTGAGATACCTCTGGTCAGTAAACGTTCCCACGCTGATGTTTCTTATGTCGAATTTGATTTATATTTTCGGACGTTTTAGGTATGGCGGTGACTCCAAACAAGATGACGCAGCCTTTGTTATCGCTACTATTATCTTAAACCTCAACTACCCAAATTTCAGTGCTTCTTGGTAGTAATACCTTCTCAAAATATAAGTTCGCTGTCAGAAAAAGAGACAATGCAAAATTGGCCGCCATGCCGCCCTGCTAGTGTGAATGTCCACCGAAGCTGTATCAACCACCACACATGCTAATTGGGGGTAGTGGTAGTGATAACGGCTTTGTGGTCGCTGTGGTAGACCGTGGTGGGTTCCGCGACAGCCTTAGGCTATGTTCAGGCTACCGACGCAAATGCCATATTGTGATCTATAAACGAAACAAAATGGCTTGTCACGCAGTTCGGTTGGCTGAGACGAGAAATGACGTCATCCTTTGAAGTTTTTGCGACAGTTACGGCAACGGTCTGAACCTGGCCTTAGAATCAATTGGATGAGGTTATGCAGTTTGCACTTCACACGAGGGCTTCGAATGACTTCAAAGAGCCCTTTCAAAGACGCTGGGCCTTAATCTTTACCGGGAACGCGTGGGGGGTGTTCCCATTGTTCACAGGGCCTTATCATAAATGATGCGGTTTGATGTTTTTACTGTTTTTTTTATTGAAACGAAGCACTCATCTCGATGCTGCACGCCTGATTAGCCTGACGCATGCGCTATTCGTGTTGGGCGAGAACTGCTGGGTCACGCCTGGGTTGATTGTTTCGACACTAAATTTTCCGACAAACGAGAGGCTAGCAGCTCCGCTGTAATAGTTTTAGTAACCTGCAAACCAGTCGAAAAATTACATCAGCACGCAGCAGTACCTTAACTATGCGCATTTGAAAGAGGCAGGTGATGTATGTTCTATTGTTTAAATAAACTGACATTGCAAATATTACACGTTATGCACCTAAATTAGTACGTGTTAATGCCTTAGATGACCAGAAGACATTTTGAAAGGTAGTTCACGTGAAAAATATATTGCTTTTGGAGAGAGAGAGAGAGGACAAAACTTTATTAAACTGAGCTTGTCTTTAGCGTGAGAAGTTGGTGGTCGTTGTTATCAGCCCAACGACGACCGAGGCGGCCCTTGCGATCAGGGAGGTCTGTACTTCCCTGTCGTGGGATGCCAGTGCTTCTCTCCACTGCTCAGCTGTGGTGATTCGGGGATAGGGGTTTTGGGGGCAGGCCCACAGAATGTGGGGTAGGGTGGCTTTTGAACAGTGTTTGTCGGCTGCATGGCAGGCGCTTATTTAAAGAATCATCACGACCTTTGTTCCGGGGATTCCTTGTTAATATTCAATAAAAGCTTCTTGTTTCTAGATATTTTTCTGTAAATAATGAGCCCACCATGTGGAACAATTATTCATAAAACCGAGAGAGGCCGGGTAACAGTCTCTATCATTCTAATGGTAGAGACGATTGAATGCTCGTTTCCGCTTCGTTCATATTCCTCTTCACGGTGGGTGATGGGGATATTGAACAGCTTTCGTCCGCCGAAAGTGCACTACCATGGTCGGTGGACCACATATTTGGAAAAGTGTTCGGGCGGGCAGATGTGTTTTGTTGAGAGCGGTATGACCTCCTCATTGCTTTGAAGCAGAACACACCGTTTCGTTACACCGTCACGTCCCGGATGTTTCTCGACTTTACTTATTTCCTGAAAGGTTCTAGGTTCCGTGGCACCCAGGAAAACTCGTCGCCTCCTAACAAACATTCGCAGTTCGTTATCCTTGTAGGATAAAGACCTACAGGTCGTTCAAGGTCGCGATGTTGCAGGTCGCGATGTTGCTTTGATTTGCTTTAGGTACTCTGTGGGCCATATTGCCCACCAAACCCTCGTGGTCCTGGAACGGCTTCTCGGGGCATTATCACATCTTCGATATTGAGACATTGTGTATAGTTGAGCTGATGCGTCCCTCCAATAATGTCCACAGGTGTTACTACCATGGGCTCGCCAGGCTTGCCTTACAAGAAGGGTAACCATCAGTTATTCATCGCTCTTTCCACCTCTGTAACAATGTTTAGCAGGTCCTGCGTTGTAATTGTCATCCTGTCGGTAATACCACCCGTGGAGGTATTAACGGTTTTATAGGACCGTGACAAAATCATCCCCATCACGGTGAACCCTCCGCTATCGGCTTCCACATGATGTTATATGGACCGCAGTAATCATTTACGGTGTCTGGTGGAATGGTCTCCTGCACGTTTAAATGCAGAGCACTTTATGGGCTCTCCTTGTCGTCTTATCTCGCTAACGGTCCATGCGACTGCCGAAATCAGGCGGTGCAGCGCGATAACGGACCCAGAAAGAGCCTTCTTTACCGGCGTCATGGAGTCACGCTGAGGCTTCGAAAACTACGCAGTTTTCGTCATAACAGTCCAAAGCTCGTGAACCACTCGCGCTTGTTATACACCTCCCCGTTAGCGCAAAGAAAACTGGAGGTACATTTCAGGCGAAATCTGTGTATATATCCGGCAGCCCCCGCGTTCATATAGTTAGGAACACTCATTTGGTTGGCCTTTACGATAGTAACCGAAAAAAGCGGCCACGCAAGAAAGAAATGGCACCCGCCGCGGTGGCTCAGTAGCTAAGGCGTTGTGCTGCTGAGCACAAGGTCGCGGGTTCGATTCCCGGCCGCGGCGGCCGCTTTTGTGATGGAGGCAAAAAGCAAAAACGCCCGTGTGTACGAGAGGCGCACGTTAAAGATCCCCAGGTGGTCAAAATTGATCCGGAGCCCTCCACTACGGCGCGCGTCATCGCCTGCGTTACGTCAAACGCGTTTAACCCTACAATCAATCAAGAAAGAAATGGCGCGCTCGAAATGATGCAGAATGGCTCCAGTGGCTAAAAGAAAAAAATATCGTATTTTAAATGCCGCAGAAAGGCTCCAGCCACGCAATAAAAAATAGCGCGTTTGAAATGATGCAGAACAGCTCCAGCATACGAAATTCAAGCAAGCGCAAA
Organism: Haemaphysalis longicornis; assembly: GCA_013339765.2. Taxonomy (NCBI): domain Eukaryota; kingdom Metazoa; phylum Arthropoda; class Arachnida; order Ixodida; family Ixodidae; genus Haemaphysalis; species Haemaphysalis longicornis. The sequence goes on along the minus strand of CM023450.1, from coordinate 164,227,998 downwards.
AGAACAGAACTACCGCTGGCGCAGTTTCAGGCATGGGCACGGGAGCACTGCGAAGGCTGAAAATTTGAAATGCAATGGGTGGCACCAGTCAGAGGGTAACGGCGCTGCAGCCTTGATGGCGAATCCTGCTCTGCACGTCCGACAGCGTTCGCATTGAGTGGACCGGCTTTAATTTTTTTATTTTCTGCTTCCTGGGGATTTCGCGTTCCTTGAATACATTATCCTAACTATTCCTCGTCACTTTGTGAATTGGCAGAACGCTTGTAGGTATTTCAGCGTTTACACGTCGCTCACTACTTCCTTATAAATATCCTGGAGACTGCGCAGGTGGAAAGTCCTATATACACTTATATGAAGTCGCCTTTGTCTGCTCCGTAAAGTGGTCCTGTAAAGTGGATTTCGCTGATTAAAATGGCAGAGCTTGGGGGACTCGGCCTTCTGGAGTCGCTTAGCTTACTGGTCTCGCATATTATCTTTTGCAAATGACGTATTTGTTTATTTTTTTTGGCAGCCTTAGGGCTTTGCAAGATGTAGAATGATGTTCGTAGAAGGGACAGCGTTGCTTGTACGCCATCAGGCATCACCATGAGTTGAACTTGGTTGATTAACTGTTTTGTAAAATGACCTTGCCTCGGTGTTACAATGACGGGCTTGTTGACGGTCTTGCGGAATTACTCAGGTCCTCGCTGTCTTCTGATTCCCTCATTGTCAATAAATAGGTCTTGCCCTTGCATTTTAACCCTGTGTATTCTTTGGCTATGGAAATTGATGTGTGGTGGGAAAGCTTATTGCGCATTCCTAATGCCGTAACATTCCACTGCGGTTACTTCTTTCTGTGTTAATGCTGCGGTGAAATGTTATTTTATATGGTTTCGACGACGCAAAATGCCCAAGCAGCTGTTCCTAGCACCTAATTATAGGATACCTTTTTTTTTGACGTCAATGTCGATGATGCTCGTTGTTCTCTTTCTTCGATACACTTGTTGCACTGGACACTGCGTTCTTCATTTTTTGTGGGTCATTTGTGCGGTGTTTATCTTCATAGACATCTTTGGATCTTAGAGGTCCTCCCCGCCGCGTTTTGAACTCAATGAGTGCGCGTGCTTCGGTCCCCGTGATAGCAGGTCTGCATGGATGATCTTCACTGTGTAGAAATAAACAGCTCTCTTCTTTTACTTTTGCCCTGGCTTTATCTACTCTGTCTTCGAGGAAGGCCTATTTTTACCTGTTTATTTCGTCCAGTGCAATACTGTCACAGAGTCGGTCCAAAACTGGGTGTTTACCGCATCTCCACTTAGTTTTCCCGTTTTTATGCTGGAACTGAGGCCATCAGTCCTAATCGAGCCAACGTGAGTTTTTTGATCGGAGGTAGACGACGCTTCCGCACCGTCATAGTAGCGTGCTTTGTTCCATTAATAGATGATGTCAGAATGTACGCTGCCGCCCCAATTTCTTGCCCGCTTGCGTCGGCGAAAACGTACCGTGCTGACCCGACTTTTATTTCTTAATTTCAAGCATAGCGCCTTGGCACTTGCAGAACCTGCAGTTGAAATTCTCTTTTGATAAAAGTCTGCCACTTTTCAATCCCTTACGCTGGTAAGGGACCATTCCATTTCGTGTCCCATTTTCATAAGCTGTGTAAATCAATTTTTACTCGCACGGTGAACGGTGATAGCCGTCGGAGCGGTCGAAATATTTTTGCTGTTGCCTGCACCACTGGAACTGTACTTTTAGACAGTGTTAGTTTTGCTAGGTCTGACACCCATCTCTCCACTGGAAAACATAGAACGTTCTCGTGGTGTTTTCAAAGCAATCCTAACTTTGCACACCCGTTTGCTCAGGGCTCCTTGTGGTGGTGGTGGTGCTGGTCCCAGTGAAATGGCGCGTACCCACTCAGGGGGATTGGCCAGGAAGGGGGCGCCGAAAGAAAGTTTGTAATTTCTGTAGGGAAAGAAAAATATTTAAATGTTGGGGTGGATGAGCAGTACATCACTAGAGAAATAAAAGTAAGGAGATTAGAGAAAGAAATAAAAAAAGGTAAAAACTAACACCATTTAATGAAAATTGGAAGTAAAAAACCAAAGAAAGTGGTACAGACGAAGCAGTGAGCTGGGCGAGAATATACTTGACTAAGGAATCCGCTATGGGTAAATGTCTGCACAACTCAGTCTTTTTCGTTTTCTTCAAACATTTAGTTCCTAGTTTGGTGCTTGATGTCTATTTCTTACTTTTACTGAAGGTAAGATGTGCGTAAGCGGCCCTACTTCCACTTGTACCATGTTCATGACCTTCACCGTTTTATCATCGCCGAACGAGCCAATTGTTAACTTTTTTTTTACTTACTTTGCACCAATTGATTCTGCTTATCCGGCTGCGATGAGTAATCTTTGGCTTGAGCTGTTAAGTAAGAGTTGGGTGTCGTTCCCTGAGAATTTCCTTTCAATCCAAAGTACCGCCGTTTCTAGTAGCACGCATTGATTTTCCAGCCTTTAAATGGCACGCATGGTACATGTTGCCGATTCTTGTGACTGAACCATAGTGGCATGCTGTTCTTGTTTGCTTTCCGTCTTGTCCACTCATGGATGTCGGGTGCCTTTCTTTGCATTGTTTGCACGAAACATTTGCGCTGCAGACACCTGCCTTAATGTTTTTGCCAAGTACACCTGAAGTATGCTCAGTTGGCTGTGAGTGAGTGCTGCTTTCTTCTGTCCAGTTGGCGTGTTGTGCCAAGAATCTTGTGCCGTGTAGTTTTGTTTGCAGCCGATGCACACTTTTTAAACGAGCTATACAAACTTGCTGTTGGACTCTGTCTTGGTGTTTCTTGGTTCTGTTACTCAGTAACCGATGGTTGCTCTATTTCTGTTTCCTCTCTAAACTTGACTTCGCACCGGAGATATTTAAGCAGTCATGTTAGGGCTTTCGGGCTTGTTTTTCCTGCTGACTCGGTTGGTCTCGTTCTTCGCATTCCCTCTGCACTTACTATCCTGATCCAACTCCTTCAACTTGATGAACTCCGCTGACAGCTGCGCTCAAATATAACGCTATTCATCCCTGGCGCCAGCACTGGGGCAGAGAACTCGTTTTTTTGCATTCAGGGATTCGAGGGTGAGCATGCTCACTTCTACTGATATCTTCAGTATGCCTCCGTGAGTTTACATTTGGAAGATGTAGTAGCTCACTCATATGCAAATCCACTGATCATTGATGTCTTCAGAAACTGTCTTTTAGTAATGGGGTTGCGTGCTCGCAGTTCTTTTCGTCTGAAAACTCATCCTTCTAGTGTAGCCGCTGCCTTTCCAGTTGATGACGCAGTTAAATAGTTAAACTTCTGAGCATTGGCAATGTTGGATTTGTCATAAGCAGATGATTTGTATTGCGTCCGAAAACTGTCCCACGCCTAAGCATTTCTGTCGAAATTTATAAGCTTTAGCTTGGGCGAATTGCCCAGCGCCATGTAGTCTGGCCTCGGGTTGTACTGAATTTTTCTAGCTAACGGCTCGGTGTAAGTCAGGCCTTGTACGGTGCTTCGGGTAGACTCCTCAATGCTTACTTCAAGCTTAGACACAATAGCCAATACTTTCATGTCGTATTCAATAATTCTTTCAGATATAAAGTCTGAAACTTCATGAGATAAATAAGGCGAATTATGATTATTTGCTTCGTTGAGTCACGCGTTTAAACCTTTTATCTGTGATGATGATGATGGTTAGATGTTTAAGGCGCAAGGCCATCTAGGGCAAAGAGCGCCCAAACAATGGGTAAATATGACGGATGAAGATGTAAATACTGAAGTTGCTCAACAAAAGCAAAAATATATCAGTAAAATCAGTAAAAGATAATGAGGATGGCTGGTGTAAAAGGCCAGGGTGTGATAGTGAATACCATTAACTTAGGTGCAAAAACTACGCGTGATATGAGATGAGTTGTAAAAATTTGATATCACTAAGAAGCTTGAAAATGTGTTGTAGAGGAATCATGGGATTATCCGCTAAAAACAGTGCTGGGTGTAGTGGAATGTGTTGTCTGTAGAGTTGAGGGAAGTGCTTGCGTCTAGTTGTGTGGAGTGCTTTGCATGTAATCAGGACGTGAAGTACAGACAGGCCCTCCCCACACCTGCTACACAGGGGTCTTGGAGATCCAGTGAGCAGATGGGAGTGTGTCGCGTGTGTGTGGCCTATCCGTAATCTAGCTAGGGCAACTTCGATGAATCTGTTGTGTGAGTCACTAGTGTATCGTCCTAGGTGTGGTTTTATTATGTGTAACTTGTTGTCTGTCCGTGTACTCCAGTTGGCTTGCCATGTTTTGCGAAGGTGTTGTCTTATGTGTGGCTTGAGGTCAGTGTAAGGTATTGTTGTTATGTCCACTGTATTTGCAAGTGCAGCAGCGGCAGCCATTCGATCCGCGGTCTCATTCCTCGCGATTCCAGCATGGCTTGGAACCCAGCACAGGATTAGTTCAAAATTTTTAGCATATATGGACATTATGGCATTAAAGACAAGATTGACAATGTGGTTTTTGGTGGGTCTATGTGAAGACAATGCACGCACAACACTCGAAGAGTCTGTAAAGCTGACGGATTTAGGAATTTGTTTTTCCAGAATGTGCTGAACGGTGACTAAAATGCCATAGGCTTCTGCTGAAAAGATAGTGGTAAGTACGCTGATGGTTATGCAAGAATTAAAGTTACGACCATGAGCGGCACAAGACAACATAGTTGAGGTTTTCGAAGCATCAGTGTAAAAGTCGGCACATTTATATTTATCCTGCAGGGACAAGAAGTGCTGCAGAATCGCAGCACCCAGAACACTGTTTTTTCCATTTTTCATAAAAGAAACATCACAACAACAGGCTGCAGTTGCCATGGCGGCATAACGTCAAAAAATAATGATATGCATACATCTAAAAACCCAAGCTTCCAAGACATGAAGCTTCCTCTCTCACCCTGAGTGAGTAGGGCAAAGAAGCAGATGGACGATTAGAGAATAGCTGGGCTGCAGATGTATCATTGAGGATGGGTTTAAAAGGATGGTTACTCAATGATGATACCTTAAAAGCATATAATAAATCTATGTGTATTCATTGATGCTCCAGGCACCATTTGTTGCTTTCAACGTACAGACTCTGGGCTGGGCTAGTGCGGAACACACCAGACGCAAGGCGCAGGCCCAAGTGGAGCACTGGATCAAGCATTTTTAGTGCGGTTTTTGATGCCGACCCATACACGACACTACCGTAGTCTAACCAAGACCCGACCAAGGCGGTAAAGACACGGAGAAGCAGTTCTTTGTCTGCACCATAGGATTGGTGGGAGAGGACCTTGAGGATGTTTAGTGTTTTGAGGCATTTATGTTTAAGTGCTTTGATGTGTGGGATGAACGTGAGCTTTTCATCAAATATGACACCTAAAAACTTGTGCTCCTTTTCACAGGAATAGGTGCACGGTTAAGCGTAATCTCAGGGTCCGCGTTAATCCCACGCTTGCGGGTGAACACAACAGAAGTACTTTTGGCCGGATTTAGCTTAAACCCGTTAAGGTCCGCCCAGCCAGCAAGTTTCTTAACATCGAGGTGTACTTTACGTTCGCATATTGACAGGTTACAGGATTTAAAAGATATTTGCACATCGTCTACATAGATGGAACAGGAAATGGTCGGCGGCAATGCCTTTCGGAGGGAGTTCATCTTAACTATAAACAACGTGCAGCTTAGAACTCCACCTTGCGGCACACCATTTTCCTGCAAATATACATTAGAAAGTGCACTGCCAACCCTCACTCGAAAGGTTCGTTCGGCCAAATAACTACAAAGAGTGTTCATCATGTTGCCGGAGACACCAAATGACTTAAGGTCCCTGAGGATGCCGTAGCGCCAGGCTGTATCATAAGCTTTGTCAATATCGAAAAATACAGTAAGGCAGAACTGTTTATGGACAAATGCATCTTTTTTGTAGGATTCCAGTGCAACAAGTTGATCATTGGTAGATGGCCCCACCCTGAAGCCTGCCTGGCAGCCCCCGAGAACATCGTTGTACTCCAGAAAGTACACGAGCCTACGGTTTATCATCTTCTCGAGGAGCTTACACAGGCAGCTTGTCAGGGCGATGGGACGATAACTTGCTGGAGAGGAAGGGTCCTTCCCCTCCTTCAGAAGGGGCCCCAACTATGGCCTCCTTCCAAGACCTTGGAAGCTGCCCCGAAAGCCATATTCTGTTGTAGAGGTGTGGGAGTGTCTCAAGAGTGTCTGCGTGTAGGTGTTGTATCATCGTGTATGTAATGCTGTCTGCCCCAGGAGCTGAGGGCTTACAATTGGCAAGAGCAACCTTCAGCTCATGAAGTGTGAATTCAGAGTTGTAAGCAGAATTCGAATTGTTCTTGTCTCGTAAGGGCTTCTTTTCTGCAGATGTTTTGTGTTGCATGAAAGTATTAGTGTAGTGTGCTGAGCTGGACACGTGTGTGAAGTGTTGTGCGAGTGTGCTAGCCTGGTCTTCCAGTGTGTCCGTGGTTGAACTAACCAGGGGCAGGCGGTGTGTCTGTTGTCCTTTTAGTTTTCGTATACGTGTCCAGACTTTGTGTGGGTCTGTGTATGAATTGATGGAAGTGAGGAAGGTGCGAAACTCTCCCTTTTCACCTCACGGTGCACTTGCCTGCCCAAAAGCCTTGGCCCGTTTAAACGAAATGAGATTATCTGACGTGGGGTACCGGCGAAGGACACCCCACGCCTTGTTCTGGGCCTCTCGCGCACGCCTACAGTCCTCATTCCACCAGGGCCTCCTTGGGTTGCGTGGGGCACCAGAAGCCTGGGGAATGGACGTTTCGGCGGCGTCGAGGATGTTCGCCGTGAGCAGTTGGCTCGCCTCTTCTACGTGTAGGTGTTTTATGGATGTGTAGTGCAGTGTAGTGCAGTTGCAAAGCATGCTTTCCGCACTAGGCGAACAGAGTAGAACCGTGGGCCTGAAAACTAATATGCAGAAAACTAAAGTAATGATCAATAACCTCGGACAGCACAGCAGTTTGAGAGAGGTGGCGAGGCAGTGGAAGTGGTAAGCGAATATATATACTTAGGCGAAGTTGTTACCCCAGATCCCAACCATGAGGAAGAGATCATTAGAAGGATCAGAATGAGGTGGGGTGCATATGGCAGACATTCTCAGATAATGAATAGCAGCCTACCATTATCGCTGAAGAAGAAAGTGTATGACAGCTGCATCTTACCGGTACTCACCTACGGGGCAGAAACTTGGAGGCTCACTAAGAGGGTTCAACTTAAATTCAGAACGACTCAGCGGGCAATGGAGCGGAAAATGATAGGTGTAACATTAAGGGACAAGAAGGTCAGGGTCAGGGAGCAAACTGGTGTTAAAGACATATTAGTAGAAATTAAGAAGAAGAAATGGACGTGGGCAGGGCATGTAATGCGAAGGCAAGATAACCGCTGGTCATTAAGGGTAACAGAGTGGATCCCTAGAGAAGGCAAGCGTTGCAGGGGGTCGGCATAAAGTTAGATGGGCAGATGAGATCAAGAGAGTGTGCGGGGATAAATTGGACACAGTTGGCACAGGACCGAGATATTTGGAGAATAATGGGAGAGGCCTTTGCCCTGCAGTGGGCGTAGATAGGCTGGTGATGATGATGATGATGATGATGAGTGCAGTTTAGTTGTTTCAGTGAATGTACTCCAGTTTCCCTCATTGAACCTTTTATGAGAGGGGGAAGTGTTTGTACCTTTGCCTATGTATGTCAATTTGGTGGGGAAGTGGTCACTACTATATAGGTTTGTGTCCACATGCCACTCAAGAAATCGGAAAAGAACTGCAGAGCCAAGAGCCAAGTCAAGATGTTTTGTCCTATGTTATAATATGTAGCTTGGTTTTTGTTAAAAAGGCATGCTCCCGATGATGTTAGAAATTTTCCAATTAAACGACCTCGGGCATCTGTGCGGGAAGAGCCCCAGATTGAATTATGTGCATTGAGGTCACCTAAGACTAAGTACGGTTCAGGTAGTTGATCTATCAGGGCCTCAAAATCAGTGTTCGATAGTTGGTAATCCGGAGGGTTGTAGAGGGAGCATACCGTATCAACCTATCATAAATAATTGTTTGAATCGCGACAGCTTCAAGCATGGTGTTTAGGTGGATGGTGTGACACGTTAAGGATTTTCGGGCTACTATGGCCACACCACCTGAAGAATAAGTGCAAGTGTGCCTGTCTTTTCGAAATACCAAGTAGCTATTCAAGAAGTTAGTATGTTTACTGTTTAGGTGTGTTTCCTGAAGACACATGAGACTTGGCTGATGTGAATGAAGTATCTCGTACACATCATCTAGATTGTTGATAAGGCCTCTACGGTTCAATTGAATGATGTTGTCTGTTCCCAATATTTACATTTAATAATGACTGGAGTATGTGTGTGTGTGTGTGTGTGTGTGTGTGTGTTCATGTGTCGTCTTTCGGGGCTGTTACTCTAGGATTGGGCTTTTTGGGCCTTTCTGTAGGCTTGGAAGTCGGTGGCCGCTCCTTGCGCTGCGTTGCAGGCAGGAACGACCCGACATTCATCTCGTCGTCGGATGTCCGAGGGGTGCCCGACGGACCGGGCCCCCCGGACTTGGCCCCCCCTCGGGAGCCCTTCGTTTGAGCCGCCACCGCCGAGGGCGTCCGGGGCACCAGAGGTGGCACGAGCGGTGCGGTGGCGGTGGGAGCCGGTGCGGGGCCCGTGGTGTCCATCCTCTCGGCACCCTCCAACGTACTGGAGGACAGGGAGGCAGAGGTGGGAGCGGCACCGGTCGCTACGGAAGAGGTTTGCACCACAACCGCTCCTGCCTCAGCAAGCGGCGTGGTGCCGGGTTGGGCTGCGTGAGGCAAACCAGCGGGGGGCGGAGGCGGAACCAGGTCAGACTCGCTGAACTGGGTCCCTGTGGACACCAGACGCCGCTCCGCCCCCCGGCGAGCTGCGTCGGCGTACCTCCCCAGGGGGAAAGAGGCGAACCTCTTTCGCGCCTCTGGGAAGGTAAGGTTCTCAGTGACTTTCACCTTGATGATCTCCTTCTCCTGTTTGAATTTCTCGCATGTTCTAGAGTAGGCCCCGTGGGGTCCCTGGCAGTTAGCACAGATGAGGGTTTGCGATGGGCAGTTGTCAGATGGATGATCGTGTTGTGCGCACTTGGCGCATGTTAGTCGACCACGGCAGGCGGTAGTGCCATGCCCAAACCGCTGGCATTTAAAACCCCGGCGGGGGGATGTATGGCCTGACGGGGCTATGAATGAAACCTGCATTTACTGATTCAGAAACTGTGGAATGGTCGAAAGTCAATATTACATGTTTTGTTAGGATTTCCTTGTTATCTCGACGAATCATGATACGCCTCACTGCTGTCACACCTTGGTCCTCAAGGCCTTCCAACAGATCGGTGTCAGTTTTATTCATCAGATCTGACTCAGAGAGTACACCCTGGGAGCTATTAAGGCTGCGGTGGGGTGTGACCCTGATGTCGAGATCTGCTATGCGAGTTTGAGTCAAGAGATTTGTAGCTTGTTGCTTGTATTCACTTCTACGAGAACTTCTCATGTTCTGAGTTTTTTGGCTTTGTAGGACTGATCAACAATGCCCTCAAGAAATTTGGAGATCAGGAAGACAGACTTTGTGGCAAGAGGGTTCGACGCATCAACAGATTCAATTACCAAAAACCTAGCATAGTTGTCCGGCATTGGCAAACTCGTCGTTGGCAACGAAGGAAAGGATACTTCGGTGCGGCCCCTTTTAAGGGGCTGATCTTTGGATTTAGAAAATTTGGAAACCATATATCATAGTATAAAAGCAGGGAGACGGGGGTACTTTCTCCTTTGACCTTACCCTGGTAGTCAAAGAGATCCCGCAGCTCCCTGCCTGGTAGACAGGCAGGGAGCCCATCGGCCGGAGCTTGACCAAGGCTCCGACGGCCACCGTTTACGCTTCTACCCGTCACCTTTAAACACCTCGCCACGGTTGGACACAGCTTATGTTGGGGGGCTCGGGGTCCGCGGTGTCGCCAGTACCGTCACCATGATTACTCAAGGTGCCCCGTGCGGCGACCTTTTTTGTGTGCTTGCTTTGAGCAAGCGCCATCCTTTCGGCTCTACTCCATTTTCCAGCTAATTAGCTGCGTATTTTGCAACTGGTAATGGCTGCCATCTTCGATGAGGGTTGTGTGAAGCTCTCCTACATTTCAGTCAGCTCGTCACATCTGTTGCCTCTCGAGATGGCCCTCCTTGTCGTCTCAACCAGGTCGATCATCTGCTACTATGCAGCAGTGTTTTCCGCTGCTACAAGGCAGATGGCTTACATTCTGGCGTAGGTGTAGAAGTATTGGTTGCGGAAGCACTGTAAAGATGAGAAAGGCCGGGCAACCATCTGCATATTTCTTTGATGGCTGTCCAAATTGAACGCGCGGTCATGCTGCAAGGGAGGAGATCTTCAGAAGTGCTTCCCGTTCACAGTGGATGATGATTGCATATTCTCGGTATCCATATTGGACTTTACATCACGAGGGTATTTATGGCGCAATCATATGGTTCGTTGCTTTAGCAATCGCATTTGTAGCTCGGTATAAAAATTCTTCTCCAGCTAAATTCCGCTGGTGTCGTGTACCGAGACAGAGTATTTTCTAAGAATGCATGCACGTTCTATTTGCTGAAAAGTCTTAATGACGTCTCCCACGCCCATATAAAGAACTGCTCATGGATGCCACGCATGTAACAAAAATGCCTCTTATTATCCGAACCACGATACAGAATCCCTCCAAAAAACGAGTGGCTACAATCCCCCTCCTGGATGAAATAATGGTTGCCAGTTTTCCTTGACTAGTTGCTCGCTTTCTCTTGAACCAGCGTGGAAATTCCGATGATAGGGGTTTAGTTTTTGTAGACAGCTTAGGGAAAAGGGCAACCGTAGCTTCTACACTTTGAGTAAAGAGAGTGTTAGATTAGAACGCATAAACAAGGCTTCCGATATAACAGTCGAAAAGAATCATGGCTTCAGTTTAGCACTTTGCACTATTGTCTTCTGTTCTTGTTTCATGTCAAACTGAGGATTAGGATATGTCAATAGAGGGGCTCAACAATTATTTCGTTGGAGGTTTTAGGCGTTAAAGAGACACTGGAAGAGATTTCTAACATTGCAAGATTACTAGCGCCAATTCGTATTATGGAGAAATCTGGGACATGTTTCGATTCGCTGGTACGTTTCGACTCGCCACTCTCGCTGCTCTTACACAAATTTATTCAGTAGAAAAATCAATTGCAAATAATATCCTCCTCTCTGCATCCTGCTTAAAGATCTCCTATATTGTTTTGTTTCACGTCAAATCAAGATCGCTTGCCTTGACCACGCTACTGCACGGCTCGCCGACCCTAAACAGAATCAGACGGCCATCGTCGAGTCAGCAAGCTGTCGGAAGGTCGTTGCAATTCTTTCGCAAAGTTGAAACTAATCCATAACACGCTCGCGTCTGGAAGAATGCGCCTTTAGTTTGTTTAGTCTGTAGACTGCATCAAGCTCTGAGTCCAAGTCACTCCACACAAGTGGACATGCGACATTTGGCTGACTAAGGCGTTGCGCGGCTGAGCACGAGGTCACGGGTTCGATTCCCGGCTGCGGCGGCCGCTTTTCTGATTGAGGCGGAGGCGAAAAGCCAAAACGCCCTGTGTGCGACATTCCGGCGCACGTTAAAGATCCCCAGGTGGTCGAAATTAATGCGGAGCCTTCCACTACGGCGCGCCTAATCGCCTGCGTTGCGTCGGCACGTTAAACCCTACAATCACACAATCAATCAATTTGGCTGACTGGTACGCTAGCAGAACAATCGTAAGGCGAATTGAAGGCGGGAGAAGGGTCAGCAAAATTCATTTAGGTACTAAGGAATTGAAATAAACAAAACATTTATTGTACAGACCAAACACAAGGTGCGGGACTCTTTTTTGCGCTCGGTGAACTATCAGAGCGATCAGGAGCACGGCCACAAATCTGCGAACGGTTTTCTGTTTAAGGAATGCAATCGCTAAAGATGAGATATTTGAGGTAATTTGGGGGCGCTTACTGCACGAGCGCCATCCACGGAATAGCCTTCTAAGGAGCTAGGAATGCTAAAACAAAATGAAAATGTAAGAAGGTTTAGATAATGTACGTTATGTTCCGCCCCTGTCAGCGTTGGCTTAGAGCCGAGGTCTGGCGCTCTACGTATACTGTTTTTTGGAATTCGCAAGCTCGAATCCGCGATAACCTGTGCTTTCTTAAGTTGATTTATTGGTTTCTGGGCACTCTTTTGTATGCTAAAACTCAATTTTTTGCGCTATACGTTAATTTCTGCAAGAGTAAGTTTGTAGAGCTCGTGCAGACTGACACTGACCGCAGCTGGCGAGTGCTGGATATCGTGCCGTTGCCATAAGCAACGACTGCTTGTGGGCACAGTCCCGAAACAGCCGGCCCTTCACCTGGTGAACACGCCTCTTGCGATACAGGCACGGAGCCAAATAACCTACAAAGGTGAGGGGAAACGCTTCGCGTCGCATATTGAGCGGTCTCCGGTGACTCGGAGGGCGTTCTTCCACTCCGTAAGCCTGGCTACTTATTCTTACGATTTAAAGCCGTGCTGGTAGGCGTATGTGACGGTTAGGCTTGTAGGGCTTTTATTCGAGGTATTTCCATGAGCTGAAGATATGCAGAATGTCCAGCCAACGATAACGTCGGATGCAAAGCATGCTTGTTCCCACCAACCGAAACCGAAATTGGTTTGAATTTTAATTTTGGACATCGTCCAATCAACATCGTGCTTCGAATGCGCGTTACTGCTGCTAGTTGTTTCGGCCGCGGCAACTGTCGCATGGTATTAAAGTGCAGAGCACTTTAGGGGTTCGTCCTGTCGTCGTAGCTCGCTCGCTCGAGCCAAGTGAAGCCACATGTTGTTCCGTCGTAGCAGCGTAACCACCCAGAGGCCTCGGAAAGCAAAAGCGTTTTAAATAGCATAAGCGTTCAAAACTGGCGAACTGCTGGCGCTTGTCGTATATCTCCTCGTAGTTTAGCGCAAAGAAAACGTCACGTACATTCCAAGAAAAATATGCGTAATTAGGGGCAGCACCGTGTTCGCCTTAGTTAGGAACGAACGTGTGGTTGGATTTTACAATAATAAGCTGATAAAAAACGTGGCAGTGCAACGCCGGCTCGTGCGGGAGGAAAAAAAAGCACAAAAAGAACAGACTCCTTTTGGCGCAGTGTCAGGCAGGGGGGCGGGCGAACACTCCGAAGGCGGAAATTTGAACTGCATTGTGTGGTAGCAGTGAGCGGATAACGGCACCACAGCCATATTGTGGCTAATCACTGATCTGCACTTCCGACAGCTTTCACATTGATTGGACTGGTTTATTTTATTTATAGTTTTGTAGAATAATACTACATTATCGACTAGTAAACGATTAAAAAGCTGCTCATTTGAGCCAGTCTACGCAAGTAGGAAAAAAACAGGAGCTTGACAAATTCACTTCAGTGGTCCCCTTAAGACCGACACATTTGTGAATTGTAATTCTTTTAGCAAACCAACTACATGAGTTGACATCAGTGGGAGACGTTTTCTTATGTCGGCTCCACTCTACTCGTACTGATTTTACTTTTCTCACCATGACCCCCCCCAGAAATAAAAACCCTTGTTAAATATTTTCCCACTCCTCCTCCCATAATTACAAATAATTATCTGACCACTGCAACTATGTATCGACAATCCTCACACGTCCGGTTCACTTGTGTTTGTCTGTCCCCGTCCTTCACGTCCTCTTGCCATTTTTAACGCCATGTACCACACCGCTCCACAAACCGTTTGATATAATCCTTGTGCTATTGCAACAGCAGAATTCAAAGGCGAACCATCGTTATATATTCACCAGAATGCACTAGTTGAATATTACTTGTTCCTACCAAAGAAATTCTCCGCTGATGACAAAGACTTCAGTACAGTTTTGTCTCATAAATGCTTTCCGCGCCGCAACCCTTACGCGTAATGCGGTTATATCCTCCTTCGTGCTCACACTAAGTATTGCCACAGCAGGCACAAAACTTCGGAGCCCATTTCCTACAGTGTACATCGTATGTTGCCAGTCTTTTACAGCGAAGCTGTATGTGGATAACCCCCACAGTTTTCATTCCATTGAATCTGCCCTACTCGGCACAGCTTATCTGTTCCTCCCCGCCACCGCCGTCTGAGCTTTTCCAAGTTATATAACCATCTGCCACCAACGCTGCGTCCTTCATAAGTTGCGCAATACGCTCATAATGATGATAGCGCCGGTATAAACATTCCTAATAGCTACTTCCTATAGGGGAGGACGCGTGGTGGTCACTCAGAGGACGACGCCCAGAAGCCAGAATGAGTGTGAGAAACAACGAAAAGCCGATACCGCAGAACCTGCAGCCCCCGGTGCTGCCATCTCTCCTTACCACCCTCGTCGATTTGCGGCAAATTCGTCTCGGATGAACATTAACTTGCCCGCTTGGAATGCCGACGTGAGCCAAGACATTCTTGTTCAGCTTGAACGCCTTTCGGAGGCACATCTTCCCCTGGTGGTCCTCACCTCTAAGCACACGCACACGCCGTTGCCAGTTTATGCGTGCACAGCGGAGGGATTGGGGTTGTAAACGAGCACCAAGGCTACATGTCCTAACCGATGACGTGCCCGTTGTGCTGGCGGGAGATTCCAACATAAACGTCTCAGGGCCCATGCGACCTGATACAGCAGTAGATTGCCTACCACGCGTAGGAAAACGGACAGCTCCGCGTTTGCCAGGTTCATCCGGCTGGTTGGGTAGAAAGCAAGCTCAATCGCGTATTCGAAACAAATGTTTTTTTTTATTGTGTGACTCCTTAAACTTCGTATAACTTCGCTGGTAATCTTTCACAGAGTAGAAGGGCACTCGAGTTTTGCTTGTTGGCGGTATGAACGTATCACACGAGCGCGCTGAATGTAGCTGAACCAAGAAAACTGTAGGAGGGCTTGTAACTGGGCTGTTGGTTCTCCGCATAATGTTGAAAAGCGCAGGGACGGGACTGAGTGGGAGCACCCGCGTTTGTCGCCTCTGCACACCAGTCCGTCCCTGCGCTGTTCAACTTCATGCGCTGGACCAAGGATTAGTCTTACAACTGTATTGCGAATTTGGAGTGTGTTTTATTATCTGAAACTTCGACACAGCTTCGCTTCGGGTTTTTCATCAACAGCTGCTTCATCACACTGGCACAACAGGAATACTAAAGATGACCATTTCGGAGATATTTCGAAAAATTGTTTAAACAAACGCAGAAAGACTCTGCGCATTGGAAACAACAGTAATGCACAGCCTTAAATTAGGATTGTTTCACACCGACAGTCAGCTGAATACTGCGCAATCACCCCACGAAGCTGATGAACATTTTGTTTATGACAACGTCCTTTGGCGTTCTAGAACGTTCGAGGCGCTCTTAGCGGGTTTTAGTCTCTGTTGAGCATTGTTCACGCATCTTACACAGCACAACTTATACGTGAAACGGCGCGCTGAAACAAGAATTAAGGAACTTTTCCTCCAGTATGCATTGACACAACGGACAACCGGTAGGTCATCAAGGTAATCAAATGACTACCAAGAGACGAGACTAGAAGTTGACTGGAGGCCTTTACTCCATAGAGGGAGGGAATGAAATACAGGATGGAAAAATGAGCTAGGGCATCGCAAGGTTGAACTGACTGAATTAAAATAGTAGAGGCCTCCCTGAAGGGTCGTTCCAAACAGGGTGAATGATAATACATTGGCACTATTAAAATGGCACATCATTAATATTTTAGCGGTGTATATAATAACAATTCAGTAGTTCCAATTGGTGTGAGTGTGCATCAACCAAACAACGCTCAGTTTATAGCACCAAACTTTAAGAATAGAAGGTTCACTGTTACAGCCGTTTAGGGGTTTGTAGATTGTGCATTGCTCTTGAATATAAGCGCATAAATAGTTTCAGTAGGTAATTATCTTGGTCATTTATTAGGATATATGTAATTAACTAAACAATACACCGCACTGGTGTAGCAAATCTTAGCATGTTTTCTTGACGCGGGAATCATGCCTTCTCAGAGACGTTACGTTATTGTTCTTACTCTCTCTGCAGATCGTCCAGGAGTAACCGTACAGCGTAGTATACACTTACTAGGACTCGTTAAGGCCATGAATTTTGACCCTCCGCAGAACATTGTTTTTTATGCGGTACACACGATCAAAAGAAGATATATTTACTTGATGGCGGTAGCAATCGCTATGGGTCACATTATGCGCAGCCTTCGGCTATTCGGGACCGAATAGAGATTGCAGCTGTTCAAGACAGGCTGAAACTACGCTCAGGAAACAACAAGGTAAAGAGTGCACTGCAATTATTTGGAAAAACTTGCTTTCAAAACTTGTGTTCACGACGAAGCCCTATTATCCAACACGTGTGTTGTTGATTATTTGTTGTTTATAGAAAATCGGACAGATCGCGCTCAAGAAGAACACAGAGCCGACTCTGGTGATGGACCTCGAAACCAATCCGTGACCCAAAGTTTGGCTCTGCCCTCTTTCAACACTACAGTGGACGAACCACTGCCACCAGTCTTCCTATCTGCTCTCGAGACCTATATCGTCCGTGCCGCCCCAGAAGTTAATGTTGTGTTGGTGGCTGCATATTATCGAACAGGTTCGACGTTTGTTGGGGAGCTTTTATCGCCGGGCCAAAAGACTTTCTTTCACTTTGAGCCGCTGATGATGTTTTGCCTTACCAGCCGTGTTCCTTCGCACAGGCATGAATTACGCATTTAATTTACTAGATAGCCTGGTGGCCTGCCGTATGCGGAGCGTTCCCATGTATATGTTCTGGCTTGAAAAAAATGCGGCACTTGTACTTCACAATAAATTTCTAGCAGACCTCTGCAGAGGAGGAGAATCATGCTTCTCACCTGGCCACGTGGCTTCATTATGTGCCCGAGCAAGTACGCAACTGTTCAAGATTACAAGGCTCTCCCTCTACCAGGTTGTACCTATTCTGAATGTTCTGCAATGTACTTCGACTGAAACTATTAAGAGGACTAGTTTATGTTGGCGTTTTATACGTCAAGTTTTGCAAAAACTGGAAGACAAGTGGGGGATAAAAAATCTGTTTAGGAAACGGAGGCTTACAAAATAAACAATACTCGCGCGGAATAAAATTTGTTATAAATGGCATCAAAGAGAAGAAGTACTAGTTCTGCGCGGGGTCTTTTATTTTAATTGTAACGTGTACATCAGGCGGTGGGGCATACATAAAGAAACGGCTTATTTCATTTTGAAATTAAAGAAGCTGTAAGCTAAGTAGTGCCTTCTGACGAGTATCGGAAAAACAGAACAGCGAATCAAAAACCTTTTACTGGAACGAGTTGGTATTCTAAAAATTAAAATGCGTACAGGATCGGCTCTCCAGTTTATTGCTGTGCAAAAAAATGTGGCAGAAAGAAAGAAAGTTCAGTTTGAAAAGCAACAGTGCCTGTGATCCCGACATAATAAGTGTTAATCTAAAACTTCCCGAACGCAAATGTGTATGTGTGTGCGCACGGAGTGGGGACGTGCGCTTATTTTTAGAGGCAACGGTTTGGAATATTCTGAGATGTGGCTTGAGGAAAAACCAATATAAATCTCCGATTTGGTGCTTCTCGTAGATACGCAGTAATTGGTAATTTTACTCTGACTGCATGGCCTTGAAACCCACCAATCCAAGGTGTCGATTTTTGTATGTTGTAGTGTGAAGGCTGGAAGACCTAAATAACTATTAGAGCACTTTTCAGCAATAGAATCATTGAACTGATAGACTTTTCAGGGTTAAAAAAAACATTTACACCAGGAAAATATCATTTATCGTAGCAGTACTGTTTACTACATCTGTCCAGTGTCGAGTACGTTCTTGTCCAGTGGCACATCCAGTCGAATTGAGCTTCGCACAGTTGTGGATATTGATACCGCAGTTGGCAAACAGAGCTAGCCTAAAAACTTCTAAACTCAGTGTAGGCTGTATATCAATGTAGTTACATTCGCCACAATGGAATTGAATTGTACGATATTTGGTTTAGCTGCCTATTATGGAAAAGAGCTTCTAGAACCATATTATTAAAAAACGAAGTTACTTCCCATCATGGTAGAATATTAAGGGGAAAAGACAATGTACCTGTCAGAAACGCGGTGTTCGAACAAAAAATGCCAACTCGTTGACTTAGGTCTTTGTAGTAAAAAAGTGGGTAATCTACACGAGGGCTTATTGCTTTGCATTCTCCATGTTACCAAAGTCACCGAAGTGTTCCTTTTTTAAGGAAGACCGTCGCAATCACCATTTTTATTTTAAAAATGGAGAAGCCTAGACAGCGTCGGTCAGTCTTCATGTATGGATATGTGCGCCACAAGCCACCCCTCACACACAGGGAAGAGGCGGAGACTTGTGCCTGTCGCATCACTTTCCCTAGAACGAAGAACAAGGAGCGTCTCGTTGACTCTATTCCTCGACTGACTCGTGAATGGAGCATGGTGCTTCATGCTAGTCTTTCGGTTGATGGATCAAAGCCTGAAAATCACTTTGTTCTTTAAATAAATTTTATTTCGAAATATTGTTACGTCAGTGTTGATACCAAACATTTGTTCCCGGCAGTCCCTAGAAGAACCACTCACCTGAAAATTAGGCCATAGTTGTTGGTGAATTTCTCGGGCCTATCTCGTTGAGAGCACTTGCCCTGCGCTCAGCCCACAACATATGGTGGGTATCCGTGCGTACTCTGTGCAAGGGAACATGGCGGCGTCGCAGACACTGCGCTCACGGTTTCTTAAGCCCAGTTCTCAACTATGGTTCTCCGCGGCTGGAACTGGGTTCCTTGCTGAGGATATCCAAAAAAAGGCATCCTCTCTAAGCAACAAGGGCGGCAAGCGCTTAATGCCTCTGTACCTCCCAAACACTATTGATTGCCTAAAAGACAGCCACGCGATGCGCAGGCCTTCGTTTGTAACACGAGAGAGATTAGGCATCGTATCTGCGTTATGGCTTAGAAGGCACACGGGACGCGTGTCTCCTACTCTGACAAAGCAGCGCAAAGACGGAAAACAGAAAGTATAAACACTACACAGGGGTAGAGAAACAACTCAGTAGAGTTCTTACTGATGTAGTGTTAACGTTACTCTTACTTCTCCACTAAGAACTTTTGCTCGTCTTTTAATAGAGTTTTCTACTAGCTTCACTATTTTTATCTCACTTCTCTCGTAGATTTATCCTTCCACACACTTCACCTCCTCACCAATAACCCGCCAGTTTAGAGTGGGTGAGTAACCCCCTAAGAAGCATGTTCGCGAGTAATATTTGTGGCTGTTTGCAGTAACAGGAAGACATACATTGGAGCGTTTATGTAGCCTGAGTAATCTGTCAGCTAAAACTATATTTGCTTCACTTCTACTATGCATATCTTACAACCGCACAACTGATATTCGCAGGACCTGTGATCAACTGTGTAATTAGATATTTAGTTCTCCCTCTATAATACGCAATGAAATACGAGAGAGGGCAGAGGGTAAAAAGCTCTCCTACGCAGTTCTATCACACCTTACGCTGTAAATAAGAAAGCAGTAGAGTACTGCTGAGAGGAAAATGACTACTTTTTCACACAATAGTAAGGTAACATGAAACTGAACATTATAATGAAAAAGAAGCACTTATAGAAAAATGTATACAAGGTAGAAACTGGTAAACCGAAGAAGTGGGGAACAACAGTACATAAAAATCGTATGCTTTTGTATCTGAGATTCTCCTCAACATGTGTGGCCGACATTCTTTTCGTCATCCTGCTTCCATGTCTTCAGCTGTTCAAATTGAGGAGACAACTGACATAAATATCAAAATATATGTTCAGCATTCTGTCGTAGTGTTATACAATTTTACGGTCCCAACACAAACGTTAAACTGAAGCAGTTTTTGATAATAAAACTGCGTTTTTGTTCTCTACAGGTGATGACGTGGATACAACGACAGCCTGATATCGTGAAGCGCGTACAAGTCATTCATCTTGTTCGAGATCCCCGCGCGATATATGCATCAAGGCGACATCTCCGATGGTGCAAACTCGACAAGACGTGTGGAAGCATTCGAACACTCTGTTCTCAAATGCGGTCAGATCTAGATAGTTTTGAAGAGTTGGCAGGAAAAATAGGTAAAGCTCGTACTGATCGGCTTCGTTTTGAAGACCTTGTCGCCGACCACATAAACGAAACAGTACGATTGTACGCCAAACTTGGGTTAGAATATGGCCAGTCTGTTGAAACATATCTGGAATTTCATACCAAGGCTGACTCGAAAGATATGAAGAACCCCTATTCAACAAAGAGAAACCCCAGAATTGTATTACACAGCTGGAAGAAGAAGTTGTCCAGGCGAAGAATTATTTCAATTCAGAAAACATGCAACGACGTTATGCGAAGATTGGGCTACCAATTTTTGTAGTCTTTTCTGTAAAGACAATATAAGAATAGGGGAAAATGAGTGCTTAATAAGATAACAGAGCATCAAATAGAAGAATTCGAGGTCATATTACCACCCATGCAGAAACTGTCCTCATTTCATGGTTTTACACTTGCAAAATAAATGCCCTTCAAACATAGCAGATTACCAAGGGCCCCTGGCAATGGTTTAGAACGTCTCTCGTTTATTTGAAGTTGGCTTACGTGATTGAATAAATATGTACTCTCTGTCTATGTTTGATTGGGTGCAGGCAAAACAAGGCATAATGTATCAGGTGTGTGTCACTGTTGAAACAAAACCTTACATGGGGACAACAAACGTGTTTTGGCACTTGGCGTTGGGTTTTCATTGCGTGCGGTATCTCGCAATTTCAAATTGTGGTTAAACAACTGTTACGTTGGTACTGCCACGGTCACTGTTCCAGGCAAAAACCTTTTTTCCTGAAATTTCCCGTGAACAAAAATTGTTTCGGAGTTAGCCTTCATACTCTGCGGTTTTCGGTCCAACGGTAAATGACAACGCCGTTGAAACGCGAGATCTGAAAACGCGGTTACAAAGCCGCCGAAAATGTAATTTGACGAGCGCGTTAGAAGAAAGATATTGCAATTGTTAGCAATGTAACGCACCATCAACCCTTCGAGGCCAACGCGGAGACAAAAGTAATGATGCGGGCGTTTTTAGCCGGTGCAGCGGCTGCGCAATGCAGTTCATTATGCGCATTGTCGGTGGTATCATGCTCTACAGACACGGTCGCCAGCCGTGCCCACAACTGGCACGATCCCACTAAAGTGCCTCGCTAGCGGAAACTAAGAATATTAAATTTTCGCAATTTACGCGGCGTCGCCACACAGCAGATATTTGGCGCGCCGTATTCGAAGGTTCCGGGGGCCCTATTTTTGACGCCGTGAATTAACCGTGAACTGTGAATTCGCTCGAAGCTTTGTCTAATTGGCTTTCACTTTTGGTCACGTGCTTCCGGTTGACAAAGCGGTTGCGTCCGCTTTCATTATTTTGACGTTTCATTACTTTTACTAGCGCTATTTCTGAAGTTTGCCTTATTTCTCTCTACTGAAAGCGCGTAATTCTTGTCTGGCCATTAAACCCTCGGCGGAATGCACCGGACATGACAACGTATCCGCTACTCAACAAAAACACGGCTTGCATGCAACGCACTCGCTGGGATTGTCTCAGAAGGCGCGACGTAATACGAACAGCTGGCGGGAACGCTTGCATGCCGCATTATTTATTTATTTATTTATTTATTTATTTATTATTTATTTATTTATTTATTTATTTATTTATTTATTTATTTACTGTTGATACTCCGACCGTGTACAAGGTCATAACAGGGGTGGTAGAAAACATGAACATCAGTGGTAAGTGGCAAACAACAATCAAAAGCAAACGAAAACAAACGTATATCACAGTGATAGCTGAAGTGATTCTTCAAAAGCAGAGATTCAACAAAAACAAAGTAAAAGCATATACGACAATCAATACCGCAGCAAATCTTCAAAAGCAGACAATGTACTTAGCGTAATAGCGTCATTATGTAGATTATTCCATACCACAATTCTCCTAGGAAAAAAGAATATTTGAAACAATTTGTTTTTTGCATTGGTTGGTTGCATTAGTGGTGATGCAAATTTTGTCTCTGCCTTGTTTCCCAACCAGATGAAACGTGAAGCATATATGATGCGTCAACCGCATAGTGACCTTTTGTCAACTGGAAGAGAAATTTTAAGCGCAATACCCACATTCTGTCCGAAATTGTTGTAATTTGCGTTTCAAAGGAAGGTTTGTAATCGAAGTTGGACTGTACGAGTTATAGATGAACGTGAGAACCTTTTGTTGGCCCTTTTAAGTTGTTGGATATCAGTCTGAGTGAACGGGTCCCTTATGACCACAGCACACTCCAGTATAGGACGGATAATGGCATTGTAAGCGAGGAGAAAGAACAGTTGGTGTAGTCGATCTTAAAATACGGCTTAGGAAGAAAAGTTTGCGGTGGGATTAAGCTACTACAAAATCTATATGTTTTGACAAGGAGAGATTTCTTGTAATCCAGAGAGCGAGTTACTTGTATTGCGTTACTTTTGACAGCATTGTATTGCTGTAGAGTACTGGAACAAAAGAGGGTCTTTTTAAATGGTAATTCATTTATAAAAACTAACGGGCATCCGCCGTTTATCACACCAAGAAATTACTTTTAGAAAGTCATGATTAGTCTAACTTGGTCGTCAACTGAGGTGATGTTTGTATATAAGACGCAGCCGCCGGCATACAAACTAATGCGAAGAGAAAGGTCAGTGATAATATCATTTTTATATAACAGAAAAAAAAAAGATGCCCAAGGACAAATCCCTGAGGAAAGCCTGAGTTTACAAGAGCGTGCTCAGAAGGGGTATGGTTTACCGTAACAAATTGTCGCCTTTTTGTTAGGTATGCTGATATCCAGGCAAGGATCTTTCCATTTTATAGAATACAGGTTAATTTGTGGAGCAATTTAGCATGCGAAACCTTGTCGAAGGCTTTCTGAATTTCTATTAATATGGCATTGGTCTTCTTTTCTTCGTATTGCTTGAGCGAAGTCATGTAGAATTTCCACAAATTCAGTATTCGTTAAAAAGCCCCCCCCCCCCTCCACCCCCCTGAACCCATTTTGAACGTTTGTTATACTTTATGAAAATTATTCCTCACCAGTATCATTTCGTGGAGGCACCGAAGTCACCGCTATGCCGGTATATACGATGGTGTGAGTGACCGGCGATTTGTGCACGACGCTGAAATTGTGCGCCTTGGAAAATCGAAGCCGGCTTGCTGAATTTCGAGGCAGAGATCCCATGCCACGAGGAAGCGGCTTGCCATTCGTCAAGGGAATGCTGAAAGCCCATGGAGGGAGAGAGGAGGGTATCCCACAGCCATAGTGGGTAATATCCCAAGCTCGTCTAAGATAGAAAGTCCCGAGTTAGTGCTGCTAAGGCGGTCCCTCTGGGCTGAGAAGGCTTGCTCGGCTAATTCCGTCAGCAAATTCATCCCACCATGCGCATAAAGCTCACTTAGGGGTGTATTTCGGCAACCCGGTAACAACCCGTATGGCCTCACGGTTAATCTTCTCTAGTTGCTCTTGCTGCCGGCGGGTAAGGACATGGTAGTTTAAGCATAGAGAATTCGGGAATTGATTATAGCTCGTACGAGCTGCCGCGTCTCCTTCTCTCTCGTACCCCAATTTATACTTGTAACTCGGCGAACGAGATGCAGCAAGGACTTGCACTGCGTGGTGACTTTCTTTACCCATGTCGTGCTTTTACCGTCTTGGTCAATATATGCTCCGAGAACCCTGATGGAGGGTTTCCTGAGTATCCATTGGCCTGCCATGGAGAGGGAAAATAGTTGCGGATAGCCTCGGTTTTCTTGAATGAGCCATTGAGAACTACCACATATTCTGTTTTTTCAGCAGATGCCGTCATTCCCATTGTCTGAAGGTACGTATTAATGACATCTAGGCCAAACTGTAATGTTTGTTCCTGTTCGCCAGGTGCTCCAGTTGTAGCCCAAATGGTGATGTCATCTGCGTAGATGGCGAAATTTAATGACGGAATTTCCCCCCCCCTCTCTCTCTCTCTATGAAAATTAAGAAATATATTTACATGTTTACGAATGATATGTTCAAGAATTTTACATGATGTTGATGTAAGTGAAATTGGTCGGCAGTCCGGAATAGATCACTTGTCTCCCGCTTTGTGTAAAGGCTTGATTTTGGTGTTCCTCCAGTCGCCTGGAAGCCTTGACCTGCGGAAAAGAAACGTGATGATACGTAATAGCTTAAACATAGCGCCTGCCGTCGCCATAAGGTACGGCGAAAATTTCACCGATTTGACCTCGTGAAATCCCCGTGAATTTGCAGCAGGAGCCGTTTCTCTCGAAGCGCGGTTTAAAACTGTGTTCCAACGAAAGAAACAATACATTTGACTGTTTCGAAGTCAGCAACAACGGAGAATAAAAATAACGGCCCCTATTCTGTATTTAATTTTTATATTTCGCCAGGAAATAGCAATTACCTGGAAGGCGTGACGGCGGTACAAGCCTCTCTATTATAAAGAATCAGACGCATGGCATTCCTCCACACTCTTCTAGTTAGTTTGGGGGTTACGCGATCGACTTCAAGAGGAAAATAACAAAAGGAACTCAGTTCTATTCAATACTTCGATGACGAAGTTCCAGCTTGGTGAATGAGTGAATTGGTGACGTTTTCACGCTGCGACGTTACCAGACGTAGTGTTTAGCTGTCGTTATCAAGTCGTACAACTGGTGGTCACGGCCATCAGTTGCACGACGGGTAACAAAACAGGCACGGGTCAAGGATAACGTAACAGAAACGCACAGACGGGTCTAGAAGAAAGGGAGACGAACAAAGAGAATTCGCAGGCAATGATGGAACTCAGGCAGTGCAGGAAAAAAATCCCGCCATCTCCACGGTGTGAATAATGATGAGAGGGGCGAAGCTAAAATGCTTATCGGTAAAACCGCGAAAAATTCGCCCACACATCATATAAAGATTCAACACGTCAAGCCTTCCACCGCTCTGTTGAAGATCCCGTCGACGACGTGGATGTTTGTGGTGATTATGTAGGGCTTGTTTGGGGCGATGAGAATCTCCATGGGTAATTTGGCGAATTCGGTGTGTGACATTTTACCCACCTTGGCCGTCGCCTTCTACAGAGCGTCTTGTGTCGCGTACCCCCGGTACGTGTCTTCAGCTCGCAGGGGACGACCGACCACCTCTTCTTCTTCCTCTCCTCCATGTTGGGTAGCAACGAATGCGTTGAACGTTTTGACCTCTTCGGCCAATCTTTGGTTGGCCAATCCCTAGGAGGATGCTGCCACAATCATCATCATTCCGCCATGTATTGAAGCAATGAGGGACGGGACAGGGCCCGAGCAAGAGTCTTGAGCTCGTAGGCGACGAGCAACAACCTCTTCATCTTCCTCTCCTCCTTGAAGGTAGCAACGAACGCGTTGAACGTTATGACCTCTTCGGCCAATCTTTGACAGGCCAATCCCTAGGGGGATCCTGCCACAATCGTCGTCAATGTGCCGTGTACAATGGGCCGTGTACGGCCGGGACAGGGCCCGAGCAAGAGGAGCTTCGCCCCTACGAGCCGGTAAAGGTCAATGCGAGTGGCCTTGGTCCGGCAGTTAACCTAAATAGGCTGCTGATAAGGATGATGATGGCAAGGCTCTCAAATTGGGCATTTGTGGCGCTATTGGAGCAATCAGAGAAACCAACGTCCTTGATCCAGGAGATGGGTGGGAAAACAAAACCGGATGGGCGGTCGTATGGAAGGCAGGTGCCCCAGGAGAAGAACTGACTGCACACCATAATGAACAGGCCGCTACCCCTGCGCACCCGCATAAAAACTCTCCCCTAGCAAAAACATGGATACAAACCCAGACAAGAGCAGGTGATGCGGCAGCATGATGTTCATTAGAGGTAAGTACGAAAATTATGAGGAGAAAGAATACAACCACTCGGTGATGTACGAAAGCACGATGCAGCAATTGTAGTAGTAGACTGTTTTGGCAATCTGTGACTGCATGTCCGTCCTACCTGCAGGTACAAAGAAGTGGAAGTTTGAGCCATCCTCTTGGCAATCCGACTAGTGGTAGTGCCAAAGTAAAGGTAAAGTCATTACAGGCTCTCACAAGTATTAAAGTGTTAGCTGCAGGCAGAATGCCTAAACTTTTCGCACTATAGTGTAATCAACCATGAAGGAAGTTCACGTCTGCGATACACCAAGACACGAGGTTTTGGAAGAAAACGATGAACCTACCATCAAGCACGTGAATGCACATACCGGGCTCCTCGCGAACCCGCATACCACACTGCTGTCTTCTAAAAACGCTAAAAACGTCTCTTCATCTTACGCCTAGGAACATGATCCTTTCCGGTGGTACAAGAGATCTCAATGCCGAAGAAATGTAAACTCTGTGGACGATAAACGAAGAGAAGTATCTACAAATCTATTTGGGTGATGATGTTGATGGGAACACAAGCCATTAAATTATATCTTCGCTAAATTCTGGAAAACATCCATCGTCTTCCAGGCAACCTAGCTATGCCCACGAAATGCTCAGAGAAGAACAAATCAAACATTACATATCCCACTTCTTTGAAGGCATGGGAGGAACCTTTAACCAGCGCGTTACGTAAATATCAGCGTGAGCTCATTGATACGCCAGGAAGGAGCAGTTGCATCTGTGGCCCTTCACTTACGGTTCAACCCTTGAGCTACCATCCCCCACATTACCACGTTTCCTAAGCCCCCATTTTCTTGCCAACAAAGGGCTCTCGCACTTTCTCTCTAATAAAAAATAAAAATGTTCAGGCCGCAAGGACATTACAGAATAAGAACTTTAAACACTGACACTGGCTCCGTCTCGCACAAAAGACCAACACCCCGCAGCCGCTACCTTTCACGCTGACATCTTAAGCTGCAGAACGGCAGAGGACTCTGCCTCTCCTGGGTCAGCGATGATAATCCCTGTGTGAATTTCCATGTGAACTTCAGGGCTCGTAAGCATAGATCATAAATGCAGCACGTAAAAAACGTTGCCAATCCACCTTGAATGGGCTTGGAAAGCAAAGCTGTAAGCGGCACCCACAACGATTACCCATGCGACATCACTTAAATTTGCACAGGTCTCAAATAGTGAAACCAGAGCAAGTCAAATGCACTTAACCACACCCTTATTACGTCAAAGAATTATTCGCTAAGGTAATCAACGCATGATTCATGAACGGTGTTTGGTTTAGTTTGCATTGGGGAAGCACATGAGTGGAAACCTTTTTATAAAATTAAAAGAAGCTCAACCCGGTTAGACGACTCTATCTCGATTTCTCCGCCCCGACAGAGGCGACGAAAGTGGCGGAGGCGGAGGAGGTAAGTAGAGAACAAAGCAGAAGGGGGAAACTACTTTTCTTCAAATTTCTGAACTACCGAGAGGGCGACTGAGGGGAGGGTTCCTTCACTGGACCCATATGCATTCCGCGCCGCCGTGCTCTCCAGCTGAAGCTGGGTAGGCAGAGAGAGTGGGAGCAACATCTCCCATTGCTGTTGTTGGCTTAGTGACTTTGAGAGAGTGAGGGTGTCAGCTAAATCGCACACCAGGATTATGTGGCGTTTTCCTTTTTTGAGCAAAATTTAATTCAGCGTCGTAGCAATTCGGGTGCATGAGTGAAGAGGTGGGAAATGAGCCGTAGGGTAGTTGTTCCGTGGACAGTTCAGGGTGCGGTGAGGGTAGGGTCTTTCTCTGAAGGCAATAATGCTGGGTTGTGTCCCTGCCGGACTAGCGGGTGACTGTCCTCGTGCAGCTCATGCTTTGGGGGGGTGGAAAGAGGCCAGGTAGTATGGGAAGCGCATGACATTGGGGGGTGGGGGCGGCGGCGATTTAGCACTGCGTAGGTCTCGGCTAGTGAATGCTAAGACTACAAGCCGTCCTGGGAGGCTTTCTTTTGCATTTTACAGCCGACAACATGGCAGAAGCGCGGTACCATGATTACTGAGATATTGAGAATGCCCTCCAACAACGCCATTGGTTTTGTTTTACAGAACCGAAACCAAACTTGTGTGATTGCTAACCTTGGGGGATGTCCAATCACGGCGCCCCTCCTCCCAACGTCACAGCCTTAGTTAGTGCGACCGCCCCAAAACCCCGCATGGTAGTTTTTTTTTTGCGCTTTTTAAAAAAATTACCCATTTGTCAAAGGGAAAAAAAAATGAAAAGTGGGGAATTTGAGCCATCTACGCAGTGCAAGCAAAAACGGGAGCTTTACAAATTTTACTTCAGTGTCCCTTTAAGGTCCAATCCTTGAGCTCCCTACCCCCCCATTACCACGTTTCCTAAGCCCCCATTATTTCTTCCACAACAAAGGTGGTCTCTCCCCTTTCTCTCTCAACAAAAAATTAAAAATGTTCAGGCCAGCAAGGACATTACAGAATAAGAACTTTTAAACACTGACACTGGCTCCGTCTCGCACAGAATGACCAACACCCCTGAGCCGCCACCTTTCACGTTGACATCTTAAGCTGCAGAACGGCAGAGGACATGTGCCTCTCCTGAGTCAGGCGATAATAATCCCTTGCTACTAGTCTTTCTCTCTTCGCTGACCTTCAGGGATCGTAAAGCATAGATCATAAATGCAGCACGTTAAAAAATACGCGCCAATCCACCCTCTGAATGGGCTTGGAAAGCAAAGCTGTAAGCGGCACCCACAACGATTACCCATGCGACATCACTTAAATTTCCTCACGTGGTTCTACAAATAGTGAAACCAGAGACAAGTGATATGCACTTAACCACACCCGTTATTACTTCAAAGAGATATTATTCGCTAAGGTGAAATCAACGCATGATTCATGAACGGTGTTTGGTTTAGTTGCATTGGGGAAGCACATGAGTGGAAACTCTTTGTTTATAAAATTAAAAGAAGCTCAACCCCGTTGCTAGACGATCTCATTTCTCCATTTCTGCCGCCGCCGACAGAGGCGACGAAAGTGGCGGGAGGCGGAGGAAGATGAAGATGAGAAGGAGAAAAAGCAGGCGGGGGAAATACTTTTATTCACATTTCTGAACGACCGAGAGGGCGACTGAGGGGAGTGGTTCCTTCTTCACTGGAGCTCATATGCATTCCGCGCCGCCTGTGCTCTCTCAACCAGCTGAAGCTGGGTAGGCAGAGAGAGGTGGGCAGCAACATCTCCCATTGCTGTTGTTGCTTAGTTGACTAGAAGAGAGGAGGGTGCTCAGGGCTAAAGTCGCACACCAGGATTATGTGGCGGACTATTTCTACTTCTGAGCAAAATTTATATTCAGCGTCGTAGCAATTCGGGTGCAGTGAGTGAAGACGCGTCGGGTGGTTTGACACGTAGGGTAGTTGTTCCGTGGACAGCTCAGGGTGCGGTGAGGGTAGGGTCTTTCTCTGAAGGCAATAATGCTGGGTTGTGTCCCTGCGCGCGACTAGCGGGTGACTGTCCTCGTGCAGCTCAGTTGCATGGGGGGTGGGTGGCAAAACTGGCCTGTTGGTGGGTGTATTCCTTGTCGTCCATGGAAGCGTGAGCAGGCGTCGAGATCAGCTGAATGGAACCGGTTGGGCGGTATTTTTAGCACACGCAGCGCAGCTCGGGACACCCACCCCGACTAGTAATTCTGCTAGGATTGTTGGAAATCTGTGACGACCTTCCGATCCCATGGTTGAGCGAGAGCCAAGGGGATGGCTGCGTCTTCTGCTGCCCTCATTCTTGGGTCTTGAGTGAGGCACACGCAAGGAGGTTGGTTCAGGTGGTACCCACGATGATGGCAGACAGCTTCCCTCGATGTTGCGAGGCATCTGTGTAGATAACTGTTTCATTACCACCGAGAGTTGTGTTGAGCGCATGAACTTGCGCTTGTCGGCGACAGTCGTGGTGTGAGGGGTTCATATTTCTAGGTAAAAAGAGATGGGCATTTAGTTCTTATCGCCAAAAGTCCGGGAGTACATCACGCGGAGTGACATTTTGTGCTGCCCAACCAATCTGCTGAATTATGCGGCGACCCCGTGCAGTTCTGCTCAATCGGAGCTTCTGGTTAGAAAGATGGCCCTTGATCAGCTCTTCCGCTGTGTAGCGGAGCCCCATCCTAAGCAGCCTCTCCGTATACACACTAATGGGAAGACCAATGGCCCGCTTAACCGCCTTTCTAAACATTACATCAAGCATCTTTATGTCATCCTTGTCGAGAAGAAGATAGGGAGTGACGTAAGTGATTCCTTAGAGAACAAAAGCTTGAATAATAAAAGGGTATTGGCTTCCTTGAGGCCTCGATTTTTGGTGGCAGCTCGCCTGATCATGAGTATGATTTGATTGATGCGGTGTTTGAGGCGCTGCAAGGATCGTCACTCTTGGTGTTGGACTGGAAATGTAGGCCCAGGATCTTGATGATGGGGCTTGGAGTGATGCCAGGCCATAAGGAGTATTTGATTGTCTTCCTTGATGTCGTTTGGCGTGAGGGTGGACGACAAAGAGCTGTGATTTTTTATGCAAAATTTGGAGGCCACAGGCCTTAGCGTGATGGCGTACTAGCAGTGAGATTGCATGTGTTGGTGCGAGCGTCCTTTAATTTTTGTAAGCCCTAGCACGTGCTCAAGGTGCGCACAGGGATCCCAGACGTGCCGTGGGCGGAGGGCACTGCGGCGCAAGAGGCCGCATGACACTATCACGTGGCATTCAGCGAGAACGCATGGTGGTAAACCCGCGGATGGGCTTGGTGAGTGCACCGCCTGTCTTTCCCGTTTGCACGTGAGCTCTTAGACTAATCGGTAAGACAACGGGCTCACGGTCCGTTACTATAATAGTTCGAGGTTTTATTCCTGGCGGTGCCAGTAACTTCATTTATTTGTTCGCGGGAGTTATCTGTTGACACCAACGGCCGCGAAAGAACCCTTGGGGGTAGAGGAAAACGCTTTGTTTTAAAACGCTGTCCGGGCGTGTAAGCAACGCTATCGCGTCATACATCTTAAGAGCTAAACGTATATGTCATATGATCTTTTATTCTTTCTTATGTTCTCGCGCTTTGAGAAGTGTTAGCATAATTTATTAAGTTGCATACGTGAGCTTCAACAGCCTGGAGTCATGTTTACTGTCTACTGACACCAATGCACCATATATAGGCACTTCTTGTAGGAGCACCCACTGAAGCAACCGCGATATATTGTATTGTTTGGGACCGGTCAGCAATTAGAATTTCGTCTATATGTAAAAACACCTACCACGATTCCGCTTTTCACAGCTAACTGATAAACTTTGATATTTGTGTTCTGTTACACTTCCGTTTTTTACCTGATGTAAATATACACTGCCACGTCTTTCCAGACAAACAAGTAGAATTTTCCCTTCTCTTTTCACCGCCGGACGCCCATGGACGAAATAGCTGTGCCGGAAAACTGGGAGCAAATGTATTTATATTAACAACGGAAGTGTTCTACTAGCGGTAAATTCGCCGTTGCAGGAACAAAACGACAAAATGCCAAGCGCTCGGAAGCGCGTGCCTCGCGGCGACCGCCGAGTCTCCGGCTCGCACAGCGGCACTAGCAGACAAAAACAGTGTTCAAATTGAGGAGAAAACACAAACTGTATAATGTATGTTGACTAAACATCCCGGTGTAGTGTTTCATTTATTGCTGTCATACCAGGCACGTTCAACCTAATCATTTGTATTAGCTCTTCCCCTTCTCCACTGCTTAGGTAATTACGTGGATATCGCAAAGTCTCGCATTGCAAAACCTATAAAAGTGGTTCATCTTGTTCGAGACCCAATGCCATGTATTCTTTGTATCGAAATCTGCGATGGTGCACACTTAACACGCGTAGCACCATTGAAACAAGATGTTCAGAAAGGCGGTCTGATATCGATAGTTTTGAGGACTAGGTAGGCAAAAATGAGCGAAGTTTATACTCATCGGCTTCGGTGAGAAGACGTTGTCGCCGGCCAACAAACGCGACCGTCTGTGGAAATATATCCCGAAGCTAACACGAGAGCAAGTTAACAAAGATTTTAAGGTATAACACTGAACACAAAAAACAATGTAATGGTAAAAAACAGTGGAAGAAGAGTTGTAGATGTCATCATTCATTTCAATTCAGAAAATATGCAACGACATATTGCAAAAAATAGGCTACCCATTTTTGTAGTCAAAATTGATGTGTGCAATAAAATGAGATAAAAAGTTCGGGGTTATGGTGCGAACAAGAGAGAAAAAAAGTATTACGCGGCCATGACCACGAACAAGCAACAAGCAGAAACTGTTCTTTCTTTAGGGTTCCGCCAGGCATGTTCGATGCATCTTAATAAAGCTAGGTTGCCAAGGGCCGCTGTTAATACTATGGTGAAAGCCCTAGATGTCTCATCAGAAGCGAAAAGTTACTGCATTTGCCATTCGCGACAACAAGACTGGTACCTTTACGTTCGCTAATTTTAAGAGAAAACGAACAAAAAGACATACAATTTATGTGGAAGTTCAACCCAGGTTGCCATAACAGCAGCCATGAGCGCAGAGCACAGCGCTGAACCGGCCTAGTGCCAGAATACAAAAAGAATTATTCTGATGGGTGCCCCACTAGAGCTGATCGTCACGGCATGTTCATAGTACAAGTGTGCGTAAAGGAGAGCTGTCACTTTTAAGAAGCTGGCCCATACCTTTGAGCCCGTCTGCCTTTGGGGGTAAATCCCGACAAAAGACATTGCAAAAGATACAACGACAGTAATTGCAACACGATGGAGCAGACGGGCAGTCTTTGATAATTCCTGGCGTTTGCCTTAAAATCTCGCAATGGCTTGTTTTGATTGAACAAACATATACGTCGTGTTTGATTGGTTAGCTTCATTGTGCCCGGCGAAAAAAGTATCAAGATAGGTCGCGACTGACCGAAAACATACGAGCGATACACCAAAAAGAAGATTTTACATTAGACTTCTGGCTGTCATTGCGTGCAGGACCTCATAGCTTTTATCTCCGGTAGAAATATTTTTACTTTGCTACTGCAACCGTTATTCTTCCGAGAACAGAAAATAGGATAAAGTCTTAGTGTAGCTGCCCTGTCGCTCAAAAGGTGTCACTTTAATACTTTAATGCTTCGCAGAGTGAGTTCCAAAATTCTTTGCCAGTTGTCGAATATCGTCCTGGAAATCGTCGTTGAGCTTCAGAATTCTTTGGGAACTTCTGAGGTGTTTGTACGGTTACAGCCTCTGTTGTAGCCTTTGTAGCTTTTCTTTACAGCCATATGTGCGCGAGTTTTAAATCCACACCCTGTTGTTCGTCTTGCTGCCTAGAAATATTTTTGGTGCTATGTAGACGTCGTCGATAATTTAGCGCACTTAGCTATTGATGTTCGTCGTTTCAGTGGCGGTGTCATTTGTGCTATTATCGATTTGCTTAAATCTACCCATCTCTGCGATTATGATAGGTCTTGCTTTTCTTCTTACGGTGGTGGTGGTGAGGTTGCGGCTATAGAATGATCACAGCTTGTCTTTTCTAGGTGAGCCCTTGAGTGTTTGTGACAAATTTGGTTACGGAGAGGTATGACTAGCGTCTATGGATACGGTATTTCCTATTCGGAAGAGTCGGTGAAATACCGTATGCTCTGAAGTCTATTGAATGGTATGTCTTCCCAAAGACTTATGTGATGCGTTTCCATATCATAGCCTCAAGAGGGGTGGGGCGCTGAAGTCACCAATATTATAAGGTGTCTTCTTTAAGAGGTTCACCTGGCTTTGAAAAGTGGCGAAATTCGGTTGGGGCTTTGGAAAACTCTATTACGCTAGTACGAGATGCCGTATGTGATTGCCTTGTGCTCACGTCCGATCATTTGGGCGTGATCCGCCGTTTCGAATCGGCGTCGTGCTGGATTTCTCTAATGGCTGGTTTAAGTAACGTTCGTTGCTATAGGAGAATTTCTGGTTAGCGCTGGTTGAATGTATGTGGCATTTCCCGCAAGCTTTCCCGTCCCGCCCATTTCTTGTAGTAAAAGACGTCGGGTTTCCTTACTGTCTCCCGGTTGGTCAATGTATATCTGCGGATGGCCTTTTCAGTTCGTACCCTCTGCAGTTTGTCAGCAAGCTTTACTGGTGGATGAACGATTCCGGCAATAGCGCCCGTATGAAACTGTCTGGCTTCGCTCCTAAAGGTTGTGTTCACTGGAGTGGCGCGCATGCGGCTACCATGTGCTTGCACCACCATGCCAGTCACTCCATAGCCCCCGTTGCTAAGGCCACGTAATACACTCGCCCCACGTGCCCGAGAGATATCGCTAGTCTCCGAGCTAACAAGTGCACTCACTGCGTAGCCTATCTTGTATCTCAATCGGCGTATCGGTTGAACTGGTCACAATTTCGGAAATCATTAATTACATTTCGTACTGAACGACTATCCGTGTGCAGGGTGCGGGCGCACCTGCGTCGATATCCTATGTTCGCAAGGCAACTGCGACTGTAGAGTAGGCGTTTTGCGCGCCCTGCACCTTTCCTTTTGCAACCACAGGCTCCATCCCTACTGGTGCTGGTGCGGAGTTCTCACGGGTAAGAAGAGCATCACCACACAATGTCACTACGATTATTCATATCTGTTTTCGTCACGTTCGCGAACTGGAATAATAATAGCGCAGGCGACTGTCACAGGCAGAGCTTTTCTTGCCGAGATTCGGACGCATGCGCAGATATGCAGCCATTTTTATGGAGGTTAATTATGTTGCGAAGAGACGAAATCACCGGCTGAATCTTTTATGTGAATACCATCTATTCAGTGCTCCCGCGGCGACGGGAAGTGTGGCCTTGAAGCTTGGTTCGTTACAACTCAACTGCCAAGGAAGTATGTGATCCTCGTGTTGATAAAGGGCATCTTTGTGGTGCTAGCCGAAATATCCAAAATCTTAGGCCTAAAGCTTCTCGGTGGTTGAGTGAAAGCGCTTAATGAGATTGTGGCTGACTTAGCTTATGATTTTCTCTCGTATGGTCAGTCCTCGTTGAGTTTTTCTGATACTTCCCTCTTGGCTGGGGAGAGGGAAATCTGCATAAGAATCGATTTCTGCACCTTCAGCCTCTATTAGGTCGTTTTTTTTCTAAGTGGTTTACTTTATGTTGCTTGCGCCTTGGTCACTACGTCATATAATTATATTTCTTCAATAGGGGGCAGAATTTTCGCGAAATGTTGTCATTATGAATTCCCGTACCTCATAGTTCTTCTTCAAGCTGCGAAACGGACGCCGTACTTTCTGGTTCTGAGCTGGTGCTGACAGACAGCTGCTCCCCAGCTGACCTTATTGTTGTTGATTTCGTGTTCGTCTTAAGGTTACAATCTACGCTAAACGCCCTGTCTGAGATTTTAGCACCGTCGTGGTCCGGAGCCATTAGGTTAACGCAAAGTTACAGGAGTTCCACGTGGCGGCGGACCAAGCTTTACATTTGAGGTACCAACGGAAAATACTAATGCAGTGTTTGGGATTGCGGCTATTTCGAACAGAAACCGTGAGTGTTCGGTCCTGCTTCCGAGCTCAAAGTAACCCATACTAGAACTTAACTTCCGGTCATCCAAAGATTGTTCCAAATGGGGACTTGTGGTTTCTGTTTTGCTGTCAGCCCCTCACAAAATTATGCTCGGTAAAATATTAATTTCGCAAGCCAAATAGACAAGCTCGATAGACTGGATTGGAACCGTTGGCCATTCGCAGGTAATTCAAAAGTTAATAACAGGGCGAAGTCAGATAGTGGGGAACGCGTAAAGGAAACGGATAGTGTCAGAACCGCCGCCATTCCTTTGAGTGTAAGATTTGCAATGGTAGACAACTTTTTACCGATCGATATGACGTCAGTTAGGTTGATGTCGGTGTTTAACATCTCGAAGGTGTCGGTATAATAGACCACCTGTTATCAGTCAGTGCTAAATTCCAGAGAAAACACACGGGTGGCAAGTGAGACATACCTCTCCTTTTGATTGTTGTGCAACGTGAGTTGCATATATGATACCGCTGTCGTGTGGCCACACTTACGTTGGCCGAACCTGGCGATGGCCAACATACGTTTACATGAACATCAATATTATGTAAATCAAAGCAAAGCTGCAAATTATCTGGACATCGTACCACGCATGGGTATTGGCTGTTCTTCTGTAATACGCTCACTTTTATCAAGAAAAGCGGAAGAAACCACTGACTAGGTAACACAGCACTTTCACATAAGGGAGGTTGAGGCGAATGTTGTGTCCGCCTCACCCCCCTCCATTTTTAAAACTGGACAAGGAATGCTTTCATCTGGTCCTCTCGGTGCGGAATTAGTGATGTTTGATATCTTGTGGTTTATAATTCGTTAACGCACTTCCCCTTTGTGCCAAGTGTTCCCATTATCCTTATATTGCAATTCCTGGTTTTTATCTCGAGCGAGATGAAGACATTAAGGTTAGTAAATATTCGTATGTCTTTTCATTAAACCAATTGTTTCCAGTTTAGCGCCAAATCTCCTGCTATCGTTTTCTTCCTCTATGTGTTCTGAGAGCTTGGAGCACCAAGGATCAACAGCTACGAACTCCCCAATGAAACTTTCCACTTAAAGAGAAGCCATAGTAGCGGTGAATCTGAAAATTATAATTGGTGCTTTGCGACCACGATGGCCGTGAAGCTCTTCAATAGTGCTAATGCGCGGTATGCGCCTGGGGGTGATAGCTCCATTCTTTTCACTTCTTGCGCCAAGACGGCTTTTTGCGTACGCTGTTGACTAAGCATAGCACGCTCCGTAATGTCAAGGGCTGGAAGTTCAACGACTTGGCGCTTCGACAGTGACCCACTGAATGCTCACGGAATATCTTTGAAAGTTTGTTCCTGCCTGGACAGGGGATCCCTCAGAAGCGGTAATTGCGATAAGAGGAATCCACCAAACGTATTGGCGGCGCCTGCAAGCGCAGGGCTGATAATAGTCCTGTAAATGGCAGTTGTCCATTCTGGCCTTCATTTGAAGGTGATGAGCGCAAAGTTGGGCTTCCCCATTGTTCTTGCCTTCGCCATCGCAGGATTCTTGCACATTTGGCCAGTATTGATGCCTTCAGTGCAGTAATATGCGGGAAAACTATAGATGGACCCTTTTTGTTAGTGTCTTCAGAACTACTCGGGCAGGCTGTGATTTCGTATGTCTTGTCGGATATGCACATCTACCTCAGCGTCTGTATGTTTTGGCATTCCCCATCCGAGGAGTGCAGACAATTACGATGTTCTTCTCCGTTCGGGTTCATCCTGAGCTTTGTTCCTTTTTACATCAGTGAAGCAGTAGTGTTATTGGGTTGTTTGTAGCGTAGCTGGCACCTCGCCGTGCTTGCGAAAGTTAAGTTTGTTGCATGGTTAGGAAAGCTATTTCTGGTGTCTTCTTTCAAGGAGCTGCGAATTCCTGCAGCTTAAGCGGCAGCAAGGAGCGTAGTGAGTTGCATTCAGCTGTGTGTCTCGCTCACCCTATCGTCCTTGTTTGTTGTGCGCGCTGTGAAATCAAGACGTTTTATTCCGCTACTGCTTTTCGCCGGTATCTCAGGACCCCAGTCCACAGCAGCTTAGATTTAGGGAACGTGCTCTGCCTGTGTTACTTGGAGCACGAGAGCGAACCTGCATTGTTATAAAAACTTCATTGCTTGGCTATTGGGGTTACATGCTGGCTGAAGCAGCCTATGTATCTATGGTACGAAACTTGATTTGGAGGAGAGCCTTTCTTCATAAACAGTGTTACTCGGAGAGTCGAGGAGAGAGACAGGAAAATATTTGCACGTTTAGGGTCGGATCAGCACTTAGCTGGAGTGTGAGTAGACTTTTGGTCGACGAATAACACAGGTCAGTGGAAGAATAAACCCGAGATTGATGTACCACCTCTCTTAATTAAAGAACGATGAGTAGTCCTGTACTGACGCTTGTTTGCCTTTACTGCACTCAGACCCTTCATGGCCAACCGGGTCATTTCTTTTTATTTTCCGATGACTTCATCCAACAAGCTTCTACGGTGCAGTATTAGACCTTATGCAGCTAAATGCCCACTGATGTAATGATATGTCCTTCAATGAAATCAAATAAGATTTCCTCGGTCGGTACCCGATACGTTGTGCCGGCTTTACAGAATTTAAGTAAAAATAATTGGCCAATTAGCAAATGAAGTTTAAACCACCCAGGTGGTAGATAAAGGAAACTGCTACTTAAGCGACACCACATGGCAGGAAGCGTAGGCCCAGGATGACTCCCTGATCTCCTCTGGGAAGAGGCGAATAAATGACTATAGGAAGACATGGGAGGGGTATGGGAGTTTAGAAGGAAATAGGGAAAGCGAGGTTTTCTATGTGACCAATCGAAGTTGACTGCTTTTCAGGCCTTGATCTGGCCACCTTTAGCATGGGCATAGACTATGCTACTTAGAATTTCGCGGTTCCTGCAGCCCGGGGTATCGCTAACCTGCGGGGTTTCCTAGCTGTCGGAGACTGAGGAGAAACCAATAGAAGGAGCGTACTCCGAGCACCCTCCTCTCCTCACCCCCGACACAAGGTCTAACTGCGTGCACTTTCAGCGTGCCAAACCATAAAGAGGACTCGCAATTCGCCAAGGAGTTCTCCAGCAATCAGGGCACTAACCTCGGGTCTTACTTGGGCTTCGATCAGGTACCGCCTATTTACAATGGCTGTACCCATATAAAAATACCAATAGTTCCCACCCGTGCGTGGTAATATAATTGTTATTCATGCCAGCCACAACAACTTGAAACGAAGTTGGACCTATCAGACCACAGCGCTTTGCTCAGCACATAGATCAACTACGCCATCTGTGTAAGGTGTTTATAGCTATAGAAAATGCCAACCGACGCAATTCGCATAGCCATTCCATAAATGCATGCGGGCTATAAGTTTGGGTGTCCTGAAACTAAAAAAATGATCGAGCTTGTTTCAGTACATGTCCGAAGGTAAGTCATTGGCATTGAAAATTATATGTGACCACCGCAGCTGTAACGTGTTTAAACGGCACCAATATCCCGCTTGCAAGAGCTTGCTGAGTAGAACTTCACAGTACATCTAACGATGCCTTTAATTTACTCTATTAGGCGAATGTGTTCCTGACGAGTACAGACCAACCGAATAAATTTATTATTGACACTAACACTGCTGTCTCCTTATGGCGATAGCATAACTTTCCTCTTTTGTCATTCTTTTACGCGTCAATAAAGGTCACGGGTGGCATTTGGAAAGGAGAGAAGCATCATACGTATATTGACGTGTTGACTGGCAAAGGCAAATACGGGAATGTCTCCCATGTCCAAAGATTGAACTCTATCTATGTCCCATCCTTCCATTACGTAAGTAATCATTTTATGATGTTTACGGATGGTCCTTTGCTTGAATAACTTCGAGGGTGGTATGGCAACAATATAATCTAAATGTGGGCAATATAAACCAATAGTGCTATGAATCAAAGAATGTTGGTATAGACGACGTGGCCAAGCCGTCCGTTGGAATTTTCGTTTGTGCTCCTACCTTTTTCTCGCACGTGGCACCGCTCGGGCTTGACGGTGCCAATTCTGCTATCAGTCTTTTAGTTTGTGGCAGGCCTTTTGGGTTCCTTGAAGGCAAGCTCGTCAAATTAAAAAAAATCATCGTTTGTTTTCCAGAAGTCATTCGATAAGGTACTTGGTTTCAGCAATCCCAAAATGAGATTCCGCGTTCAGTGTCCGTTGCTGCGCTAATGGTACCTTGTTCACTTGTTGCACAAACAAATATAAAACAACATCGAAACCTTAAAGATAATACAAAGCTAGCATCGGCTTCACGAAAACAAGTGCTTTCAAATGTATCAAGCTACAAAAATTATAGCCCTGGTTCATACCAGATATTCAAAGCTCATCGAAAAGCTCGTGCGCCGCTGAGAAAGCCCCAAACGCTGTATTGAATCTGTTACGTTATCTCCCATTGGGGTATGTAAGGCAAGAAAAAAAGACGGAGATAATGTGGAATCATTGACAAAAGTAGTTTAGACACCAAAAAGCACCAAGGCAAGGTATTTTTATTGATGGGGTTAACAGCCTTCACGGTATCGCTGTTTCGGCACTACGAGCAGACAGAATGCAGCACACG
The DNA here is from genome assembly GCA_013339765.2 of Haemaphysalis longicornis. Classification (NCBI taxonomy): domain Eukaryota; kingdom Metazoa; phylum Arthropoda; class Arachnida; order Ixodida; family Ixodidae; genus Haemaphysalis; species Haemaphysalis longicornis. The sequence goes on along the minus strand of CM023450.1, from coordinate 164,187,803 downwards.
CACATCTTATGCCTCAAATACGGCCAAACTAATTACAACAAACTTGTAATAGAGTTAGTAACGCTTTTGATTTTTTATTACCCCAAGAAGAGGCAAGCTAGCCTGCAATGAGTTAACATTTTCCTTTCCTTACAGCTGAAAAAGCGTGTTTCTATTCCTCGCGTTGGGTTTCTCAATAATAAAATTGTGACCAATCCGAGACTGCCCTGCGCATGCGCGGTAACGGCAGATAGAACGCTCCGAGCGAATTCGCTGTAACCCAAGTTGGCAATATGTTTGAGACTACAATTACGCAGACGAAGCCGCGGTAAAGGTATTGGCCGCATTAATGTAGCGCCCGTAATAAATCACGCAATTTACGGAACAACATGGGGGCGGTTCGTACTAGTAACGCACATACTGGGCAAACAGCAAGGCTGTTTCCTTTAACTATCCTATTTTTCGTTCGGCCAAGTTTACTGCGTTGTTATGCTTCGAGACCCGGTCAGGTTTTCGGCGCGGTGTCGTGGTTTGACCCGCAAAGTGCAGTGAATACCTGGTCATTAAATGTCTAAAATGAACGTGTGACCCCCCGCTTTCCGGTGAAGCTCAAAGTGTAGCGGAGGGGTTAGCGGGTCGAGGATTTGCCCGAAATTTCTGAACTCTTCGGGGGCGACTCTTCGGCTTGTGTGGTCTGGTGTTTGGGACGTTAATTAAGAAGCTGATTAATATTGTTTCTTCTCAGCTTTTTGGCTTCTTTCATTTCACCATTAATTGCTCTCTTTGCAGTGTCAAAACTGCACCATTTGTAACAAGCGATAGAAGGAACCACCCCACGACGCTTTTACAAAGCCGTGCTTGTACCAGTTTTATCGCGCCTCCCACAGGTAGCGGCACTCGTCCCGCCCAAATGCGACATGACAAAGCTACGGCGGTGCCGGAGCGCCGGCCCTACCACCAGCTTAACATACATCGCTGTTAAAAATGCTCAGATATTTAATTTACTTCAAATACCTTTGAGGATGTTGGGTACCTGGCTTCTGGAATTATTTGAAGAGTTCAGTATATGCCGCCTAAATTTTTAAGTGCACAAAATCTCTCTCCAGCTAGAGTCGGTTGCGTTTTACGCTGATCTAATAAATTGACTTCACAGCAGAAATATTGTTTAAAAATGAACCAAGGAGTACAAGAACCCGTATTTGCCATTTGCAAGACAGCGAATGCAAGATGGTTGCTAGCGTTGCTGTAATATTTTTGATATCTTCAATATTTTTTCAGTATACCTCAGCGGTACTCATATTTGACGAGACAGGATTACATAAGGTTAAAGCGCGGACTATAAAAACTACCCAATTTTTGCTGCCAGAAATCAGACCTGAGTTGCTTGATCTTTTGGGCAGTGTGTATGGATATACATGGTTCAATATTTTCAGTCATCTGAGCCTCTTTTCTCAGTACACTTGAAGGGGTCACTACAGAGCAAAAAGTGCTATTTTGGCCAAGCACAACATACGTGGGACGTTTATGCCTTGAAAGTCACCGCATTTCTTTACTGCTCGAGAACACAGTGAGGAGAATTCAACAAAAAAAAATCTTTCCAGTGCCGGTGTAATTACGGAAAGTTAGCTCTTCATGCATCACTGCAGTTAATAAGTAGGTGACAATACCTAAATTTATTATTACATTTTTACTTTGAAACTGAGCAAGAATGAAACATCATTTGTTTCAAATATATATAGTTTTTTTTTTTAACGTTGAGTCCAACCATTGTCTCTCGATTGCCAGAATGACACGTATGACTAATAAGACCGGGGAAAGAAACTGCAGTATGTGTACTCTTTGGGCTTTTTCTATATAACTACAAAACAAGTTGCTCTTGTTCCCGTTATCCCAATGAGGAACATATTCCCGAAGAAGAACATTTCAGGCAAGGTGAGATTGTCATGGGATAAAACTGATCCTAATCTAAGATTTCTTACGGAATTAATTCTTGCGGCGGGTGTTTTCGTGGCCTGGCCTTGTTATTAGCAATGCTTAATTTATTTTTGCTACGCCTTTGTTCGAGCTCATATCATGAACGCTACCTTCTTCCGGTCTCTTTTATTAACAGATATTTCAAAATTCGGTAATGTTGATGACCCCATGGAAGGAAACCTACCACCACCGTTCAGAAGAGCCCTGAATACCTATCCCGTCATGCCACCCACGAAAGTCAAAATTGTGTTTGTGGTGGCCTACTTCAGATCTGGCTCAATCCTTCTCGGTGAGCTCCTGTCATCGGCACCGAAGACGTTTTTCCACTTTGAGCCTTTCTTTCTGTTCAGTCGGGGTGGCCGAATCAATTCGACATGGCAGCGTTACGCCTTCAAGTTACTCGACGACCTAGCCGGGTGCCGCATCTGGAACGTTCCCCTCTATGTGCTATCAAATTATGATCGCCCGGAAACGCTGTTTCCAACCGCTTTCTTCCTGACGTCTGAGAAAAGGGTGAATCCTGCAGCTCGCCGACAAGCGTCGCCTCTATGCGCAGCCGAGCCCGAACGCAGCTTTTCAAGTTCACACTTGTTTACGTAGACCAGGTAAGACATATCCATGTTCCAATAAATGGCTTATCGTCCACCGTTCACAGTATAAAAAAACAATCCCGAGGAGCATAAGTCACTTTTTGGATAAAAATATGTCTACAGCATATAAATCTAAAAAACCATAAGTTCACCTTCAGGTTATTTGTCATTTACTTGAACGTAGACCATTTAAACTATGAGGCGAACACGCAGGAGGATAAGTAATCAGGGACCACCACGTGGTTCTTTTACGAAAAGAAGAGGCCCGGTTCCGGGGTAAGGCCCAGATTCCCGCCGCCTCGATGGCATGAGTCGTCGCCGTTCGGGGACACGTCCTCCTTCCGAACCCGTGGCGCCGCACGGACACTGGGCACAGCAGCGCCGTAGGTCTCGCCACAGCGGGCACGGTGTCAGGTGGATACCGTCACCAAAGAACGTCTCTGCACCCTTTCATGGCATACTAAGATTTATACGTGGGTGAGTTACGAGTGACCTACATGGGTGCGTGATCGGTGTGTCCCCTTCGGAGAGGAAAAATGAAATGACATAATGGGTCCGCGCTACTTGATAATCCCTACATTCCAAATGATATTTTTCCTACTAACCTCCCTATCTCTGACCAACGGGGAGCTGGCTTCCTGAGGGGACTACATAATACAGGTGGCTGAGGAGACGGGGGCCCTTGGCCGATATGCATTGACGTTGTATAATTTACGTCTTGTGGTTTCTCTTATATATATCGTGCTAGATAAAATCATCTGGAGTTTAGCTCCTGTCTTTGCGATGTTCTTGGTTCTAGCGCCCAACTGTGGTGCATTAGAGAAAAATAACAGACAGAAAAACTTTCCTGATTCTTCTCAACTAATTTCCGCGATATCATCTTACAGGCATCCGCAGGATCGGATCCCCGGGGCCTAACAGGGAAGACATACTGCAGTGCCAGTGTGTTTCGCGTCTCTCCTAACCTTCGCTTGACGGCCACAACTGCCCTTGCGGCGTGGTGCACCGTTTCCAGGAGAGCCGGTGTTGGCCGCCTCGGCATAACCGTCTTCACAGTCGCATACTGCCAAGTGGGTGCAGTAGCGAAGGCGTGCAATGAATCTCACATGTATTAATCAGTAGTAATAACGTCACCGTTATGGCTAGCGATTGTCATGCCAAGCAAGGTCAATAGCACGAACCTGTGGAAGTGCTCTGTCCAATGTTTGCCATTTGGATTTTCCATTTCGTGCTAGTTTGAACTCCTCACCAGGTTACGTTACGAACCCAAATATCTCCAAAATTAAGCTACATCCAGGGGTAACAGAATCCAGCCAAATATTCAGAACTGCAGCGCTATACAGAGTATATCCATACGGCACAAGGAGCATATAGAGTAGCCGACCGTTTTTTCGGGCTCCGAAAATTCGCACTTGCTAAATATCTCGGAATTTCCCAAGGAACCACCAGTTTTACCATAGGAGTAATGACTCACAAATTTTTCGGACTGCTCTTTTATTCAGACTATTTTTCGTTCCCTCCAGGTCCGGAAAATCGTTCGGCTATATAGTTAAAGTTGATTTTTCTGAAGTTTATTTTTTCTATTAGAGTACACAACCTCGGTCGTAGCGGAAGGTAGCTGTCCCCGGAAACGAACCTAAAATACGCCTCGTCAACTCTACCAATATAAAGCGCTCGGCTGTGTCCCCGCACCACTCGCGCATCAAAACTACCCACATCAAAAAAGCGATAGGCGCTCACTAACGTGCATCCGCTACAACTGCATATTGGGGCCCAATTCAATTTGAACGCTTGGAATAAAACGTCTTGCTCTACTATTCATTTGACTTGAATACTTGCGTTGCAGCGCCTCAGAGACGACGTGAATAGAAAGTAATACCGCGGCCCTTGTCCTGTCGACTCTATATAGTGGGATATAGACGCTATATAGTGGGATTGTTTGAGCTTTCTCCGGGTATTATTCTATGCCTGCCTTGATTTCTGAGAGACTAGCGTAATCCTTTGTCCTGTGTTTTAGTTAGGTCAACCACTGTTGGTGCCGGCATAAGTTTCGGTGGAGAAGACTTCGCGGTGGCTCAGTGGGTAAGACGTTTCGCTGCTGAGTCCAAGGGCGCTGATTCAATTCTCGGCCGCGGCGGTCGTTTTTCTTATTAAAGCAGGAAAAAAAAACGCCAGTGTATCTAGATATCGTCGCACGTTAAAGATACTATATACCAAAATTCTTCCGGGTTTGTACCACGGCATGCCTCGTAGCCCGCGAGTAGTCCCGAGGCATGAATTAGTGGAAATTTATATTTTTGTTCTTCTGGTTGAAACCTGCTTTGGTGTGATGACGTACGTTACGGGCACGGTTGGAGACCGTGTCTGCCGAGCATGCTATCATTGACTGGGCATAGAGGAACCTCCACAGCGCAGGCCCGGAACCTGATGAAAACGCGTCCTTTCTTTCGTGTCCAGCATTATATCATTTCCCTCTTTTCCAAGGTTCTGTCGCCGTAGCGCCACACTACAGGTTCAGCAAAGCCCTCGAATCTTGCAGCCTCAGTCGTAGCTCCCGGGTGGCAGCGGTGACGTATTTCCGTGGACGCCTGATGAGCAGGGCTGATAACGGACGGCTAGAAGCCACAGGGAATTGAAAAATGAGCCTAATAACGCTATCGCGTAAAAAAACTATTTGGCAGCTAGTCGCCGTTCTCCGTATTCCAAAGCATAATGCACAAATAAACGCATTATGAAGGTCCTCGCGGAAGTGTAGAGGAAGGGCCAGAGCAATCGCCGGACATCGACGGAGAATTTGTTTACGTTCCCGTTGGACTCCAAGTAGGAATCGTGTAGTGCACACACTATACCGGCGAGTGTGAATCGCATGTCCTCGCAATCATAGTGTTAAATGGTGGCAGGACAATGCGCACGGGTCATGGTAGATGAGGCAATGAGTAATGGGCCTTTATTGGCCGGTCATAAATAACACGAACACCCGGGCGATGCGACATTCAGAACATCGTTCTCTTCAGATTTGGATCAGCGTGGCGCATTAGGAAACTGCTAACTTCTCCCTTTTCTCATAGCCTTTGGCTCTGGTCGGGGCCACAGGATACGTACACGGGGTCAGTAACAATAAAAGGCAAAAAGAAAACGATGGATAGGAGGCTCTCGCCGTCCCGGATGAAGATTATGAGCTTCATTATTACTAGCATTTGAACGTCGATGCAAGTTATGGTAAATGAGTAAGGTTGAAGCCCTTGGAGCTGAGCCGGACAGAAGGTCACCGGACCACACTAGAAGCGTTGAAACTTGGGCTCGTTGGCACATAACTTTGAAAGAACGCGACACTGCATCAGACGGAACGGGGAAAAGAGGAGATGAATACTTGCAACGCACAACTGTCTGTCTCGTCCTTTTCTTCTCCTGTACAACGCAATGTCGCTTAAAATGTAAAGACCGTAATGTGATCGCGTCTTGTCACGGCTCGTCTCGTCTACACTTACAGGTCGGAGATGCGATGCTGGAGTCATCCGGGAGCCGCTTCGGCATGCAGCAATGTAGCGCCGGTTCGACACGGCCGAGAGGATGCAGCAAAGAAGGGCGAGGATTATGCCAGCAAGACTCCGCCAAAGAAAAACTGCACGCGGTGGCACGCCAAGGGGAGACGATCGCGGTGTATGAAATGATGTTATTTCCTGCCATGACAGCATGAACACCCGGGCTACGCCTTATTTTTACCACCGTCGTCTCCATATTAAAATAGCAGTTGTATAGTGCGCCACAAAGTACCGCTTTGCTGCTATTGTATCAATCGTTACGTTTCCGAACCTGAAACGTAAACGGAAGCGGCAAAAAAAGTCTCCCAGCCTAAAAACATGCACTCCTGAATGGCATGGGTGAAAAATTGTCCTCGCAAAATTTAGTTTACACGAAAACTTTCAAGATATTGCGATGTTTAGTGCATGAATATGATAACCACAATTTTACGGTGCTTACTGTTTTAGGCAGTGGCGTTCAGTACAGTTCGTCTTGGTAAGTTACTGAAGCACTTCTTGCTACATGAAATCAACTCTGTTCCTCTCGGGAGTGCAGTATAAACATTTTCTCGGTATTTCTGGCGACCCCGCGAAGCCAAGAACATGCAGGATTCCTCATCTTAATCAGGTTTATGAAAGCGAACTGGCGACCTGAAAGAAACCTAGGAATACACAGGCGTCGGAAAGCAATCAACAGAGTGACGCGCGCAAAGCGATCGTCCGCGACTGGAATCCTCGGGTGGTTGCCATGCCGGCAGTTATATTTCCGCGTTAATCTTTTTGGATCGGTAGAGTTCGGTTGAGAACTCCGGGAACTATGCATAACATTCCAGTCTTAGTGACGAGAGAACGAAACAGGTTCGCTTATCAAATAGGCTATCCCCGCACGGCATACGAAAGAAAGAGACGGAAACACGTGCCTCGCTTCTAACTTATATTTTAAAGGGTGTTTACGTTTTTTGGTACATTGTCATCTACTCTCTTTGAAGTTCTGTGCACCTCATCCATAACGACCCTGGTGTTCTTGTGGTGTTAAATTAGGGATCTTCTTTAGTGCAGTACATGTCTTAGGAGAGGCAGACTGAGTCATCGGTAGAAAAAGCGTACGGCTACGTGTGTTGCTGGTATAAAATTGTAATATCGTTGCCACATGCGTTCTAAATCGGCTCGAGGGGTGCGCGCGGCGACGTTGCACGAGATAAACCTGGCCTTCTTTTACCCAAGCCTTCGAAGTGGGTGGAGAAGTGATATGCGGAGAGGAGGATTAGGAAGGGGGAGGGGGTGCAAGGTCGGCCGCTCCAGTTCCTCGTGTACGTATCACGTTCAAAGCGCTTGGAACTGTTACCGCCTTCGCCAGAAAGATAGAAAGGTTGCGGGTTTGCCCTTACATCTTGTATTTCTGGACCTAGTCGCCACAACTCACCGAAGAAAAAGAAACTGTGGCAAGAGCGATAGCAGTAACCCCTTCTGCTCGGACGTCTTATATTTCGGACATCAACCAGAAGACTTTTAGCAATTTGAGAAGGAAACCCGAACAGCTAGTTTTCTGGGAAATAGTTATTCAGGGATGCTTCTATCGATAGATATCACCATTGTTTGTTTTCTTTTTTGCTCACGCTGGATGCTAGAGAGAGGAAAGCAACCACACTTATGTTAGGGCGACCCCAAATACCGAGGACCTAGTTTGACATGGCTGTAAATATAAAAATACCTGTACTACCAGCCTCATTTTTCTATTTGGGCAAACATAGAAAAGATAATTTTCTGGAGCAAAATTTAAATTTTAATTGCCGCTTGATGTAATTAGTCGGAATGCTTGTAAATCACTAATTACTTGCATCACAAGCTAAAATTTTTTGTAAGCTTGTAGGGTCCAAATATAAATAAAAATGCACAGAAAACCACTCCCCAGAAAGGGATTGGTTTCGTCGTACCATAATATAAAAAACAGCCTACATAAGCAGGAAAAGATTAACGAAGGCAAAATACGAAAGCATTAAGTGGAACAGCCAAGATTAGTTTACAGGGAAGTGTATGCAACTGCACAGGATAAAAATTACTGACAGGTAATGGTGATAACGCCAAAAGGAAGGGAGACGACACTTTGCACAGGAATGCAAAACAGATGTGCTCCTGCACGCTTGAACAAATATGCAGCACACAAAGAATATACACGCGAAAGCACACTATGTCGCACAAGGAGATTTGTATCAGTTGTTAATCGAAAATTGGCGCCACTCAGTCACAGTGGCTGTCGTGGCTGGCAAGCAGTTCCAATCGTGTGATGTTTTAGGTATGAAGAAACAAAAACGCATATTAGTACGACCATGGGGGACGTTTAGTTTCAAAGGGTGATCTATGCGCGAAGATATGTAGGACGAACTGGAAAACGTTTTTCATTTGTGGTATTTTGTGGAATAGGTTAAGCCGGGTGATGTTCCCTGGTCAGGTTCGTTTTTCTGACAACTTGAACTCATCAACTCATCTGCTGAATTGCAAACGCGTCCGTTGAACACTTCATAGCTTACCTTTTAGGCTTTGCTTGTCGGAGGTCATACTGTGTCCATGCAAGTTTGGTGATGTGTCGCCATATTCGATTTTTTATACAGGCATGCGTTTAAAATCTGTTGTGGTGTTCTATTTATTCTGGGAACAGCGATCTCAAATTTTAGGCTTTTTTTAACGTTTGGCCATGTACGCGTAGCCGAATGCACGTAAAGTTTGCGCTTTTGGATCATTTCCTCCATATCACCTACTTGCCTATGAAAAATATTACCGTTGTAGTGCGGCCGCCTTTTTAGGCTCAATAAGTAGTTTGCTGTGGGTGCTTGCCGTCTGTCATGAGCCCTGCTTGTCAAACGTCCCGCAATAATGACGTCGCCGACAACCTGAAAGCGCGATGCGTTAGCGAAAAGGATGCTCATATAAAGCTAAAATCGCGGGCGGCGGCAGCTGGAGTGTATAAAAGAGAAGCGTGCCGACAGGGTAACTCACGATCCTACTACGGCTGACAAGCAAGGAAGATGTGAATTGATGAAGCAGTGCGCGGGTGCCGGGAGAGATGTTCTCGTGCCCGTCGCTTGTCGCAGGTTGTTGGCCGATACGGCCGCGAACGCTTCTCATAGCTGAAATCCTCACAGTAAATGACCGTGATCCCACTGGAACTGATGCGAGTGCAAACAGTGTATGTACAGTTGAAGTGGCCAAAACTTCAAATTGGGTTCTTGAAAACCAGCTAGTAGCCCTATAACGGGAACCAAAGGTTCTAAAATGTGTTGAATTTCGCATTCAAGTTACTAATTATTACACTAACTGCTAATGCTTTTCTGTATATGCCCGTTTCCCTATCGCTACCACAGGCTCTGCTAAAAACGTATTGGCGGCATGCAATCCAACATCTCCCTTGCCCCAATGCTGCAGAATGAAGATTGTAAAAGACTCAGTAACACCCCGCAGCCACACGTTTTTGCAACCACTTGATAAGCTATGGATTGGCTATGTGTAAGCTTGGGATAATTGGTGAAGCCTGGCAAAAAAATATAAAAGAAAGCAAACGACCACAGTCAAAACGACGGGGACGACACCCTTGTTGTCACCATCCTTTCGTTCGCGGTGTCGCGGTCTGCCCTTAGGGCGTCATTTCTGTTCTTTGCGTGCCTTGCGCTTCCCTTGATACGTGCAGGAGTCGAGAATTCAATGTCAGCGCAAAAACGTCGATGGCCTGCCGCCGCTTCTGACACAGAGTGTCGCCTAAACCTAGGCAACGCTTAAATTATTTGTAGAAATTTTTAGAGTATTCATTCACAACTAATGCAAAGTTGATTGATTGTTGTGTTGAACGAGCCGACGCAACGCAGGCGATGAGGCGCGCGGTAGTGAAGGGCTCCGGATTAATTTTGACCACCTGGGGATCTTTAACGCCCTCCGAAATGTCGTACAAACGGGCGTTTTTGGTTTTCGCCTACTAATGTAAAGTTACTTATGTGCAGAAATCTGATTTAGAAATCAGTTGTTATGGACTGGTCTGTCATACAATCTTTCATGAAAGAATAAAGTGAACTTGGTCATGCCCGTAGTAAGAAAATAATTTAGGAGCTAGTCGCCGTTCTCCATATTCGGAAAGCATAATAGACAACAATAAACGCATTATGAATGTCCTAGCAGGAACCTATAGAGAAAGGCCCACAGCAATTACTCGGAAATCGACGGAGAATTTGTTTGCGTTCACGTTGCACTTCAATAGGAATCGTAGTGCACTCACTACATCGGCCAGTGAAAATCACGTGTCCTCCTCGCAATCGTAGTGTTAAACGGTGGCAGGGCAAGACACACGGGTCTTGGTAGATGAAGGAATGATTTATTGGCCTTTATTGACCGGTGATAAATAACACAAACACCCGGGTGATGCTACATTTAGAACACCGTCCTCTGCAGATAAGGGTCAGCGTGGCGCATTTAGAAACGGCTAAAGCCTTCCTCTTCTTGTAACCTTTGGCTCTGGTCGGGGCCACAGTATACGTACTGGGTCAGTAACAGTAAAAGGCAAGAAGAAACGATGGATACGAGGCTCTCGCCGCCGCGGATAAATATTATGAGCTTCAATATTACTGGCACATGAACGTCCACGCAAGCTATGGTAAATGAGTAACGTTGAAGCTCTTGGAGCTGAGCCGGACGGTAGGTCGCGGGACCACAGCAGAAAGTTTGAAACTTGGGCTCGTTGGTATATAACTTTTAAAGAACGCGGCAATGCGTCAGAAGGGACAGTAAAAAGATGAGATGAATGCGTTCAACGCACACCTGTCTGTCTCTTCCGTTTTCCGTCCTGTCGAACGCAATGTCGCTTAAATATAAAGAGCCTAATTTGATCGTGTCGTTTCGCGACTCGTCACGTCTGAACCTACTTCCTTTTCCGGTCCTGGGGAACGCAATGTCGCTTAAATTTAAAGACCTAATGTAATCGTGTCTTGTCACGGCTCGTCTCGTCTCTAGCTACAGGTTGGGGATGTGGTGCTGGAGTCATCCGCGAGCCGCTTCGGCATGCAGCAATGTTGCGCCAGTTCGACACGGCCGAAGAGGATGCAGCGAACAAGGCAAGGATGACGCCGCAAACTCCGCAAAAAAAAAAAAAAAAATTGCACGCGGTGGCATGCCAAAGGAGACGATTCGTGGTGTATGAAGTGATATGCTGTTATTTCCTGCCATGACAGTATTAACACCCGGGCTACGCCTTATTTTTAACACCGTCGTCTTCAGATTGAACTTCGAATGGCATAGTGCACCACAGCGTACGTTTTGGTGCTATTGTAGCAATAGTCGCGTTTCCGAAGCTGAAGTGTAAACAGAATCGGTAAAAGAATGTCTCCCAGCTTAAAAACATGGACTCGTGGATTGCGTGGGTGAAGAATTGTCCTCGCAAAATGTACTTTGCACGCGAAACGTTTAAGATATTGCGAAGTTAAGTGCAATATTATCATAACCACAATTTTTGTACGATGCTTACCCTTTTAGGCAGCGACGTTCAGTAAAGTTTGGTAAGTTGCGAAGGCAATTCTTGCTACATGATATTAACTCTGTTCATCTCGGGAGCGCAGTATGAACATTCTCTCGGATATTTCTGGCGACCTCCAGCCGATATGTCCGTAAACTACATTTTCTGAAGACCTATATTTGTTTCGCTCTTTCATTTAACGGGTTGAAAAACCCTGCCTTTGCGACGCTATCAGAGGCAATAAATGGCAATAGCAAGACCAAGCAGAGTCTGCAATCCCCCTTGCCGCAGACATTGCAATCGCCGTCGGCCCTGCACGCTATTTTTATTTTGCAACAATTGCAAAGCTTTTGCTGAAATTTAATATTTACAATTCCCCCCCCCCTTTCTCTAAACCTCCTCGTGCAGAAAAGATAATAAAAAAGTACATCATACAGCTTCTTACCCTGTTGTCTTCGTAAGGGACGCAAGCATTTTTCATAATAAAGATACATAGTTGTAATAAAAATAGCAGGACCCTTAAGTCACAAGAAATCATTGTTCCATCATGCTACTATAGATATTAGCCTAGGTTGGTATTATGAAAGGTGTTATGAGTTACTAACAATCGGTGAATGTATTGTCGTAACTCTCCAATGCTCCCTGGTGTGTTTACGCACCAATTTCGCATTTCATTTACTGATGAACTACAAAACTCTGCGAAGGCGAAATACATCCAGGTAAAATTCAGTCGTACGCCTGCAACAGAATTGCCCACAATCCTTCTCGGGAGTAGGGGTAGCATAGGTTTGTGTTCAGACGCAAGGGAACTCTAGCCGAAAAATCAGCATACACAATGGTCTCCTTGTTTTCAGTGCTCGTTTTCTAAAAAAAAACGTATAAATGTGTCGGGTTTAAAAATGTCCAGTGTGTGAGTGTACAATGAAAGTATTTCTTTTAATGCTTCAAGCTAAGAATTTTATTATGGAGAGCGTGGGAGGGATCGGTGCGATGGCTGCAGCTCTTTTTTGAGGGCCTATGATGCTGCAGACAGTAGAAGAGCGGTGAAAATTGCACGTCTCCGTTGCATTTGAAATACGTTCAGGTGTAAACAACAAGGGGTCAACGGCCCTGTGTAAGTGTACAGTTAAAGGACATTCTTACAATCGAGAAATGTTATACATTTAACTGAATGTACCCCTTAAAAATCTATGCCCAAAACTGTCGCATTGTAGTCAAGGCGCTACATTTAAAAGCTAGAAATGTGTAGCCTGGGTAGAACCTCTCCCCTATCTGCATACACCTACGGAAGTGAAACTGTTTTCTTGTTGGGTTGTGTACCCACCTATTGGTTCCTATATATTCAGCAATTGATCGCTTCTCTGTGCATTCAAATCTAGCCATTGGCAGTTCCAACCTGGGTACATACGTTTGGATTGATGGGCTTGTATTGGACGTGTGCTACCTCCACGTTGTAAGGGAGCGCTGCCACCGGAGCACTCTGGTGAGGAAGTTCTCGGCCACGATTGACGCAATGTCCAGTCTAGCAGTACATTACTATGGTCTGTTTGAAAGTATACGATTATATGTTCGTGAGAGACACCTGGTGCAACGCCATGTTTTTTACTTGTTTTACTAATGTGCAACGCCATCACAACGCTCCAGGAGCCTTTCCATATTGCCGCGAAGCCAAGAACAATGCAGTGTTCCTCATCCTAACAAGGCTTATTGGAGCGAACTGGCGATTTGAAAGAAACCTAAGAATACACAGGCGTGGGAAAGCCAATTAACAGAGGGACACGTGCTAGCCATCGTCTGCGAATCGTATTTCCGCGTTAATCTTATTGAATCTGTAGAGTTCGGTTCAGAACCCCGCGAACAATGAAGAACATTCCAGTCTTAGTTTCGACAGAAAGAAACAGGCTCGCTATCAAATAGGCTAGCCCGCGAGCCATGCGAAAGAAAGAGACACGTGCCTCGCTTCGAAGTTAGATTTTAAAGGGTGTGTACGTTTTTTTTTATGGTACATTGTCATCTACTCTCCTTCAAGTGCTGTGCACCTCATCCGTAATGACACTGGTGTTCTTGTGGCGTTAAATTAGGGCTCTTGTTTAGTGCAGTATATGTCGTAGGAGAGGCCGAGTGAGTCATAGGTAGACAAAGCGTACGGGTACGAGTGTTGCTGGTATAAAAATGTAATATCGTTGCCATATGCGTTCTAAAATTGCTCGAGAGGTGCGGAGGCGACGTTTCACGACATCAAGCTGGACTTCTCTTACCGGAGCCTTAGAAGTGGGTCGCAGATGTGTTTTGCGGAGAGGAGCGTAGGAGGCGGGGGGGGGGGGGGGGGGTTCAAGGCCGGGCGCCCCAGTTCCTCGTGCATCAGCTGCCACCGCATTCGCCAGAAAGATAGAACGCTTGCGCGTATGTCCTTACATCTTGTATTTCTGGACCTAGTCGCCACAACTCACAGAAGAATAAAAAACTGGGAAGAACGATAGCGATAACGCTTTCGTCGCGGGCGTATTACATTTTGGACATGAACCAAAAGACTTTTAGCAATTTGAGAACAAAACGAGAACAGATACTTTTCTAGGGAAATAGTTCTTCAAGGATGCTTCTACCGATAGATATTATCATTGTTTGTTTTTTGCTGAAGCTAGATGCTACGAGAGGAAAGCATTGCAGTGAAGGCCACACTGACGTCAGGGTGACCCCAAGTACCGAAGATCTAGCTTGACATGACTGTAAATCTAAAAATACTTGTTCTACCAGCCTCGTTTTCTCTATCTGGGTTCACTTAGAAAATCTACATTTTCAGAGGAAAAGTTAAGTTTTAAATGCCGGGTGATGTGATTAGACGGAATGCTTGTAAATCACTGATTAGTTGCATCACCAGCTCAATTTTTTGTAAGCCTATAGGGTGCAAATATGAATAAAATGCACAGAAACATTTTATTCAATGTAAAGTAAAAAATAAGTGTAGAAGCGGTTGAAAAAAAACCACATGCCAGTTCTTCGACCCGTGTATGCCGCGATGCAATCGACCTTGTACGTTGTTTTCCGCCTCTGCTGGGATCCCCCTATTGTTTTTCTTCAGTTTCTCCGGAAATCACATCGCAGACGAGAGGGAGCAAACATCAAGTTACAAGAGCTGAGAACATAAGTTTGTAGGTGTCGGGTAAAAAGGTGAAATGTTTTCTCTGTTTTTACTCGCGCAGAGAGAGTCATAAGAAGTGACAGGCGGCTTCAGAAGATGTTAAAGGAAGATGTTTTTTCAGGGACATGATTTTGCTGAACAGTTTTATGGAGTGGCCTTTACACAAAATATTCAGCGCCCTGTGCAAGCGCCGGCGCTTCAGCGGTGATGATCGCACGAAATATTCTGTCTTTGAAGTGGGCTTATCCAGATCAGGCCAGGCGCAAGATGTGGTCGGTAGTATATCATGGGTTATAACGTTTACACAGGCATTTTCGAGAATACTCGTACAGAATAACCCGTTGTTCTTGCGGGAAATCGTAAAATGCCAAAAAAACAAAATATGCGGAAATTCAGAGCATTGTCTATTAATGCGCAACATTGTTATTCCGCTTGTCCTAAGTGTGAGGTCTATACAGATTATTTTCTGTTTTTTCGAGATACTGTATTACCAATTATCTTTACAGACGGCATAATAACAATTACAAGTGTTCCTTGCGCCAAATCTGCGTTATTGTGGAAATTCAGAGCGTTTAACGGTTCATTTCTTGTAATTGTTTTAAAATTTTTCTATTTCTTTTTTTCTGAAAATTTTGTTAATGCAATTATATCTATTTCCGCTGTTGTAACGGGTACAGGTGGAACTTTCGCGAAATCTGAATTATTTAGTAAATGCAGATTTACAGCCTATATGGTTTGCATTTTCCGTAATTTTTCATTGTTCAAGACTGCTTAGATTTTCAAAATTTTGTTTGACAAATGATCTTTATTTACGCAATTTTCTCCCCTTTGCTTTCAGCGGTTTTCTTGACTGCCAACCCTTACTTCAGTCCTAATTCAACGAGCCCCTAATTTCCCAATTATGATTCGCTATATGCATAGCGAGGGGCTCTGTTATGGCTGTCTTGGTACCATAGGGAGCTTCAGAGGGTTTAACGCTGGTCGACCACTCTCGACCTGTCGTAGACACTCCAAGCACGGCCCGGGGGTTAAAAAGAAGGCCCCCTTCACTCACCCCGAGTAGTCTGAGTGGCACTAGCTACCACCCCTAGTGCTGGAAACAAAAATACCTTAACATAACTACCCCTGAAAATGGAAGGGAAATAGTCCCTTCGGTAGCGTAGTGGTCATCGCACCAGACTGGTATTCTGGAGGTCGTGGGTTCGGATCCCACCGACGAGCATTTTTTCTTCACTTCCTTTCTATCTTTACAAATCCTTAATCTGTTTTAATGACTACAACATCCTCCCCTTAGCTTTACGCGGTTTTCTTGAATCCCAACCCTTACTTCTGTCTTAAATAAAGGAGCCCCTCATTTCCCATTCTGATCCGCTATCTGCATAGCGAGGGCCTCTGTTCTGACGGCCTTGGGGCCATAGGGAGCTGCAGAGGGTTCAACGCTGGTTGACCACTCTCGACATGTCGTAGACACTCGAGGCACGGCCCGGGGGTTAAAAACAAGGCCCCTTCACCCTGAGAAGTCGGAGTGGAGCGGGCTACCAGCCTTAAGCGCAGAAAAAAATTACATTCACAATAATACCACAGAAAGTGGAGGGGAGAATAGCCCCGCCGGTAGCGTAGCGGTCATCGCACCAGACCGGTATTCTGGAGGCCGTGGGTTGGGATCCCACCCGGCGGGCATTGTTGCTCCACTTTCTATCTTTTCAAACCCTTTGTCTGTTTCAATGACCTCCCACATCATCCCCTTTGCTTTTCAAGGTTTTTTGCTTCAACCCTTCAACCCTTCTATATATATATATATATATATATATATATATATATATATATATATAATATATATATATATATATTATAAACGAAAGAGGGACTCGGTAAGGACACATATCAAGGTTGCAGTCGTCATGCCAGTGCTATTCGGCTGTTTCCGAAATATTTAGTAGTGCCGAATACGGTGTTTGTCAATGTTTCCCTTTGATACAGTGATAAATAGGCAAAAGTAAAGGCGAGAAAAAATCGCCGTTTATTCCGGGAGCGAGAGTCGAGCCCACATCTCCGCATCCGGTGCGGTGCTCTGACCACTAGCTATCCCGCAGCGGCTTCTCTCTCGACTTCCCGCGGGGTTTATATTTACAAGTGCTCTGAGGCCGGTCAGCTAGCGCCACCCCTCGACCACCGCGGGAGACGTAGAACGTCTTTTTTTCCCTAGTGGCCGCCATGTAAGACGTGGTGGAGGTCGGGGTTAGCAATTGGCATATCCGAAAAGCTGGAGCCAGAGCCCTCGTTATGCATGTAGCAGAACAGAAAGATACGGGACTCGGGACTCGGTAAGGACACATATCGAGGTTGCAGTCGTAATTGCCAGTATATCGGCTGTTTCGAAATATTTATTAGTGCCGAATGACGTGTGTTTGTCATGTTTCTTTGATACAGTGATAAATAGGCGAAAATAAAAGTCGAGAAAAAACCCGCCGTTTTTTTCGGGAGCGAGAGTCGAGTCCACATTTCCGCATCACGCGTGTGGTGCACTGACCATTTATGCTATCCCGCACCGGCTTCTCTCTCGACTTTCCCGCTGGGTTAATATTTACAAGTGCTCTGAGGCCGGTCAGCTAGCGCCTCCCCTCGACCACAGCGGGAGACGTAGAACGTCTCTTTTTCACAGCGGTTGCCACGTAAGGCGTGGTCGGAGGTCAGGGTTAACAATTGGCATATCTGAACTGCTGGAGCCAGAGCCCTCGTAATGCGTGTAGCAGAACAGAAAGATACGGGACAAGGCCGAATTTCCGAATTCCACTGTCGTCATTGCCGAATAGCGCTGGCAATGACGACTGCAACCTTGATATGTGTCCTTACCGAGTCCTTCATCCTGTATGTCTGTCTCTTCTGCTACATACAATACGAGGGCTCTGGCTCCAGCAGTTCGGATATGCCAATTGCTAACCCCGACCTCCGACCACGTCTTCCGTAGCGGCCGCTGGGAAAAAAAGACGTTCTACATCTCCTGCGGTGGTCGAGGGGCGGAGCTAGCTGACCATCCTCAGAGCACTTGTAAATATAAACCCCCGCGGGAAATTCGAGAGAGAAGCCGCTGCGGGATAGCATAATTGGTCAGTGCACCACACGCGTATTGCGGAGATGTGGGCTCGATTCCCGCCCCCGAAAAAAACGGCGGATTTTTTCTCGACTTTTATTTTCGCCTATTTATCACTGTATCAAAGAAACATGACAAACACACGTCATTCGGCACTATTAAATATTTCAGAAACAGCCCAATAGTACTGGCAATGACGACTGCAACCTTGATATGTGTCCTTACCGAGTCCCTCGTCCCGTATCTTTCTGTTCTGCTACACGCATTACGAGGGCTCTGGCTCCAGCAGTTCGGATATGCAAATTGCTAACCCCGACCTCCGACCACGTCTTACGTGGCGGTCCTGGGAAAAAAAGACGTTCTACGTCTCCGGCACTGGTCGAGGGGCGGAGCTAGCTGACCGGCGTCAGAGCACTCGTAAATATAAACCCCCCGGAAAAGTCGAGAGAGAAGCCGCTGCGGGATAGCGTAGTGGGTCAAAGCACCGCACGCGTAATGCGGAGATGTGGGCTCGACTCCCGCTCCCGGAAAAGACGGCGGATTTTTTCTCGACTTGTATTTTCGTCTATTTATCACTGTATCAAAGAAACACGACAAACACACGTCATCCGGCACTCTTAAATATTTCGGAAACAGCCGAGTAGCATTGGCAATGACGACTGCAACCTTGATATGTATATATTTAAATATATATATGTATATATTTAAATTTATATATATATATAAATATATATATAAAGACAGAGAGAGAGAGAGAGAGAGACAGATAAAATCCTGGGAGATATCAAATATTGAAGATGGTAGAGAACACAAGAAAGGGAACTTCGATAGTAGAAACACGATTGGTGCCAACGTTTCAGCAAAGAGGTGCTTTCGTAGAGACTTGCTCTGACGAAGGCAAGTCTGTGCTTACTTTCCCAAAACTTGTTTTTATATATATTTTAAAAAAAGAAAAACTTTATGTGGAAAAAAAGAAAAAAATTAACAAGTAAAACATTTTTATTTAAAAAATTTTTTATTTTTTTTTTGTTTAAAAAGAACTGTTCCTGGCCCCAGGAAAGAAGTCCAAAGAAAGGGTGGCCCAACGTTTTCTACCGTTGTTTTCCCTTTGAATTTTATATATATATATATATATATATATTAATTAATATATATATAGTAAAAGGGGCGAATAAAACTATAATAAAATTAAAATAATTTAATGGGGTTTTGGGGGGGGGATTTTTATAAGGTAATTTCAAAAAGCGGTTTTATTAAATTTTATTCCGGGGTGCCGTTTAATTAAAGAGAAAAAAAAATTGGGAAAATAGGAAAGCCAGCCAAAAAAAACCAACTTGAAAGCAAAATATTTAAGGGGGGAGGCGAGCGGGCAAATAAAAAAACCCAAGAACAACAAATTAGTAGGTTCTAAGCTATTTTTTCCTGGTTTTTTATTCCGCCCCCCTTTTATCCCCTTTATTTATGCTTTTAGTTTGTTTTATTGGTTTTTGTTTTTTGTGTTTTTCTTCTGATCTTACCCTACGCTGCGGGAAACCCAAGGTTGGATAAAAGCTCCTTGAAATTTCCTTTTAAAAGGGCGGTCCCGCCGAAACTTCTGTGTAATTATAAAATGACAAGTGATAGCGATTGTGACACGCAATGAGGCAAGGGAATGGTTAGGGCTGCTTTTTTTTCTCGGTAATGCAGTAAAATGAAAAAAAATTTCTTCTACCCTAGTAGAAAGAAAGTTCTTTAAACGTAGGCCACAATCGTGTTTACTCAATTTTTTCGTAATAATTATATTTAAATAATTAATTATAGTAGGGCGTAAAATAACAAGTTTCTTCGAAAATAACTTCATCACGTTTCGACGGGGCCGCCTTTATCAAGCGTATTTTTACAAAGAGGGTTAGTACAGTTCAAGCATTGAGGTTCCGGGGCGTGACAACGTTTAATTGGGCGAGAGCAGAAAAGCACTTGAAAATAGATGAAAGAGCCGCTGGGACAAATTGAAGAATATGGAGAGGGGATGGAAAGGCAGAGTGACGCAAAAAAAAAAAACCGACGGACACGAAACCATAGTAGGCATACTCAACCTTAAGTTTTCGAGTCCTCTCCGTTCTTTTTGTTGCCCGTCCACCTCTGCCTTTCCATCCCCCCCTCACACGTTTATGCCAAGTTGTCTCCCTTAGCGGCTGCTGACGTTCAAGCCTTTTCCCCCAATCGGGAAACCGGTATGGTCACGCCCGACCTTCAAGTGTCTGTAACGGCTTTTCATTATTACATGTAAGAAAAGACTCCCGCCAAACCGATGTAAGTTTGTTTTGAATAATTTTTGTTTTTTATTTTTTTATATTTAATTACTATAATGTTATTATATATATTATATAATATATATAATCGGGTTTTCAACGGAAGACCGAACAAGAAACGGAACTGAACAGAAAAAAAGAATAAGGTTACCGGTTCTGCGAAACGGTTCGACCATCCGTTGTTCACATTCACCGTCGCTAATATATATATAATATATATATATATATATATAATATATATATATATATAGATATATAATATATTATTATATATTATATATATAAATTGAGGAATCGATGGAAAGGCTCGGTGAATTATGAAATTAACCCTTATTCTATATATATTTATATATTATGTTATTTGGTGTGTGTGTGTGTGTTGTGTAAATATATAATATTTGAGCAGTCGGTGACCCGGCCGGAATATATACAAGAACAATTACTCACGTTTCGGATACGGGACTTGCGTTGATTAGAGTAAGGTTTGCAGCGATGTCAACTTTACCCTGTCCAAGGTACGCCATCCCCTTGCCGATACCGGAAGTAAATTACTCTGTTATTATTCTTGCCGGGTCTCCTACTCTATACTCATGCTCTTTCTGCGCCCTTCTTCTATGATACATTTATATATATATATATAATACTTACGATAGATTAGCCAAACTGAAAAACTTAATAACATTTATTCCAACGTTTCGACCAGGGACCGGTTTTTTCAAAGATGATCTTGGAAAAGACCGGTCGCTGGTCGAAACGTTAGAATAAATGCTGTATGCTGTTCAGTTTGCCTTCTCTATCGTATTGCTAACCTCTAGGTAAGGAGCCTTTTCTCTTAACTATATATATACATATATTTATATATATATACTGTAGTTTATATTATACTATAATATATTATATTACTATACTATATTACATTTATTAATATTTAGAAAGGTGCACTTAGAGGCAGAAAACCTTATCAAGCCTCACTCTAGCCGAACGCGACAACAGCTCTGGTCATCCTCTTCATCGCCTTTCGGTCTCATTTAGCACACGCCGCTGCTGATTCATCCCTGTTCCTTTACGAAGGATGCTGCTGCGGAGCACAATATATGTATACACATACACAAATAGAGGTTTTGACGCACTGTGAGCAGCGCGAAAGATACGGAGCATCCGATGTTTCACCATCCTCTTTTTTAACCTCTGAAGCAACACTGGCTTAAAAAAATGACAAATTTTAATCTTTAAGGCAGCAAACTCCGCTTCGAGTTGCAAGCAGATATGAGAGGTGATATCCTTTCCGTCCGCTGTGGTGGCTTCACGAAAGTACGCGGCTAGATTTCATTGGTTTCTGTACGTATGAACGGTTCAGCTTAAGCACCGAAGTACATTTCTGTGGAGTGTGCTCCTTACGAAAATGGCGAGTGCTTACGCCTGGAAGTTTGTAGCGGTTGTTCTTCTTCACAACTTGTATTCAGGTGATGTTACGTTTAGTCATTTATCGAGAATATTCCCTTATAAGCCATTTTTCACTTGCAGTATGTGCTTTGTGTATTTGTGCATTTCATTTGTTTTGTTGTTGGAAGATATTTTCAGTTCAGTCACTATGGGTACGATATTATGACGATATGCCATTATATGCATGAACGATAGCAATTTTGAGGATATGCTTAGTTGAAACAAGCGAGTTTTAAAAGAAAATAACATACTTCGTTCACACGAACACTCAGACATTTTTTGAAAGAGGCCGATAGTCTGTGAATCGGACGCTTTTGCTGGCCTTCGCTCTTTTTGAAATAAATGTAACGTAATGATGGTTGCACGTTTAGCTGTCTCTGCCTACCGGGCTTCACCTAGCATCTGTTATTTGGCAGAACAACGACTAAAGGGTACTCAATGTTTTTACCCATTGAGTCTTCAAACTTTGGAGCAAATTCAAGCTGTCCTAAAAACGTAACAGGAAGCGAAACAATTTTTTTAGTATTGCTGTCCGTAAAACTCAATGAAGGGTTTCTTGGCACTGCCTTGTATGTTAACGGTCGAAGTCGGGGTTTAAATATAATGTCAATTAGAAAAGACATCTTAAACGACACAAAATTGCCCTTTCCGAATACTATGGCTGTCGGGTGCCCTGTTACGTGATGGCTTTAAACAACTCTATAATAACAAAGCCCGGTTATCCTTTTATTTATAATTTAGCGACGCACTTTCTCTGTATCCTACGGTTGAAGAGTGCAACACATCACGACACTAGTCCCGTAATATAATACAAAGAATCCAAATGTGCCGAAACGTCTTCTGAACATGTGGTACTATCATGGTAAATTGAAATACGGAGAAGGCAGCGCGCGCATTCTGGTACATACCACTCATCTAGGCGACGAACAGTGTATCTGCAGCACAAAAAAGGTACGAAAGTTTGTTTCCAAACTCAAAATGGGTTGCCATAGCTCGGAGTGTGAGCGTTTTGTTTTGTGTTTCCACCGCGTTCGGCGAATGCCAACTTCGTCGCTGCGCTGAGTTAGTACGGCGCACGCAGCTATAATAATGCGCATCATTTTTTGCCGACTACTGCCACAGCTAGGACGGTGTAACGTCCCACATTTCCACAAAAAGTCTGATGTCGCGTAACTTCCACCTCTACTCGTTATACTAGACTAAATAGAGATAATTGGTCGCACAAAATTTCGGTAAAATAAAAGCTCAAAATACCAAGACGGGCCAAACGTTTACCGCTCCGCATTCCCACAATAATGCAGATCTCGTGGAATTTCCAGCTGTTATCACTCTAATAGGTAAATGAAGATAATTGGTCGACCGAAATTTGGAAAAAAGGGAATACATCAAAAAAATTGCAGAAAATGGCAGACAAGTCAACGCACGGCATTTAAACAGATAATGCACATTTTGCAAAAGTTTCACCGGTAATTTTTATAAAAGCGTAACTTGGTCGAACGATGTATTGAAAAACTAAAAAAAGAAGAATGTAAAACGTAACGAAAAAAGGCAGACTGTGTAACGACCTACCTTTGCACAATAAGGCAGATTTCGCGAAACTTCCAAGTGCAATCTGTATAGTAGCGTATTTGGAGATAACTGGTCGAAATAAATTTTGAAAAAAATATCAAAAAAGAAAAAAATATGAAAAACCGTATGACCGAAAATCCGTACAGTTGCATTTCCCACAATAATGAAGATTTTGCGGAAGTCCCAACTGTAATCGTTATATTAGGGTAAACGAAGACAACGCTTGGAGGAAATTTTGAAATACTAGAGAAATATGAAAAGTTTATAAAAATTGGCGAAAATGGCGAACCGTGTAACGCCAATATATATACAGATTTTGCATAAGTTCGAAATGTCACGCAGGCTCCTATTGTCGCCGGCTGCGATGGATTAGGAATGCCATAGAATGCCCGCATCACTGAAGCACTACAAAGCCCGATCACCGTGTAGTGAACTGTCCCAATAAGAACCAGGTATTCCGATGAAGAACGGACAATCTTACGCCATAATCTTGGAATCGTTTGTTTGGTGTAAAACTTTATTTTTGAAATCTTTGTGGTCACTCATCGTTGCCTTCTTCACAGAGGGGTAGTGAATTTTTTCGGTTTTCTTTTGATTTTATTTCCTTGGGGACCCCACTTGGGGGCATTGCTTGAGAGGTGGAAACGCTGGAAAGGAAAATATTTGAACACATTTGTTGTCGCTACACAGCTGAGTTGTAACACTTTGAATAAATGTTTGTGGGCCGGTGAAGAAAACAAAGGAGCAGGAAGGTCGTTGCAATCATTGGCTGCGTGCTGAAAAGAAGAGCCCAAAAAATTAACAGTTCTGGTAGGATATCCGGACACGAAGTGGGTGGCTGGTGCGGTGTGAAGTGTATGTCGGGGAGAGGACGTAAGCGATCGCGCTGAGGGAAGAATGAAACATTGTATGAAAGGAGAAATGATGGCGATACAGAGGCGAAATGAGAATGTTGATTAACCGGATAGTGCTTTCAAGGTTGATAGCTGATGTAGTACGAGTACAGAGAGCGAATGAAACGGGTGGCGCAATTTTGGACGGACTCAAGGCCGTTAATTAGCCATGTTTTGGGGAGCTTCCATATGGGGGCGACATATTGGAGCTCCGATCTGATTAGTAACTCATACGCGAAAAACTTTACATGTTGCGTTGAATTACGTAGGTGACGTTTCGGGGAACCCAGTGTTTTGTTTGCAGGTGTAATGACGTTTGTTGTAATGCGCATTTCAAGCAATATCGCAAAACGTCGTGACACCTACACATTTTTGATAATCGCGACTGCACAGAAACGTTCCCGAAATTATATAAAATCCCGAACTTATTTTTACTGCGGGAAAAGGGAACAAATTTGAATTTCTTTGGGTTGACAGATTGAAGCCATTCGACGCGCCATTTGCCTTGCTACAGAATAGTCTGATCGTGAGTGCTAATTACTGTTCGATAGATTACGAAGTCATCAGGATACATGTACTTAGTAGTTTATTAGTACTTTATTTCGGCTGTTAAATTAGTACTTTATTTCAACTGTAATGGCCACGATGATGCACAACTTCGAAACGTATTTGAAGAGAAAGTAATTTTCTTTTCTGGATGGGAAACCAAGTGGCTCATTGACACACACATAGTTCGCCCCAGAGACTTGATGCGACATTGGCGCAAAAAAAAATAGAATTATATTTACATACAAGCGTACATCATCACTGAACATAAATGTTCTCCAAAACTGCGATACCTGACGGAACTCATACAGGAACAGCCCGTCACGTCAGAAATTATGAAGGCGCTTGAGAAAGCAAACGCTTTCTATGTTCACTGCTCAAGTTTTAAAGCCGGCAGGAGATAGATAAGCAAGGTCATCAAACTCAAGCGGTTTTTTCTGCTATAGTTGCGTTCGCCAAATAAAATGTATAATGTATAAATAAAATAAAAATATAATCGGGGCAACCCTGTGTTTTCTTCATTTTAAACTTCCCAGTGGTGTAAAACAGGTTGCGCGTTAGAATGGTGCCAATATTGTGTTCACGCTGAAAAGTTCAAATTGAAAAATGTAATTTGGCGCATTTTGTACTGGAAAATTTGGTACTTGTTTTTTTGGGCACTTTCGGACTGTGTTTGGACCGGGCTTTTGGAAGCGCTAAATTCTGAAATAAATCGTGAGATGCCGACATCTAAGGAACGTATATGTGACTACGATAATATTTTGCTATTTGTTCTAAAAATTGCCAGGCAAGCCGCCATACATCAAAAGAAATTTCGTTTTGAGGGAACAGCGATTCCACGACATTTCATACTCAGAGTGTTTGGCAGCTGTCTTACTCAACTACGTCGACTAGTAGGATAATTTTAAAGTTGTTTTGCAAATCAACATGTATACTTTATTCTGTCGAAACGAGAGAAACATAAAATTAGGCTGCACGCAAATGTTTACACTACGGCTACTAAGGAAAACCCCGCAATTAACGGCTCACTTATTTCATACCAACGTAACCTGAAAGCACAAGGCAAAAAAAGTTTTGACATCACTATTTTGTGCATTCACACAGTTAACCTTCATCCCGCCAGCTCAACACTCACTGAAAAGGTATGGTATACTGCATGGTATATCTGCAAACTGTGCACGCGCAACATCGCCATTTATTGCAGTGTGTACTCCTTTTTTGAGGTACAGTGTGAATTAGAACGACCAAAACGTCCTCTACTTCTTGCCTTTCTCTATTTTTTGCAAAATAATTCGCGAATTTTTCCTGTCATTTCTTTGTTTTAACCAAACACTCGTCACATGTAATCTATATTTCTTATTTGTGGTTGTTTATATAAAAGAGAAATTAGCATAAACAATGCAACATAAGTCATGTAGAGAACTTAGGGAGTCATTGCATATGTCTGTAAACGATAAAATCGTTCCTTTGAACTGTGCTCTTTAACAAGGCGCAAGTAAGAACGTCAAGTCGTGTCATCAAACTCATGCGACCGCATATTTGCGCCAAAGTATGACCGTAAACGCACCAGCCACAAGATATCATTTGTTACATAGATGAATACCTAGACAGCACTTTACACTAGTAAACAATTCGCACTTTTCAAGGCGGATGACCTGCGTTCACGGAAATAAACTTGACATGGAGAACGCGTGGAGCTAACAAAAGTACTGCCAACATTCCCAAATTGTTCTCCACAGGTGGTGCTGTTATGGGAGAAGAAGCTGAAAGCGAAACCTCGACTGGTTCAAGAGATGGACCGGAGTTCAAGCTTCCTGTGCAAAATGTTACAGCTATGGCTGGAAGCCCTCCTTCGGTGAATTGCACCACGGTGTACTTGGAACTCTACAAGGTTCGCTAGTTTAAATCCTCTATTTCCTTCTTTGGCTGACATCATATTGGTGTTATATGTGTGAAGTTTTTTTATGTTGCAGCGTCTGACTCTAAAACAAGGTTTTTTATTTTGTCTTCGTGAGTAGAATTCACCATTCCTGTTAATTTCATCTATGCAACATCGCCAAGCGTTATACTCAATTTATCATGTTTGATTTCTCAGAAATGCAATTGCTGCAACCGAATAATTATGCAGGGATTTATGATATACTAAGTGCGCGCGTCCAATGAAGGCGTTAGTCAAGATACAGAGAAATGAATCTCCTGTCTGAAAACTGTTAGTTTGGTTTCGTCAAATACCGTCATGCTTTGTTGTTATTGTGAAATAATTTCCGCAAATCAGCTATAGAGATTCCGTCCGGAGCGAGGACTACAATTTCTTACACGGACACAGGGAGGGATCCCTCTGTCCGTGTTTCTGCGTGTGCGTGAGTACGTGCGTGTAGGTGCGGTGTGTGTCTGTATGTGAGCGTGCGTGCGTGTGTGCGTGCGGGCGCGCGCGCCCGTGTGCGTGGGCGTGGGGGTGTGCGTGTGTGTCTGGAGGGAAGGGGAGCGCGCGTGCGTGCGTGTGAGCGTACAATGAAGTCATGATTGCCCAAAACACGGAGGATGTTTTTGCACGTTGTCGGAAAGGGGTATTTCAATTGTTCAGAATAGAAAAAAATACTCGAAGGAACGTAAGCACTCTTTTAAATGTAGTCAATGTGCAGGCATTGCTCTTCAGTTGCCTAAAAGATATGAGGCGTTTGGTCTATTAGTTCGCTCCTCCTCTCTCACCACACTTCTGGGCAAAATTGCAGTAGTCTGCCCCGTCCCAGAGCTTCTGTTTAGCCCAGTCCTTCAGTTCATCCCCGTAGACACCCAATCCATTAAACTCAAGGTACAATCCGCGTGTAAGGTAGCGTAGTCATTTTATGAACATACAACAGGAGGGGCACAGAGTACCGCAAACTTATCACTATTTGCTGAAACTGCTAGTGGCCACATCTGCGATTGCACCCTCTCAATATCATGATTCGTTTTTACTGTTGTACCGAGTTTTCCATGGCACCAACCACGTTCTGCCTTGCCTTTTCTCCAACAAGTCAAACTTTCGAAGGGTACACATTTGTTGGTTGGATTGTATAAATGAAGAATACTATTACCAAAAATTCAGATACCTAGAGTATTTAAAATATACCAAAGTAAAAAAAATGAACAAATAAAGCCACAAGGTATTCCTCAAGTAAACACAACATATAACCCGAAGACTCCCTACTATGCATTGTTTTTCGTTTGCACAAAATGTATATTAGCAGGTTAACGCATTTTCACCGTTTTTGGTGAGCATCGTATATCATTAAAATGCGCTAACGTAGAACATCAGTAATAAAAGCTGACATAATAAATGAATAAATAATTATTTGTGATTTCCGGGCTTTGAGGCGTAGTTGAGGGAGAGGAAAAGTATGAAAAGATGCCCGTCACTTTCGTCTGGTCAGGTGGTTCCCAAAAGAAATTGCAAATCCTTTACGTATAACACTGCACTCGAGCACGAAAAGCGTAAATAAAGAGAGCTAAAATTACCGAAAAGACAAGGTAAAATTACGAGGAATGCAAGCAATTATTGTCCTTCCACACTGTGCAGAAGTAACACCTGCGACGCTGTTCGCAGTCAACGGCGTACAAAAAAACAAAACCCGTTTCTTTATGATGAAACAGCGGAAAGTTAACGGCACAAGAGAAGGACACAGAAGAAGCGCTGAAATTTAAAATGAAGCGTGGAAGAAAACATCCCTATTTTACCGGAAAAAAATGGGGATATTCGTTCCCCTCCCGCATCGTAGGCGGCTTACTGTCTGTCTAACACACCAACCGAAGCCGCTCGACCACTGGGAACCACGAAGTAGCCAAGGTGGCAAAGAGCGGCGAAGTGTCCAGAGGCAGAATTCTGAGCGTCTGTCCATTTCATATCAATTTCAAACTGTCGGTCTCAAGCGAGCCCCGATTGGCTGAAAGCTGAAAGTAGACAGCCGAATGTGACGCAGCACATCGATTGGTCAGAGGCCACGTAAGTGCAAAAACGTCTGGACTACAACGCATTCGAAGTTGACATTTTCAAAACGTACACATTTAGGAATACCGCACAACGTTCAAATGTCGCCCCACCACAACGGGCATGTCGTCGATGAGGGCCCAAAGCCTAGCAGCGTGAGCACGCGCGCTCCCCCTTCACCTCCATTACCCTCTCCCACTGTGAAGCCATAAACTTGCAACCGGTTATGAACACGTGCTTAGGCGAGAAGTGGCACCACCGAAAATGTCGCACGGAAAGCAATTCCAGATGAGGAACTGAGGGCTTACGTTTGGGTTCCAAGCTGGCAATTTCCTTTACATCAGGACGTTATTTGTATCTGCCACAGGAGAAGGAATTCGGTGTGGCAACGGTGGCGACTAAACGTTCGGGGGAAGCGGCTTTGAGACGTTTTGACGCCCATTTGCGGATCTGTTGATTTTCCGGAACCATACCCAGCTTTCTCGCTCAAAATTCGAGAAGGTATTTGGTGTTAGGAACCTAGGAGCTCTAGGAACCTAGGAACCTAGGACCTCTCAGGAACCTAGGAAAACCACTTCAGGAAAGTGATATTTGGCACAAAGCGACATTTCAACATGAAGCAACATGAAGCAGATAGCAACGTTGTTAAATTTAATCCAGGAAAGTGCACTTGTGTTTTGTTTTCCAAGAGGCGTGGCATTTGGCCGGATCCAGACATTCAACTCCAAGTTGTCTCTATTCCTGTCAAAAAGGAACACAAGTTTTTAGGTATAATCTTTGACGAAAAGCTCACATTCATCCCACACATAAAATATCTAAAACATAAATGCTTAAAAACACTGACAAACTACTTCTTTTACATGCTTTTACCATCCTAATAGGTTCACGATTGGACTATGGTAGCGTTGTCTATGGATCAGCCACTAAAACATTCCTCAGAATGCTGTACCCAGTGCTCCATCTGGGGCTCCGCCTGCGTGTGGCGCCTTCCGGAATAGTCCAGTTGAAAGCCTGTATGTAGAGTGCAACAAATGAAACCTACAACGTCAGCGAGCGTACACAGATCTCCTTTACGCTTTTAAAATTTCACCCACGCCTCACCATCCTTTTAAGTCAGTTTTTTATCATACGTCTATGACTGAACTACTTTTAAATCGACCATCGTTCTCTGCGCCCTTCTCTTACAGAGTTAGAGAGGAAGCGTCAGAGCTTTCTGTCTTCTTTTTAGACACCATTCAAACTTCAGTAACACATTTTATAGACCCATGGCATCTCCGCCCTGTAGCATGCGACAAATCTTTCACACATGTAGATAAAAACCGAGCTCCCACATGTGCAATTCTGCAGCACTTCTTGTAATTGTAACAGAAGTATTAATGTTCTGAATTTTATACGTACGCCTCTAAAACTGCCACCTCTGTGTCCTGCGCGGCGCATGGGCCCGGCCTTAAGGTCACTAGGACTCTCAATAGTAATACTAGTATCTTTATGGCAGAGGCTTACGGTGTACTTGTTGTTACTCCTATACTTCAAAGTCACATCCCACAATCCATTATCTATACAGATTCCCTGAGTGTTGGGCGGGCATTGTCGTCAACAAAGTCTTCCAAAAACCACGTTGTCAATCGTATAGTCAAGGGTATTATGTCTGTGTATGTCCACAAATTTGAACTGGTCCTTTTCTGGGTGCCTGGCCACTGTGGTATAGCCGGGAACGAAGCAGCGGATCGAATGGCTGCTGCTGCTACACGCGTGAATACAGTAGACATAACCACATTACCCTACACCGACGTGAAACCACACATCAGACAACAACTTCGCAAAACATGGCAAACGCACTGGAGGGAAAAAACGGACAAGTTACACGCAATAAAACCACACTTGGGACCATACACCACCGGCACACGCAATAGATACACTGAGGCCGCCTTGGCTAGATTACGGATAGGTCACACACATGCAACGCACTCGCACCTTCTCACTGAATGTTTAAGACCTCTGTGCAGCAGGTGCGGAGACACCCTTTCCGTGATCCACATCCTCATACAATTTAAGTCACTCGACATTGCACGACTCAAACACTTCCCACACATGAGATATTCCACCACACCCGTCATACTTCTTAGGATACGATGCCATGTTTTCTGTTCAGCGCACCGTTAAGTTCCTATCAGAAGTTCACTGCTTACAACTCATCTCATACCCCCCCTAGTTTTACCTTTGGTCATATACACCAGCCACCTTATGTATCTTTTAACCACTCTTGTTCTTCACCCTGGCCCTTTACACCAGCCGGGCTCATAGTCTTTAACCGATTTTATTCGTGTTCCCTCCTCATCAAATAACTTTGTGTTTGGCGCTCTTTGCCCATGTCGGCCTTGTGCCATTAAACTCACACCAATACCATTGTTTTCTGCCAATTCCCTGTTCCCGTCCCATTCATAGATTTCACTTCTTCGTAACATAACGCCACTGAGGGCACTCTTGCTTGCCGATTGTTTGAGATACTCCTGATAATATCGAGTTAAGGAAAGGATAACATTTCGCATCGTGACCAGAGTAAAATCTAGACTTCTGTGTGCCCTTGCTTCATTTTTCTGTAGTAGAGGTGTCAAAAGCTTCAAATCAACCAACGCTCTTTACATCCACCTTCCGTTTCCTTAGGTATTACCAATATCTGACGTCTGTAAAATAAAATTCTTCAGGGCCCTTGTGTCTGCTTACATGGTGTCAAGGCAAGAAACTGGCGACACCAAATACCTTCTTTGCTGCCATGTCCTTATAGCGTTTTTCTTTGCTTTCTTTTTTTTATTCTGGCGTAATTACTTCCCAAAATTTGTTTTCTGCCAATGCCGTGTTCCCAGTCCCTTTCATAGCTCTCGCTTCTTCATCACATGGCGCCAATTACGTCAGAAAACAGACTAGCACATGCCACAGGTTGCGTAGGACCAGGGTTCTGTGCTCCTATGTGCACGTGTTCTGGTCATGTGCACAAGCTTTCGGCTGTAACGCGGCAAGCACTATTCTACAACTTTATGTTTCATAATTGCAGTTTTGTGAATTTTGCGAAGCGAGTGCACTGCCCCTCAAAGCTCCCGATTCCGGGTTTATACCCCAAGTGTGAATGTGGAACGCCGCCCATATTGTCTGTCGCGTTAGCAGCGGTTTTCCAATGGGAGGCAGTAGGGAGGCCTTTGGAGTGTCTTAAGTTCCTCTATATAGCTCGCATCGAGAGCTAAGAGTTGCGAGATCATCCGCCATTTGGTAATCCGGATTCATGCGGGAAAGCCACCGGTCGCCCGTGCAGGAGCCGCACAGCCCGCGGATCAGCCGTCATGCGGGGTGCAGCACCGCAGAAATCGGCGTTCTATTTCACGCTCAATCTTCATATAATGTATGCCACATTTTATATTCGATATATTACATCAATCTTCTCGACATTATGTGGCACCTCAGTTTTCTTAGATCCCTTCCATTACGTGAACAATATGGGCGGTCTATGCAGTTTGTTACATAAGGGGAGCAGGGGGGTACCGGGCATATATATTATATCCGCAACGACCGATAAAGTGTTTGTTTAATTTTTATAAAAAATATGGCTGGCATAAAACGCGACCAATGCCCCAAGTTTGAGCGCGAATGAATTAGCCCGGTTGGTTTTGCAAAAAAATATATTATCCTTCTCACGACGCTAGCTCCGGCAGTCGACCTACACTTCAAAATAAACAGCACTCTAAAGCATGTACTTCGTGCCCGGCAACCTGGAACACAAGGCTGTGTTTATTCCCTGCGCGTCCTTGCATGAGTGTCTCTACCAATGCGTAAAAGCCCCTTAGTCGTCGTAGGATGTCTTAAAACTATTTTCCGCGTACTTTACTTTTCATGCACCCAGGTACGCAACACTGTCATTCCGCTACACAAAAGCACATAAACTAAACGGCATCACACACGAAACAACAGACGCGCACGAAACCACACACCACGCTACTGCACACCATATCCCTATGCTTTTCATTGATTGGGTGATGGGCATCCGCATGTGCAGCGTGGCCGCCCAAACCACGTGCAGCGCCGCCATCGCCTGCAGTGGCGACCGAATAGAGGGCTTTTTTGCACGTCCTTATGGTACCTGAGATACGTAATCACGGCTGCGTGTGAAAAGTGTCCGGACAAATCTTATGGGCGTGCTATCTCAAACAAAAAGCTCCAGGTGTATTCGCCGGCACGCGACTGACCGCGGATGACCTGAGAAACTGCGCATCCCAGGGGTCCTTGCGAACGTTATACAAACCTTGCAAATTGTGTCGCATAATTTTCGGCAAGAGGCGCTGCCTGTCGGACAGTACTCCGGACAGAAGCACGTGGTAAGGCTAGCGAGTGCATAAGGGCAGGGGAGAGCAGCAGGACCCCGTAACTGCTGCGAAGTTTTTATCTAACGCAATAGGCAATGTAATAGAGACGGTGTTGGTATTTGCCACGAAGAAAGCAGCAACGACGACAAAACCTTTTGTACTACGCCGGTGGCGCGCGGAGATAGCACATTTGCTAGAGAAAAAGGCTGGTACTGAGCATACCCGTTTTCACATTACATGAAACCACGCATGTGTTTTATGTTTCGTTGCTCTTTTTGCGATTACCATTTTCTTGATGACCCCACAACAGCAGCTGTGCTTTCTTGCGGAATGGGGCCCTTAAGGCTATTGTTTTAACACCGAATGGGCTAAATATAAGGAACTAAATTGAACTTATATACTACAACTTTTTGCGCCTTTGTTTTTTCTAGTATTTTGCATTGTAGTTAAGGGAAACCCACTGTAGCCGCTGCGCAGGGCTTCCTCAGAGCAGCGTTTCTTCTTTATTGTTACGTTGTCCTGAAAACTCGGGATTGCAGTTTATTAACTGCTAATGTCACTCGCCGAGTAGTCCAAATAGTTTTTATAGAAGAGATGTCCTATTTCAGACTGTACGGAGTCCCGATGACCCAAAATGCATTGAGACGAAGTACTTTCGAGTCGTCAATAGGGACCAGAGAGCCTCACGGTTGACCACGAAAGGCCGCACCTACAAGCTGAGTATCAAGTACGCTGACGCTGAAGTGAATGGGGCTTACTCGTGTAAGGTTGACAATGATCCAGTGAGAAGTACACGCTTCTTCTTTGACGCTGCTGGTAAGTCACTTGACAAGGCCTTTTTTCTTCAAATAATTAGGCGGAAATAATCCTTTCCGCGTATCTTTCTCTTCATCGCGCTTATGATATTGCACTGTCCCGTTTTTCATCCTTATCGTCATCATCATGATCATCACCGCCTGCTTGTGTCGACTTCAGTACGAAAGGCTCGCCCAAAGATCTTCAGCTACGTTTATGGAATGCTAGCTGAGTCCATTCTTTCTCCCCGAATTTCCGCAGCATATCTCTCCATCCAGTCCGTGGCCGACCTCTATTGCGTTTTAGGTCTATTTGGGACCACTCTGTTAAACAGATGGTCCACCAGTTCTACCTCATGCGCATAACGTGGCCCGCCCATGATTTGTCAAGCTACACATCCTCACCTACTATATTTAACAACTCGTTACCTATTCTAAATTCTCGTATTTTGGCATGGTGATTGAACATTACCGTCGATTTCTTTGTGCTTGATTTCAAACATGATGCAATACTTTTCGAGCACAATTGGGAAAGCATGCGGTGCAAATCCTTTCTGCTTTGACTGAACAGGACCATGTCATCTGAAAACCTTAGGTGGGTTAGATATTCCCCGTTATTCCGCACCTTTCCAAACGCTGCTCCGCATGCGCATGTCGCTGGCGGAGGAGGCAAGAAACAGTCTGACAGGGGTCGGGCGGTCTGCTCTGTGGTGACCCCACTGCTGTCTGCAGCTGTAACTGAGCCCGTGTAGTGAAAGCATGCAACCTGGTTCGGCCACCTGGGAGAAAACAAGCTGCAGCGCACTTTGCAAATGCAACTGTTGATGCACAACCATAAACATCGACCGGTGTGAGAAGGGTTTTTTCTAGCGACACACGCAAACCCCGAAGTGGGAGTTAACAGATCAGGAGTTGCCCGCCACGGCACCATGCAAGAACGCCCCAATCTGCGTCCCATCGTAGACACACCAAGAATCTACACCACCAGCGACAACAACCTGCTGGCTCTCCATATCCAGATATCGCCAGTCATGTTACTTCGACGACGATACGCACACACCGAGCAAGGGAATGTAGCCAAGCAGGACCGGCTGGCTGACCAATGCGGCCAGTTGGCCGCGACAACGCTCGGGCCGCGACGAATGTGCCTCTATTTTGTTAGTTCGTAGAGCGTAATAAACGTCGTAAGGTCGATGAAGACAACGTACCTTCACACTATGTATGCGATCCCTATTTAGTGGCTAGCGACGCTTCGTTGACTTCACTGGCTTCGAAGCTCCATATGCGTACACAGCTGGCATGCTTGTAGAAAATGTAGGCACGTTAGGTCCATTAGGAGAGTTCCTCAACTTAATTTAGGAAGCGAAGAATCAAAGCCAGCTGATGTTTCTATCGTAAAGCGAAAAACAAAAGTACGAAGAGCACATTCTCTGTCGACGGGCGTGAACACGCGACCTGCTTACGGGAAGAATTTGCGATCATATTTCTTGGCCTATTAACTAACACAGTCAATGGGTTTTAGGTATTCGTGCGGTGGGGGGGGGGGGGGGGGGGTCCAGAGTCGGTTAGTGGACAAGCGCTATTCAAAGAATGAGCAGACTCTGTGTGAGCAATACTGATAAAAAAACCTGTTCAGGCAGGTGCAAAACATAAGTTAAGCCTCAGCATCATGTCCGCGGCATTCATGTGGGGTCCCTTGCTACGCCGTAGCCGAGTGGTCTAGAGCGTCAGAAACACCGGACTCCTCGAATATGGTGGTGCGAATCCTTTTGGGCATTCTTTTTTGTCCTGACATGATGCGGGAAAGTGATGATTTTTTTTCTCGTTGTGATCGGCACTGCTGCAAAATGTATTGATCCAAATGACGAGGAGCTTTCGATTTCAGCAGAAATGTTGTTCCTGTGTAGCAATTTTTTTGCCCGTGATATTTCCGCGGTTTAAAAGGAATGAACCAATACCAACTTTCAAACTGACAGTTCTTTTAAACAACAAAGTGTAATCCTGCGACTAGGATGAACCTGTGCGGTTACAAATGAAAATGCACCACAAAAAAATCAATTTTCTGAGTACGTTGCTTTGGACTTCAAATGGTTCGGTTGCTTTCAACTTCGCTTTCTTGGGTCAAAACGCTCGCAAAGTAACCTGCACATGCATTTATGCTCGTTATGATAACAAACAGAAAAAAAGAACGGCGGAATTGAACAATCTGCAGCCACATATATTTTTTTTGAATCGCTGAAATCCACATACCAGACTCAAGCAATGATTTTTATAAAGGCCACTTTAAATGTGTGCGCTTTTATGCTGCTGTTGGACAGAGGCCCATGTTCCCCTTCGCTCCCTTTTACGTGGTAAAAAAATTTAAATGGCGTGCGAAAATTCCTTCCACAGCCTACGATTGCCACCCTCCGGTAGTCACAGCTGCAGAACCACGGTAAAACTTAACGTGCGTTGAAACCGTACGTTTTCCAGCATAGTTATTACTTTTGTATCTTTAGGCTGGCTATACAATTCGCGTAAAACAAATAAACACCAGCAACCTAGCCCTGCTTCTCCTTCCAGTGCCGCAGCCGCCATCTTGCTCCTCAGTCGTATTGATTCACAGTCGTCCCACCAGAGGCTGCCACAGCGCAATGAAAAAGGCGGATTCTCACCCCTGTTTTCCTTCACCTAAGGTTTCTGAACCCATTCCGCAGCCGAGTAGTAAATAACTGTGGGAATATTGTGCTGCCTTGCAGGACACCCTTTTGTATAGACAACTTGCAAGTTTGTTGAAGCAGTTGTGTACTTCCGTGCATCCATCGTAAATATTTTTGAAGAGCGCAACCTATGACTAGTATATACCTTTCCAACGAGGGCGCCGCCATCTTGCGTGCGCAGCGCCGTCTCGTAGCTGGCTGATTCGCTGGCTTGGGCGTTTACTCCGCGGCGCATGGGCACTAGCAGCGGCTCGGTGATTGGATTGGATTGAAAAAAACTTGTATTGATCCCGCAGTAAAGTCTGCTTGCAGACTTCAGACGTGGCCTACGTAGTCTCCCTGACCCCAACCGCAGCCGGAGCCCTGCAAGCCGTACCCGGCCCGCCGGACTCCTGCCGAGCCAGTGCCACGATGATCCGCTGGACGGCCTCGATTTCTAGGTCTTGGGTTCCTTGCCGCGTTGCTTCTTCCATCGCCGGCGGTAACTTCCCTGATACTGACTCCGTTGGGAAATTGATGCAGTCCCAAACTATGTGTTCGAGCGTTGCTACTTCCTTTCGACACACCCTACACTTGTCGTCGGGGTGTGCTTCTGGGTACATCTTCTGCTTGAGCGCTGGGCTCGGGATCGTTCTTGTTTGTGGTTGCCTGTATATGACGGCCTGCTCCCGGCTGAGCCCTTTGCAGGGCGGCGGTAGCGTTCGTCTGGCCATCATGTAGGCCTTCGTGATCTCGTTGAAGCTTGTCATGCGATCCCTGGTACTGAACCACAATCGTTCGCAGGCTCCCACGGCGCTGTCTGTTAATTCTCGCGCTCGTGAGTGTGCGGTCTCGTTGCGGTTGTCGTTGTTCTCCGAAACCTTCCCTGCATGTGCCGGGAACCACTTGATTCTAACACATCTGTCGCTTTCGGTCTTTTGGTGTAGTATCCTGGCCGCCGCAGGGGAGATTCTACCGCGGGCGTAGTTCTTCACTGCCTGCCTAGAGTCACTGAGGACTGTTCGACATCCTGGGTCCACGATGGCCAGCGCGATGGCGATCTCTTCTGCCTCCTCTGGTTGTTTGCTTCTTATAATGGCTGCCGCTCTCGTTTCTCTCTCAGCGTTGACTAACACCACCGTGAAGCCTTTCTACTTGCGTATTCCGCAGCATCTACATATCGAGAGCCGCTGTCGTTGGCGTGCAGGTCCGTCAACGCCTTGGCCCTTGCTCGCCTTCTGCCAGCATTATACTCTGGGTGCATGTTCCACGGGACAGGGTCCACACGGATTCTGCCACGTACACCTTCGGGAATTGGACCCTTGTGGTCCTGTTGCCTGTGATATCCAATTCCCACCTTCTCCAGGATTTTTCTTCCTGCCTTGGTCGTCGACAGTCTTTCCAGCTGGGCAACCCTTTGGGCCTCGGCAATTTCGTCAAGCGTGTTATGGATGCCCAGGCTAACTAGTCTGTTCGTGTTGGTGGTCTCGGGTACTCTGATGGCCGTCTTGTATGCCCGTCGGATAATGACGT
Organism: Haemaphysalis longicornis; assembly: GCA_013339765.2. NCBI lineage: Eukaryota > Metazoa > Arthropoda > Arachnida > Ixodida > Ixodidae > Haemaphysalis > Haemaphysalis longicornis. The sequence continues at coordinate 164,149,952 of CM023450.1, read as the reverse complement.
CGAGCTTATTTTTCTCGCTCTTCTTCCATCGGTGAAACACTGCCACGTACATGATGTGGCACAACACGGAGTGCACGAGCCTGGTGACGTTCTCTTCGCGCATTCCTCCTCTTCTGTTGGACACCCTCCGCAGGAGCCGGAAGGCGTTGGCCGCTATCCCCGCAAGTCGTGTGATGGTGCCTCCGTTGTTACCGAGCTCGTCAATCAGCATGCCCAGGACGCCCATGTTCTTTACCTTTGGGATGCTGTTGCCTTCGCCAGTGAATACCTTGATTTCCTCATGCTCTTTTCCTTCTCTTGCACGGCGCCCTTCCCTTGGTCTGTAGATCAGGAGCTCGGACTTGCTGGGTCAGCACTGAAGCCCCGTGCCTGCCAGGCTTTCCTCGACTCCCTTTACTACTCGCTGTAATGCAGCTTCGACGTGAGCATCGCTGCTCCTGTTACCCATAGCGTAATGTCATCGGCATATATGGTATGTCCGATGTCTTCTAGCTGACTCAGCTTCTTGGCTACTCTGATCATGACAAGGTTGAAAAGAATCGGTGAGATTACCGACCCTTGAGGGTGCCTCGGCTGCCCACTTCTTTGGCTTCCGTTTCGATGTCCCCTGCCACGATCTCTGCCCTACGTCCCGTTAGGAAGTTCTTGATGTAGTCGTAAGACCTCTCTCCCATATTTAGTTCCGAGACCTGGTCGAGTAGGGCTGCGTGATTGATGTTGTCAAAGGCCGCTTGCAGGTCCAGGCCTAATATAGCCTTAGAGTCCAGGGTGTCGCCATCTATGATATGATGCTTTAGCTGCATCATAGCATCCTGCGTGCTGAGGTGCTGGCGGAAGCCAATCACGGTCTCGGGATACAGATCGTTGTCTTCCAGGTACTCTTGCCATCGTGCGAGCAGGACGTGCTTCAGTACCTTGACCGCGCAGGACGTGAGCGAGATCAGGCGGAGGTTTTCCATGCTCGGTGGCTTCCCTGGCTTCGGGATGAGGATCATCTTGAATTTTTTCCATTCCTTCGGCAGGGATCCGGCCCTCCAGCACTCGTTGTAATTCCCCGTGAGGAATCCCACGGAGCAGTCGTCCAGATTCTTGAGAGCTCTGTTCGATACCCTGTCGGGCCCCGGTGCCGACTTGCTGTTGAGTTCGTTAAGGGCCGTCCTGACCTCTTCCACCTGTATGTCTCTGTCCAGTCTCGCGTTCGGTCTCCCGCGGTATGGGCCGTGGGTGACCGTCGGCGTGGTGGGGATGTACTTATCGAGGAGTTTTCTTGTCACCGCATCTTCACCGTGTTCCGCGATTTCCTTATGCAGGAGTTTGGCAAGCCTGTCTCTCTGATGCGATTTAGTCTTTATCTCGTCTAGCAAGTGTCGGAACAGGTTCCACGTCTTCCCGTTATGGAGATGCCCGTCTGCCACATTGCAGAGTTCATTCCACCGTTGGTTACTAAGCGCTCGGCAGTGCACGTCTATCGCTCGATTTAGTTCCGCAACCCTCTTTCTCAGTCTCCTGTTGAGTCTTTGTTTCTTCCACCGTCGCAGGATTGATTGCTTCGCCTCTATGAGGTGGGCTAGTCTGCTGTCCATACCGTCGGCCTGTACCTCCGTTTCGATTTCTCGAGTCGCAGTCTTGACGTCGCTCACGATCTCCTTCATCCATTCCCCGATGTCTTCGATGTTTTGGGTACCACTAGCCCCTTCGCTCCTTAGTTTCCTGAACGTTTCCCAGTCGGTCCAAGTGTGCCTGCGTGGGGAGGGGTCGACTTGGCGCCCGGCGTGACTACCTCGATCGCCACGATCATGTGGTTCCTGCCTAGCTCATCCCCTGTGTTTCTCTAGATGACTTCGCTGGCTTCGATGTTCTTGGTAAACGTCAGGCCAGGGGTTGTATCCCCGGACACCGAGTTTCCTATTATCGTGGGGTTAGCTGGATCCGTGATGAGGACGTATCCGATGTCCAGTGCGTCCTGTGCTAGGTTCCTGCCCTTGGCGTTGCTTCTGACGTACCCCCACGATTGATCCATGGCGTTAGAGTCACCGCACACTAGCAGTTTAGCATTACCCGCTGCCATACTCGCTTTTTGCAGGATCGTCTTGAAGCGCTGCTGGGTGTGTGATGGGTTGCTGTATACATTAAGGACAAATACACTTTGTTCCGTGTCTCTGAACACCACAGTTTCAGAAAAGATGTGCTCCATCTTGACCCTGGTAATTTGGTGCTCCACCATTGTGAGTCCCTTCCTTACAAATGTACACAGTCCTCGGGCGTCGGGCGGTCCCGCTTGCACCCTGTAGCCAGGGATGGACGGTGTTGCCGTGATAGTTTCTTGCAGTAATATGACGTCGGGCTTGTGTCCGGCATGCTCGATGCGTTGTTGTAAAACTGCTAGCTTCCCTTGCAGGCCGCGACAGTTCCACTGCGACAACACTATGCTCGTTACTGTGGTGGCCATGGTTGATCGTGTCCGGAATTGCCTCCCGCTGCCGCCATTCGGGGTTCCTGTTTCTGTGCAAATATCGGATGGCTCATGATCAACTGATTACTTCTTTCCAATGCTGTGCATGTGTTGTCGACTTCGGAGAATCTCCTTTCGATGGTGGTCTTGAGCGACGTGAACATCTTTTCGATCTTACTCTCGAGCCGGTCGAGTCTGGCATCGTGCGCCTCTAGCAGAGCTTCGATGTTGGTGATTTCCTTGCTACCCCGCTTCTCGGTCACCCTCTTCTTGTGCGCCGGTTCCTTGGGTTCCTGGGCGTTTTCCGCCTCCCGTGTCATGAGCTTGCTGGTGGACGGCTCAGATGTTGAAGTCGCCCCAACCCCCCTTTCTGCTCCTGGGATCTGCTATATCCTAGTTCCCCGCTAAGTCCCGTGACGCAGAGGCCAGACAGGACCTCCGTGAATCGCTGGATAGCTTTATTCATTTCCTCATTCTCCTTGCGCAGGGCCTGGATCATTTGGAGCTTGTTGCGTTTCGTTTGCTGCTTCTTGATTCCGTTACTCATGGTCTTGGTTGACTCAGCCTTGGTTCTCCCGGCTGCATCGGCCCAGCTAACGCGCTCCTTGGATGGAGATCTTCCGTTCTCCCCTGCGCTAGCGCTGCGGCTCTGACGTCGCTGCTTGCTGCCGCCTCTCGACAGCGAGCGATTTTTAGAAGGAGATCTCGACTTGCGCGCAGCCAGCAAGCCGAATACTGGGAAGTCGCGTTCGAGCTGCAGCTGCTGCTCCTCCGCGGCTGCTTCACGTCGCTCCCATTGTCTCTTGTGAACCACGTACGGTGTTTTGTATCTGGCCTTGCATTTCTTATCGGCCGTTAAATGGCCACCAAACGCACAGCTTACACTTTGGCGTACACGGATGAGTCGCCTCGGGGTCTAGTTTGCCGCACCCCCAGCATCTCCTTTCAGCGGGGGTTGGGCACACATCCTTTCGATGTCCGACACGCCCGCACTGATAGCAGACGTCTACTTGCTTGCGGTATAAATAAGCAACCTTAGTAGTGCCGAGCTGTACCTGACGTAAGTCGGTACCTTTGGGCCTTCGAAGACACAATCACCGGTCGTCGTGTTGCCGATCCTTTTGGCCGCGAGGGCCAGCGGGTTGTACTCATTGACGATGCTCATGTCGATGTCCTGGGTGGTCTCACTGAGCGGGATCCCCCTTATGACCCCCTGACTGTGTCGTGCGGCGCTGTCCTGTATGCGCACACCTCATGTTTCTGGCCCTTGATTTCGATCTCGCTGATACTGCCGTATCGGTTGGCCCGGTCCTCCATGGCGGTGGTGATCACCGCGATGTTCTGCTGAGCGTTGATGCATAAAATGTCCCGACTGCCTCAGTCCTTGGTAACACCGGCCGCAGCCCGAACGGGTGCGGTCACCTCCACGAGTCCAGTCTTGGCGACATTCAGACCGCCGCGCGGTCGTAGCACGATCTTGATTGCGTCTCGTCGGCAGTGCCGGCATGCGCGCAGCCTTTATAGCCGAGGCCGCTAACTTTCCTGGCATACGCAACCGCCTAATTGGTAGAAGCCGCAGCGTCGATCGACGGCGTCGAAGCCGCACGGCGCCGGCTCCGCGAGAGTCGTTCGTTCGCCAGCCTCCATCCAGAGTCTTGCTGAAATTCTTCGGGTGAAATTTCTTCAACTTCTACTTGCACGCTCACCCTGGATTCTTCATTAGTCGACGGAGTGAACACCTCCATCTCTGCGTCGGTGCTTGGCATCCTCCGAGACCGGGCGGGCCTCGACCGGTGCGGCGTTAGGCCTAGCCTCGGCGATCACACTTAGGCTTAGCTGCCTCCCGCCCGTAGTGGTGCGAGAAAGTCCAGCAGGTCGACGAAAAAGCACTTTCCTTCGATGATGCTGGTGTCAATCGATGCTATTCGACGCAGCGAACTGTTTCATGGACACACGTTGAGGTTTTCACCTAATTAGCACCGCGAAAGGCTCATTAGAAGACGGAGTCGATGCAAAGTGCGTTCGCTCGCCTGGTGACTCGCAAGCGCCCCCCCCCCCCCCCCCCCGGCTCGGTGAATTTTTTGTTGTAGCGCGTTGTACGTTCTTTTCCACAAGATACTTTAAATTGGAAAGTTGTTGCTTAGGACCACTTTAAGCGATATGGCTTAAATTGGCGGCTTTTTGGGCCGCGGTGGAGCTGAGATTTACCTCGAGGTAGCGTGGTCCGCGGTGGGTAAACGACGCCGTGTCGAACATATGTTTCTAATACTTCGTAACATTTTTTTGTTTGCGCGTCTGTGTCCGGGATCGCTCATAACGGGTATTTTGATCGCTTTTCTGCAAGAACTGGTGTTATTAAAATGATCTAACCGTGATACGCTCGGCGCCCATTGGTAACAAGCAGAAGCGCCTGTCGATGTCAGTGTAACATACTTCTGGCTTCATATCCCTGCAGGGTTTATTACAGGTTGGTTTGGGTGGACTTAGTAAGTATTTGGCATAATACATAGTTTGTATTAGATATTATCAATATATCAACACCTCACCCTCAGCCAACCACTGTCGGCAACTATAAACAAAACTTCCTCTCTCTAGAATTTCAAGCTGCTCCGCAGTACTAAAGTACAACATAAATAAAATGAACAACACAGCTCCTGGAGAGAGTCCGCCGTTGAGCAGTTTATTATTAAGCGTCCGCCGTTGGGCAACCAGATAAGCTTTTGCGTTGCTTTTATCTAGGTTTGATGTTACCGACAAAGAGACATGATATTTGGGTAGTAGACTTAACTCTTGGCTGAAGTGAGCGAGTGAACAACTTTATTTTGCCTCAGTCGGGGATGGGGGAAGAATGGAGGTGGAATCCCCTTCAGTAGTCCCATTCCTATTTCACTCAAATTGGCTGGGAAAGGGACAACCTAGGGAGGCACTAGTAGTCACTGTGAAAATCGCCAACGCCAGCCCACGTAATACTTGGAGCTGGGTAAGCCGCAATGTGACCGCAGCAGCAGTGGAGATGGAACTAATACCATAAGCGGCACAGGCACGTTTCAGTCACCCATTTTAGTTTGGAGAGAAGGTAGAAGAATTTTCTGCCTCTACTCCAAGGTAGGAGTGTACCGAAAGAGCTCAGAAGAACAAAATTGCCAAATGTCTTGTGTGCTATTAGGTGCGGAACTCACAAGCTGCTAGTCTGGCTAATTTATTAGCAACATTTCTTTAAAATAATGCGGAAATTAGTGGCAAACCCGCACGCGCGATGCATACAACGCGTAGTAAAGGCAAAGGAGCAGCTGCGCCAGGCCCGCCGTGATCGATGCGCACACTCCATAGAGGGGAAAAGGCAGTCCGCGCGCCGCAGCCGCTGAGTCCGAGAGTACGTTTCCCCCTCGCCCGATGGAACGGTCTATACGCCGTGTTCACATAACACTGTTATTACTGCTAATGTGGTCACTGCGTCAAATGCTGCTTCATAATCTTAAAAGCCATATACATGGCTCTAATTAATTTCTGAAAACTTTTTGATTACCTGATTGTTAGCGTGAATATTGTCTGTAGTGCCAAACCTTTCCTGAAACCGGGCTGTTGTCGTGGTTGTTCAAAGTGTAAAGTGTGACCTATACGATTGAGAATTACCTTTGTGAATAATTTCTACATAGCTGACTGCAGTCTCATGGGACTGTAATTTTAAAGCTCCTTGACATCCCTGTTTTATGAAGGAGAGCTAAATGCGCATTTTTCCACACCTTTGGCACCATCCAAGACCTCTAGCACTGCGAGAATAGGGCTGCAATCTTTGTTAGCACAATGGGCCGTGCGACGCACATCATGTCAGCCGTAATGCCGTCATCGCCTGCAGCTGTGCTTTTCCTAATTCTTTGAGCACCATCGCTGCCTCAGCTGTCCTAACCGGCGGCACCTGACCGCCACTAGTTATCGGATCACTTCTGTCTGAGTAAGTGGCAGAAGAGCACAGTTTGGTGCAAAATTACTCGGCTAATTTGAGTGTGTCATCAATATTTTTGTTATGATGGCATTAGCATCGCGGGTAGCGTACAGCATATTTATACCAATACTTAGCTCCTTCTAGGCGCTTTCAAGCGTTCTCTGTGTCTCAATGTTGCTTACCCTTTCGCAACAACGAATGCACGGATATTGGCAGCCTTGTTTTTGTTGACTAATTCCAAACTCCGACATTTCTGTTGGGTCCCGCGCACTGCAGAATTCCATTTTTGGCACTTTTCAAGTCCAATCCTAATAAAACAGGAATGTCGAAGAGTCGAACGAAACAATAAACAGTCCTGCTTGACATTTTTCAAAGCATCGGAAGCCCAACCAGCTAATTCCGATTTTGTCAAAAGCTGCCTGACTTTTGTCCTCACTGTTACGCGAATATTTCAGCAGCGCTCAATAATTAAATTTACTTAAAGCTTTATATTTACGTAAAGCATCATATTAGGATGTATGAGCACCACAACAAAAAAAAAGATGAAGTCCACAGTGCACCCTCGTTGTTCCGAGAGCCTCTTGCCTTATCGAGACAGCCGTGAACGGACACGGCGACTTGCGCCGTTACAAGAGAAGCACATCTTCGAAGGTGGAGCCAAAGGCGAAGCAATGAAGTCGCACCTGCTGGTCCATATTTGCTCATTCATCAGATTAACGCGTGCAAGAAATGGCTGATCACCCGTTGGCCTCCTCGTACGCTCATTTACAAGGGCTTCCATGCTTCCGCAGGGGAAACGAGAGAGTCGTATTTACTCCCGGCAATAAAGTAACCAGTTTTTTAACAACCTAAAATGCAGCCGTGATCATCAAGAGTCTACCGAAGTACATCACCTGTGCAAGCCAAAAAGAAAGTCGGTAACACTCTTTGAGCAGTGCAAGTAAACCTCCGCGACGTTTAGATTGCACTGCCAGGAATATCTCAGCAAAATATCCCGCGTGCACGTGAAGGGGTGAGGGCGCAAATCGCTGTGAAAGACGCGTAAATACCCATCGCGCATCTCTTCAATTTTTCATTATGCACCCCTGGCATGGTCGAAATTACGTCAGTGCGGCCATGGCTTCGTATTGGCTGTCGCTAGTCAACTTCGCGGCTGATTTTCTCGCATTTCCGGTGACGATCCGCCGTCGTCAGTTGTGTACCAACGTCGTCGATCCCTGAACCTGTACTCACAGTTTTGGCGTTTACATTGTGTTTTGAGTTCTCGCGAAGTTCGAGTGACGAACACAATAGTACCCTTTCAACCAGGCCACTCGACAACAAACGTTTATTTATTCAAAAGCGCCCCATTAGTCTCTGCGCGCGCTTGCGAGCAGGCAGCCATGCTTGCACTTTTGTGGCACCAGCCCGGTAACAGGCCCATCCACGTTGCGGAGAAAAGGAGATAACTCCCCGGTCTCTGATATCAAAGGCCGGGAAAGAGAACGCCAGCGGCCACCCCCTCTCCGGGAGAGAGCGACGCAGCTTTAGTCACGTTGTCTGCGGTTGAGTTGAGCGGAAACAATTATGCAGGATTTGTAGTCGCGCGTAGTATCGGTGATAGTGAACGAATTTTCATAATTCTTGCGGGATGAGATTGCTGGTACAATAGAATTCACCCCAAAATACATTCGAGTGGCCGATAGTAAGATCTGCAGGGAACAATTAGGTCACAATTTAGGCATAGAGATGTGAGGAATCGCGTGTCGCGCCGGCAAGTGCGCAGTAGAAAGAAGAACAGCGATGTACAGCGGTGACTAAAACAACACATTTACTTTCCCTTCCTGAGGAAAATTGAGAGAAGCGTGAAAGCAAAATGTTCGCCGAACGTTCGGTGAAAGAAAGTACAATCGATCGTTGAATATTCACAGACCCAAATAGGAATCCAACGAACCAATTCGGCGATTTTTTCCGCGCGTTAAGCAACGCATCTACACCGATTCAAATGTATAGCGATACGTTATGAGATAAGCCGCATGCAATTTTACTCCTTCTTCGTCCCTTTTTCACAATTTTCAAGTACCCGTTTCGATACAATGGACGTCTGGTTTCACGCATGTGAAGTGCGCCCCGAGATCTCATCAGAGCTTCTTGGTGGGCTAATGAACTCATACTTTTAGCGAACTTTAGCACAGGACGAAGAAAGAAAAGACGAAACACACGCTAGACTTCAACTTGGTTAATGCAAAAGGGAACAGGAAAACACGCATATATGTTCATGATTCGAAAAAACAAAATTACGCCCACCTCCTCTCGCGGGAACCCTGGTGTGATGCGACGCTGAAGGGGGTTCCATTGTGCATTTCCGTTGGGTCGATTACTGGAATTGCGTGAGCAATCGTCGGGTAATGCAAGAGAGAGAAGAGAGAGAGAGAGAGAGAGAGAGAGGAGAGAGAGAGAGAGAGAGAGAGAGAGAGAGAGAGAGAGAGAGAGCAAACGTAGCGCGTACGACCGTCGACTGAGAGACCGGCAGGAGCGCTGCACTCCGCTTATAAGCGCAGCGCGCCCGAAGAAGAAAATACCGCGGAGAGAGAGGGCGCTGCACATGCGCACAGCGCGCTTGTGCCGCGCGCAGCGCCACCCACCGTCGGAGTGAGAGAGCGCGCCGCACTGCGCGCGCCACAGATGTTGGGGGAGAGGACACGCTATCACGGCGAGAGGAGATTGGTAAGCGCAGGAGAGACGCAGCTGGGCGGACGCGGACAACGACGACGACGGAAGCAGGACAGGGCCGCCGGCAAGAGATGCTCCTCTCAGCGTCGCATCTAAAAACAAACAAGCACATGATTCTGCAGAAATGAAACAGCGCAATGTTTACACCCGCTCTTATCACTTTTACACTTTTTGGAAATCCACTTTTTGGTAAGAGAGGGGGTGTCCATTATCATGCGCAATCGGCGACTGGTGTGCACACGTGTCGGTGAAGATCATGTCCTGTAATGTGACCAGGCGTTGTTTGTGCATCAATGGAAATGATATAAGAGTGGGTGTAAACATTGCGCCATTTCATTTCTGCAGAATCATGTGCTTGTTTGTTTTTGTTTTTTCGAATCATGTACATTATATGCGTGTTTTCCTGTTCTCTTTTGCATAAACCAAGTTGAAGTATAGCGTGTGTTCGTCCTTTTCTTTCTTCGTCGTGTGCTAAAGTTCCGCTAGAAGTATTGAGTTCATTAGTCAGCAGCAAACAACTCACCCAACTCTCTGCTTTAATTGTTCTTGGTGGGCGAACCGGTCTATGGCGAAATGCATTCGTTTTTTGACAGAACGCCGTCAGTCCATCTAAAAATCTCTCGCTTGAAAAACCGGGATTTCAGATCCGCCCCTCCTGAGCAGTGGCGTCCGTTGTACGCCCCGTTTGTGCTCCTATTTTCGGCAGGCATAGTCACCAGCCATGCCTGCCACTGACGCCATCACAACAAACCGCCCCTCCACCCGGAACTTATGCCGGCACTAATATTATGTCACATTGACTAAAAAACAAGGCCAAAAGGCAAATGCCAGGCTTTTAAACACTGAGAATGTCATAGGGTGTGGGCAGGAACAAAGTAATTGCATCCAAACGAGAAAATGGACTGTCTGTAATTGCAGAAACATTTGAATTACTTTGAGAATTTCCCGTGGTCTGTTATCGCCGCTAGATCCATCTGGCAAACGATGGGCTGCGGCACACTGCCAATATAAAAAATGAACCTTTTAACTGATTTATTCCTAGAGAACCGTCGTGTACAATGGAGAGAGCGAAGGAGCTGCTTATGTGAAATGAATAGCTCAGCCCTGTATGGCCCTATACAGATGTGACATATGCGACACAAGAATCATTCCATAGCATTCCAAGTAAAATCGCACGGCAATGTGACAGTTAGATATTATAAGGATGATTGTGATTGTATAGGGTCGCTTACGTTGTTACACGACAAAAAAAATGATTTTTTTACGGGAGGTATAGCGAAACAAAAAAGTTGGCACTTTGGTTTAACAGAAAAGCCACTTACCGCACCATTTTTATGGTGGTTAAAGTCTTGCTGGAGCGTAGCTTGGCTGCAGTGTTACTTACCGTTCGGTACGCAGCCATCAGCAAACATGCGAATTTTGCAGGGTACGCTGAGGGGTGAGTCGCTAAAAGGGCACTGAAGTGATTTGTAAACATTGCGGGATTACTAGCGCATATTGTATTCCGGAGTCTATAGGCCATGTTTCGAGGACTCTGAGTGCGTTTACGCGAATTTATTAAATAAAAAAAAATTCGAAAATGCTGTAGGCCTCACTGCCTCATCTCCCATTTTCTCGGGTGTTTTCGTGTGACGTCAGGAGGAAATGACTTGGCTTGACTGCGCTACTGCACGGCTCACTAACCTCCTGACGGAGTCAGTCGGCCCAGCGTTTAGTCCGCCGGCCGCCGACGGGTCGTCGCAATTCGTTCGCTCAGTTGAAACTAAACCACGACACGTTTGCGGATGGAAGGATGTGGCTTTCTTTACTTTGTTAGTTTTTACACGGTATCAAGCTCCAAGTCCAGGTCGCTCCTCACAAGCGCTGCACAAGCGCACATGCGCCGCTTCGCTGACTGGTACGCTAGTAGGAAAATGTAAGGCCACTTGAAGGCAAGAGAATAGTCAGCAAAGTCAATATAGGTACCAAGGAAATAAAATCAACTGAAAAGTTTACTGTACAGCGTAAAATAGGTAGCAGGAAGCACATTTTTGCGCTGGCTGAACAAGCACAGTGGTCAGAAACACGACCACTCATCTGCGAACGCTTTTCCGTCTATGAAATGCAATTTCTAGACTTGAACTTTGTGAAAATTTCGAGGACGCTTACTTAACGAGCGCTATACAAAAAATAGTCACCTAAGCTGCTTGAAACGCTAAAACTAAATAAATGTGTAAACTGGTTATACATATATATACCGGATATTTCTGACGCCGGCGTCGCTGGCCGGTGGCCGAGTGGTCTGAAGCGCTAGGAGTGTTGTTTTGCAAGTCGCAAGTTCTAATCCCCGAGTGTATATTCTTATTTTTTGTAATTTGATTTTTTCGTTTTCGCCCGATGTTTTCTATACTGAGTACACCAGTTTTGGGTCGTAACGTGCACAGCTCCACGAGCGAGTTCTCAGACCGCGCGCGGACTGACACTGACGCGGTAGCGAGTTCTCGTTGGCGTGCTGTTGCCATAAGCACCGACTGCTTGCGGGAAGTGGGCACAGTCCAGAATCAGCAGACCCTTGGCCTGGTTCGAACACGCTTGTTACGATACAGGAATGACTGAGGGAAGCTCAAATATTGGGGAAAGCGCATAGAATTTGGGCACCTGCGCTGAAGCGGAGGGCGTTTATCCACTGCGTAGGCATCGACTAATGATTGCTACGAATATAAGCCGTCCTGGGAGGCATATCTTAGACATTGTACAGCCGACAACGTGGCAGAAGCGCGGTATGGCGATTATTGAGATGTCTAAAAAGCCCATTCAACGATAACGTCGGATGTCAAACATGCTGTTTTGCAGAACCGAAACCAAAACTTGTTTGAATGCTAATATTGGACATAGTCCAACTGGCAGTGAGAGCGACCACCGGCGGCGCTGCGAAGCGTGCCTCCCTGATGTCCGCTTAGGCATTCTCGCATTTGTCGTCTGCTTCACTCGTGCTCGCTCTCCCTGCTGTATCTTCGCGCTCGGTTAACTTTTCATGCTTGTTTGCACCAGGTTTTGCGTGTGCGCCACTTTTTATCATAATAACAAGATTAAAGTCTCATACACTAGCTCAAGGCGTGAGTAAAAATAATGTTTTGAATTCCGCTGTGGAAAAAACATTACCGGCGTCACCCTATTCCTTGCGAAGGCGGTACTGTGCGGAGTGCGAAGAGCCGGAGCTAGGCGTCCGCTTCTGTGTTAAGCAATCTTTCGAACAAAGGGAACAGCCAGCTGCTAGTAACCGACAACAGTGAAACTACATGTTCAAAACAAATTTCAGGCCTTCGGGGCTGTCGGCTCTGGCAGAAGGCGTTGCTATTCCCCGTAATCATATGTAATGAAAAAAACAGTTTCTTGCCACCTTGCCTAACGCTCGAAAGTACTGTATCACTTCAACTCTCTGTATCCATCACTTTACGTTGTTATGGCACGAAAGTTTGCTGACATGCAATATGGGCTACAAAAACTTTAGATTGAGTTCCAAATAATCAACCGTGTGTTTACGCGCGTGCTGGTTCTATACCAAGCTTCTAACCATTAAGGAGCTTTATTGTCCAAAACGAATCAGGGCTTCATTAAGATACAGTAACACCATGTTTGTTCAGACCTGGAGGGATAATTCGGTACATTTCCCACATCCATATCTTCCCAATATTCAGGTACGCCTTATAGTACGACAACAATCAAGAGGAGGGCAGAAGGAGGAAGAGGAGAAAACTTTATTGAAAGTAAAGCCGAGGTGATTAGTGGCACGGGTCCTAAGCTTAAAACAAGACAGCACGAGTGATTTTCTAAACTTCATAGAACCCCCATTCCGAGTAGACCAGGATTTGTTCTTTACGCCTGCAAGCGTTGGAAAGCAATAAAGAGCTGCTTGCAAAACTCTTCGGTTTCGATTCTTGTAATATATGCACGTATACTATTTATTGCGCTCGTTAGTGTAGTATATGAAGCCTTCAACACTGTAATCATGTCATAATTGTTTGGTTTAAGCCAGTTTGTTAAAATACCCATGGTTACGATAGAAATTCGGAGCACAAAAGCTGCCTTCGATTACTCTGGACAACGCTGTTTGGGGCGCGATCGCGGTGGTGTAGCACAAACCATCTCATTGCATTTGCTTGTGAAGAAACAACTCAAGCTCCTGATACGTACGTTCGTCCACGCAGCCACAACGAAAGCCAATTTGTGAAGAAGGAAAGGCATAAGCCATACAGCAAAATATCCATACGATCTTTGTGAGCCTCCCAAACATCCGCAAATCGACAAATAAGACATTTAAGACATTGCGTTGGACACACAAAATAAATGCGTTGGACACGCACGCCCACACACACACACACACACACACACACACACACACACACACACACACACACACACACACCACACACACACACACACACACACACACACACACACACACCACCACACACACACACACACCACACACACGACACACGCACACGCACGCACCACACACACGCACACCACACACGCACACACACACACACACACACGCACACACACACGCACACACCGCACACACCACACACACACCACACACACGCACACACACGCACCACACACACACACACACACACACACACACACAAACATTCATGTTATGCAAGAAACAACGAATGAAATAGACTACCGCCGCTTTATTTCCTGATGTGCGATACGCGTGGTAGGGGCCCACTGCTTGGTATGTAGCATTAGACTGTTGAGTCTAAGAGCATCTCAAAAACACAGTACGGAAACCTACGCAGTTTAAATACTTATCGAGGAGATTTGAGCGCTGAACCTCGCGAATAAGGTAGAAAGGATGAGTTACCCACGATCTTCCGACCGATGCTCTGAACAAAGTTGTTCTCTCTCCCCTCGTGTGTTGCAAACTTGTGGGGGATGCAGCTTGAGATTATTAAGATGTGTCGGAAGCTGGCACAAATAACTGAAATAATAGAAACACGCTTTTAATGCACGAAACCATCAAAGCGGGCGATTTCTAGCACAGGCACTGCTGCCCCTCACAAGCGGAGTGAAGCAGACGACAGAGGAGCGAGTCCCTAAGCCGACGTCAGAGTCAGGTTGCGCCACTCAAACATCTCACCGCCAATCACGATGCACCTCCTCCCGACGTCACAGCCATTAGTTGGTGCGGCCGCCGGAGACCGCGCAGGGTAGTTTTTCTTCTTTTGTGCTTTATAAAATAAGTGCCGACGTATCAACCGTATAACCGATGAAAAATGTGTTAATTTGAGTCAGTTTACTCAGTGCAAGAAAAACCGGAAGCTTCACAGGTTCACCTCAGTGTCCCTTTAATGTATATTCAAATAGAAGGAAGCCTACACCCGAACCTTAATGTGCACCTGATGTTACTTTCATACATTCGGAACAGTTGCAATTGACATGTTCAAATACGGAATGGTTTCTTAGAAAAACAAAATTGAAAACAATTAGTTAGAAACGCTTCGATCCACACCAGTAGAGTTGGGTATAAGTTTAACTGAGTGATTTCAGCGTAATCGCTGGTGGTGTAGTGTGTCGAGTAGATTTGTGTGATCTAGAATGATTGCGTCGTTTTGTAAGTTGTTCTCAAGTTTGGCATGCAGGTCATGAAGAAAGTTTGGCATGCAGGTCATTTGGCATGCAGGTCGTGAAGAAATATTGCCAGTTGTGTTTCGCAAGAGAATCCTTTCCGAAAACCGCACTGGCTGGGGTGGCCGAAGCAAATAAATAAAGGTGGGCAGTACGAACTGAAGGAAAAAATCTTCGCCAATGCTGGAATCACTTCCATTCAACTTTCGAGCATTCACAAGCTCGTGTTCTTTGGCTTTGTAGAGCGTGTACCTCGCAATTTTCGAGAGGTAGCGGTCGGTTGTGTGGCGTCCGAGGTGATCGGCTCTATCTATTTCCTTCGGGTAAGTTTTATTCTCAGTTCAGGGCAGTGTTTAACAATAAGTTGCTCTATTTCACTATTTTTGTCTTTGGCGGTATGTTCTGGAAGGTTATAGAAGGTTAATGTATAGCGGCTTGACCGTTTTTCTCCGTTATCCAGCCAATTTTTAAGTTAAGAAACTAAGTGGCTGGTTTGCGGTAGTGTCGGCTTAAAATAAGGCCGGGTTATTTCTTAGGGCCAAAATACTCTGGCATAGGCGTTCTAGTTGAGTCTGGCGCTTCCCCAGATCCGACAACGTTTTTTCTGTTGCTAGGAGCTGCTTCTTTCATTCTTCAAAATCCGATATAAGTTTGGTTTGTCCAGAGATAATTTGTTCGAGTTATGCGACGATTTCGTCCATTTCATGACAAGGGTTGCTTTGGATATCGATGGCTAATCAAAGGTACTAGTGCGTGAACAGCTTTAAAACACTCGGTGTTATAGAGACGAGACACCATGCCCCTGGCAGCTGCACTAGAAAGCAATTTCTTGAATTTTCGCTTAGTGACTGCTCTCTGTACTAACCCGCATTATTGGGAATAATGGGTGCGGGAACTGCGTTGCGGCACAGCTGCAAGCTTACCATATTGTCAGCATCATTGCGTATAGCACAAATGCTCGAAATACACTTAACGTACAGGATTTGTAGATATTTTGTACATATTATGAGTATCTGCTTGAACTTTACCCTGATTCTGTGCAGGTATATGCCTCAGTATTGCCCAGCCAGAACTGGTCAGCTTCATCTTTGTTCCGCAGGCGTTAACGATCATCATCAGAGTGTTAGGTTTGTTCTAGCCTGGCTGTGGCTCACCAATGAAATGCCAATTAAATGCCGTCTACGAAGCCTCCTCGCTTGGCCTCTCAATTTTGCCGATTGACTAGGTTTATAAACCCACTACACCCTTTGAGATCGCTGCAGGCGGGCTTCACCACAACAATACAGAACAACCAATTAGCTTGCAAAAGGGTGAACTGAAGGGCTTGTTGGTACATCATAGCGTTTGAAAACAGCGCGGAAGACGGGACTGAGCAAGTAATAGACGACACAAGCGCTGACGAACAACTGAGCCATTTAAAACGGGGAAGGGAAGGAAAAAATACGAAATGAAATTTTGACAAAAAAAAGAAAAAAAAGAGTGGTAGCAACTGAATAGTAAGTATGACAACGACAATCTTTCCCCGCGTGACGATTTGAAGACGACTAGTCACGTAGGTACGCTATTTCCTTATCCAACAGTGGCACGGATGGAAAGGGAATCAAAGGGATGGGATGGAAATCAAGAGGAAAGCGAGCGACTGTGTCAGCGAACCATCCGTGACACTGTTGGATAAGGAAATCGCGTACCTACGTGACTAGTCGTCTTCAAATCGTCACGCGGCGAAAGATTGTCGGGGTCATACTTACTATTCAGTTGCTACCACTTTTTTTTTCTTTTTTTTTGTCAAAATTTCATTTCGCATTTTTTTCTTCTCTTCCCCTAGTTTTTGATGTATATATTTTCTCGTGAATTAAATCGCTCAGTTGTTCGTCAGCGCTTGTGTCGTCTATTACTTGCTCAGTCCCGTCTTCAGCGCTGTTTTCAAACAATTAGCTTGACCAGGTGTGCGAATATCGCGAATGACGAGGTCAAGCATGCGATTATTTAAAATATAGTTCATGCCCTGTGACAACAGCACCTATGCATGCCTTGCGCTGTGTGACAGTGAAGAAACCATTTTTTAATTCTAATCGCATGCTTGACCTCTTCATTCACCAGATGAGTACATTTGGTCACGCTGAATGGCCCTTCTGGAGCATTGCGGCTAAGCAAATGTAAAAAAAAAATTTTAAGAGTGTGCGTACGAGTTTTCCGTAACAAGTATTGCCCTGAAAATACATTGAATTGTTATTATGCGCTTTGACATTTCAATTTATGCAACTATGGCAACCAATTCTTTCTACAGCACACTACGCTATTTGCAAGCTTTTAAAGCACGAAATTTTGTCACTACAAATAGCCAGCACATTTGTGTGCGTATTACAACCGGGCTGAACACCGAAATTGTCTTTAACCCTTTTAAAATCATCGTCATGACCACAAATTACGGAATACAAATCAACTTAATCCAAACAAGCTTTTCAACATCTCGTCGGTGAATTTTAGCCCGTGCAATCCACATCGGGCATATTATACAGCTGTTCCACGCGTTGCTGCCCTGCAATTTGCACTCTAGTTAAGCTGTTATGGTCTCGAAGAAGCACCACTCTAAAGCGTCTTTGAAGTGAACGGTAATTTTCCTTGCTGATATCGAGGAGAACCGAGTGACATCAGTCCCACACACGATTCGTCCTGGAGACTTTATGCGCGATTAGCGTGAACAAAAAATCCATACTTTCATACAACCGTTCACCGTTACTGAGCATGAATGTTTTTCGAAATTTCAATACCTGGCGGAATTCAGAAAGGACTAAATGGAAGAGCCCGTCACGTAACAAATTATGAAGGCGCTTGAAAAAGCAAACGCTTCGCATGTTCCCTGCTCATGTTTTGAATCCTGAAGTGCATGAAACACGAGCGGTTCTTTGTGCCTAAATTGCGTGCTTCAAATAAAATGTCTTCTGCCAGCTACAAGGTGTCATGAGTTTACATGTGCGGTGTATAATCGACACAACCTTTTTTTTGTGTTTTCTTAGTAAACTTGTCGGCGTTTTAGAAAGAGTGGTGCGCTAGAATCGTGCAAATACGGTGTTCACGCTTAATGTAAAAATAGAAAAAAGTGCTTTTGGTGCAATGTATATTGGAAGCTCTAGTGCTCGTTTATGGGGAAATTACGGAATATGTTCGGACTAAATCTGGCTTTTCGGAAGCCGTAAATTCTGAAATATATCGCTTGATTCCAATATCTAAGAAATGTAGATTTGGCTGCGACATAGTTTTGTTATTTGCTCTAAAAACGGTTAGGCAAACAGCAATTCATAAAACCAACTTTGGTGTTTTGGGAATAGTAATTCCAGGACAATTCTTACTCGGTGCTTATTGGCCGATGTCAGACTCAATCGTGTCGGATAGAACAATAATTTTAGGTTTGTTTAAAAATGAACATGTATGTTTTACTCTGTCGAAAAGAAGATAAACAAAAATTTAAGGCAGTCAAAAATCTCTGTACTACGGCTGCTGAAGAAAAACCCGCAATCAATGCCTCACTCATTTCATACCAACGTAACCCGAGAGCACATGGCAAAAACATCTTGGACGTCACTATTTTTTTTCTTTCAACCAGTTAACGGTCACATAGTCAGCTCAAATAGTAATGAAAATGCATGGTACACTGTATGGTATATCTCCACAATGTATCCTTGCATGATCCCAAGTTAAAGTAGCGTGTACCCCTTTCTGAAGTAAAGTGTGAGTAACATCCGCCAGAACGTCCTAAGCGTATTGCCTTTTTCAGTTTTTTTATAAATAGTTTCTGGCTTTCGCCTGTCATTTCTCGTGTTGGAACCGAACACTCAGTAAGTGTAATCTACACTTCTTATTTGTGATGGTTCATATACAAGAGAAATTCGGTAGAAATGCTACACAAGCCACGTACAAAACGTACGGAGTCAGTGCATAATTTCTCTAAACGATACCCGCGTTCTTATGAACTGTGTTCTTTAAAAAAGCGCAAGTACCAACGTCGGGAAACACCAGTCATATCATCAACACTCATGAGATCACTTTTTATGCGCGAAAATATGGCAATTAGCGCACCAACCACAAGGTATTCCTTGTTAATTGCAAGGACGAACACCTTAGGGCACCTTAGACTACCAAAGAATTTGTTTATTTCAAGGCGAACGACGAGCGTTCGCGGAAATGCACTTCCAAAAGGAGAACACAGGGAGCTTACGAAAGCACTGCCAACGGAACCATTTATTCTGCACAGGTGGCGCTGTTATGGAAGTAGGAGCTGAGAGCGACATCTCCACTGGTGCAACAGATACTCTGGAGTTCCAGCCTCCTGCGCAAAATCTTACACTTATGACTGGAAGGAGTGACTCTGCGGGTTGCACCATCATACACTTGAAACTCTACAAGGTATGCACGTAGAAATTGTGTATTTTTCTCTTTGGCTGAAATGACATTGCTGTTATATGTCTGAACTTTTATGTTGGAACGTCTGGCTCTAAAAAAAGGTTTATTTACGTTGTGTTAAAGAGTAGAATTCACCATTTATGTTCTCTTCTATACAGCAAAACCAAGTGTAATAATCTATTCATTATGTGTGCTTTCTCAGAAACGGAATTTGTGGAACCGAATAAATATGCAGGGTTTTCTAATATACAAAGTGCGCGCGTCCAATGAAGTCGTTAGTCAAGATTCCTAACAAGTATATTTCTCGCCTGCAAACTGATAATTTTGTTGTGTCAAATACCGCAATGCTTTGTTGTTATTTTGAAATAATTTTAGCAAATCAACTATAGAGAGACCGTGTGGAGCGAGTACTGTAATTTCTTACCTCCCTCCCTCTGTGCCTGTGTGCACGTGTGCGTATGTGCGTGCCTGCCATGCGTGCGTGTGCGTGCGTACGTGCGTCCGCTCGCTCGCGTGGGTGCATGCGAGTGGACACTGCAATCATGATTGCCATTTGCACCGCAGATGTTCATGCAGGTTGTAGAAAAGGGTATTGAAAAGGTTCACTAACGTTAAAATAGGAAAAATATTCCAAGGCACCTGAGCACTCCTTCACACGTAGTCAGTGTACCGGCATTACTATTCGATTGCCTATAGGATATTGGATATATTGGTCTATTCTTTCGTTACCCTCTCAAGCCCCACTTCGGTGAAAGGACTGCAGTGGTCTGCCCCGTCCCGCAGCTTCTGTTAAGCCCAGTCCTTCAGTTAATCCGCGTGTAAGGTAGCGGGCTCGTTTTATAAACATTGCAATGGGAAAGGCACAAGTGGGCGGAAAGTTATCCCTTATTTGGTGGAACTGCTATTGACCACTGGTCAGATTGTGGGCTCCGCATATGTATTCATTTCTTTCACTTTTGTACCAGAGTTTTCCATGATATAAAACCGCTTTCTGCCTTGCGTTTCGAAAAAAAAGTGATATAGGCGGTTACACATTATTGGTTTTGATAGTGTAAATGAAGAAAAGAAATTGATGAACAATTCAGACTGAAATAGAGCATGTTAAAATATATAAAAATGAAAATAATAAAAACAACAATGTATCTCCGAAGCAAAGACGAACCCAACAAAAATAGCCAGAGAAAAAGTACCTACTATTCATTGTTCTTGTTACACAAAAAATGCAACTAGCAAAGTTACGCATCGTTGCTATATAAGTGTTGAAGTATGCTTCAGAAGGCACTAAAATGAAAGAGGGTTTATAATTAACGAATAATAAAGAATAAAAATGTAATAAAGGCTGAAGCAATAAATGAATAAATCTTTATCGGTGATTCACGGCTTTTGTGGCGTATTTGAGAGGAAGCGAACGTATAAAAAGGGAGTGAGATGGTTGTCACGTTAGTGTAATGAGGTCTGCCTAAAAAGAAATACCAAATGCTTTACGTAATCACGCTTTCCTCGAGCATGATAAGCGAAAATAAAAAGAACACAATTTACCTAAAATACAGTAAAATTACAAAGAATGCAAGCAATTAGTGCCCCTCCACTCTGGGCAGCAGGGAGACCTGGACGGTGGACGCAGTCAACGGGGTACACGAAACAAAACACGTTTCTTTATGACGGAACAGCGGAAAGTTAACGGGACGAGAGAAGGACACAACCCAAGTGCTCAAATTTAAAATCAAGCTTGGAAGAACTGCATCTCTGTTCTAGCGGACAAAAATGGGGATATTCGATTCCCTCCCTCGTCGTAGGCAGCTTACTGTCTGTCTAACACACCAACCCAAATCACTAGACCATGGAGAACCACGAAGCAGCCTAGGTGCCATAGGGCGCGAAGTATCCAGGGGCAGAATTCCGAGCTTTCTCCATTTATTGTCTATTTCAAGGTGCTCGTTTTAAGCGAGCTCTGATTGGCTGAAATTAGAGGGCAGATTGCGACACAGAACATTTATTGGTCAAAGGCCACGTAAGTGCAACTCTGTCTTTACTCAAACGATCCGGAATGGACATTTTCGCGATGAACAGGTAGGAATACCACACCGGGATCAAATCTCGCACCACTACAAGGGTAATTTTTTCGAGGAGGGGACGAAGCCTAGCAGCGCTTGCGAGCGCCCTCCCCCTTTACCTCTATTACCCCCTCCCGCTGTTCAGGCATAAACTGTCAACCGGTGGTGAACCTGTACTTAAGCCCGAAATGCACCGGCGAAAACGTCACCCGGAAACACGTTACAGATGACACATTATGGGTTCACGTCCGGGTTCCGAGCGGGCTAGTTGCTCAACATTGGGACGGGATTTCTATCTGCCGCACGAGGGGGATTTAATATGGCAACGGTGGCGACTAAACGTTCGCTGGAAGCGGCTTTCAGCCGTTTTGACGCCCACTCGCCCTTCTGTTGGTTCTTCACACTGACCTGGTAACGGTGTTACCACCGTTATAAGTTGATTGCGCAACCTGCGAAAAAGAACTCGGTGGTGGCAAGGGAATACCAGTTGTGAAAGAGAGCTGTGAGGTCGTGTGGAGGAGCATATAAGCGGCACCGAGTAAAGCGGCTTCAGCGGAATAAAAACTCGCGAAAGGGGGGGGGGGCACCAGGAGGTAAGGACTTATACTGCTCCCCAGTTAAAAAGACCAACTCTCAAACCCTATGGATTTGCACAAAAATGATAATTGTTGGATGTGACATATATAGTGGTTATTATTGTGCAAGTAGAGATAGAGGCCATTTTGTAACACGTACAAAACAAAACAAATGCGAATGCAATTGACGACATAAAAAGTATCTGATATACTCTGACCAAACGCGATTCAGAGAATCATAAACCCAAGACCAGAAAATAGGAGAAGCGCAAAAAAGGTGAGCGTCAACCTGGTTGTTTCTTGCAATTGCACAGGTGTACAAAATATTTCAATAAATATCCCATTAACACCGATTCTAGTCTAAAGAGAGAATTAGTGCAAACGCACTATACGAAAATAGGCAGACAGAATAACTTTAATTGGCCAAAGCCGGGCTATCATAAATATGTGACACGTCTGGTATAAACCGCGGTCACGTGGCGAGCAAAAGTTTTAAACAACCCCGCAGCAAAACTGCAACTACAAAAAAAAATCAAGAAAAGCCCTAATGATATACCACGGAGCATTAGCACGGCAATGCATAACTGAGAGAGTAAAAAAATTTATCCTTGTACATCTTAAACGAAGAAAATGGCGAAAACCGGAAAACAAAACTTCTTCAAACAAAGGAAAAGGACATTCGCTCTCTTCAGGCAACATTCACAAACGCTAACTAAATGGACAAAAAGCAGAGCAATTTGGTTGCTTATAGTACAATGAGCCTATATTAAACTCGCAATAAAGACTTACGCATTGGTATACAACTCTCTTCTCAGTAATATGCATGCGAAGGTTGGTAAATGGGCTTCACAGCCCTACGCATACTCTACAACGGAGAGCCGGCTTTGTTATCCACCTACCTGCTGCATGTGTAATTTCATGGCATTATCTAATTACCCCTATTCACCTTAATCATTATTTCAAACGGAACGTTCTAGATCTCTAGCCCATAAATGTATATGGAAAGCGCAACACATCTTTTTAATTATCTATTAACCAGTCTTGAAGCCATGGTTAGCGAAATGTTAGAGATACAAGCCCGCCTGTCTTCTGGATGCCCTACGTTGGATTTAAAGACCCAATTTGCCTTTTTTTCCGAGTTTATTAAACCACTTTGCTGATGGAGCTTCCTTCATAAATTTGAATTCACTCCAAGTATTCTCTAACCTGTCTAGTTGTTTACCCGCAGGTCATTTTGTTTGCCACCAGTCGGCCATGTTCGGGCCGACGCCAGATTTTGTCGGAACTGGTGAACTATGCTGTCGCCGTTACGAAAGCCGAATATGATGTGATGCCGCCACATGAATTTAAGAGCCTCTGTTTTGTGTTTCAAATATTGGTGCGGCACGGAGCATATAAACGTTTGCGCCCATTTAACCGCTTCCGATACGCCGTAGCCTGTAGATGTGTCACCCGGTTTTTTGCAGCAGTGTCCCAATTACGCTGCAGTTTCTAAGCGGCGCTGGAAGGTGCTCCCAGGTTTGAAATCACGGTACAGGGGGGATTAACAGAAATGCGAACAACGGAGCGCACAGCCTCCGACGCATGCTGCACGTCTGGCTGCCAAGACCGTAAACTGCGCGCATGCGCACTCCTTCGAGAGCGTTTGAGAGTGTGGCCTACATTATTTGGAAATGCTTGATCGAGAGGCGACGCCGGTCGTTTATTTTGAGGCGGGTTTTCACGCTGCGGCACCACTCAGAACGATGATCGCTGAAGAGCATCTTGCTAGCTGCAATCAGCCTGCTGCGCACTTGGCTCCCAAATGAGTAGATAACAGAATGCTCAGTGGCGACAGAGCATAACAAGACGCTTTAAAATAAATGACCGGCGTCGCTTCTTTATCAAGCATTTCCCCTAACAGTAGGCCACACTCTCAAACGCCCCGAAATAACTAAAGAACTACGCATGCGCGCAGTTTACTGACAGTGCAGCCAGACGGTGCGGCATGCGGTGGAGGCTGTGTGCTCCGTTGTTCGTATTTCTTGTAATCCCCGCGGTACAATCACGATAACATAAAAGGAATTCCCGTGAATTTTCAAGGCTTAATAAAATACGCACAAAGAGAAATATTACAAATGTTCATATATTGTTCATGACAACAAGAAATGCTTGAGTATTTTATTGTCGACCTACGTTCTGGAACACGCGCCCCACCACGGGCAAAACCGAAAGCCTCCGTTTGCCCAGAATGAGGCCTGACGACACAGCGTCGTTACAGGTATATTATAAAGCAACGCTTTCTACCGTTACCTGCCAGCGTTTCTTTCGCGGTGTGCGGGACTACAAACTCCCACCGCCGGGGAGGAGGTGGAAGGGGGGGTGGGAGGCGCAGGGTTTCACTCATGGAACACACTGTAAATGGCTCTGCGAATTTACCCAGCGTCTCCCGCGCAGAGGTACAGCTCGCCGGCGGTCACGTCGCCGGTACGGCTTTGTCGTCTGCTTTAGCGACGGTGTTTGTGGGCTGTTTTGGCGCAGCTTCGCGTCCATTGCGCGCTTCCTTCGCACGGTTGTTTTAACTTGTTCGAAAGCACCTCCCGTATAACCCGGACCGCATGGCATTAGGTCATTGTACGACAAAGATACGTTGAGGATTGGACCAACCGCGGTGGCTCCGTGGCTAAGGCACCGCGCTGTTGAGCACGAGGTCACGGATTCGATTCCCCTGCCGCGGCGGCCGCATTTTCTGATGGAGGCGAACAGCAAGAACACCCATGAGTAGAGACATTTCGGCGCACAATAAGATCCCCAGGAGGTCAAAATAATCCGTAGCCCTCCACTACGGCGCGCCTCATAACCTGAGTTGCGTCAGCGGTTAAACCCTACAATCAATCAATCAACGTGGAGGATTGGTTTGAAGGTCCGGAAAACAAAATGTACAAACCACATACAGATATCCGGCCGCTAGAGAAACGCTACCTTTTGCGCAATGCTTGCCACGAATGGGACTCCGTTTTCTAAATTGATAAATACCAATTCGGTTATGTTTTATCAGAATTTACGAAAGCAGGAAGGAGCAAGGGCTCCTGATAAATAGTGATAATAAAAGTTCCCTCAGCTTTCTCGCTATTCTCAAACTTACTTAAACAACTAGTTTAAATTGGTATAAATGGGAATCACTAAGCTCACATGCCGAATTGTTTGAGTGCATACGCTTGTGTCGCGCGTTGGTGTAGCCCCGAGGTAGCACATTATGATGTCTAGGTTCCGCTGTTTCACCCTTCAAAAGACGCTCCTCTTCTTTGTTCTGTTTCTGCCAACGCTCGGCCGTGGCCGACGCTGCTGCGTTTGGGACGCCACGCCCGTGAATTCAGAGCAACGGCTCGCAGAATCTGTTGTTTGAGTCTTTGCAGAGCCACGTGTCTGATTTCAAGTGACATCGCATTTACAATTGTTGTGGGTGTTTTTAAAGCTTTGCTTTCCAACTATTTTCACAGGGTGGATTAGAGCCATTTTTTATTGGTAGATAGATGTTAAAGTAACTGTTTGAAAAGTAAGGCCTAGCACTCTCCGCGTGCTGGGGTAGTTGTGCCCGCAAAAGCACAGCAAACGGGCCAACCGCTTTCTGGCTCTCTTGTATGTCGCCTCCGCGACATTCCAATGCCGTGAAACCGGTGGGCGAGTAGGACAGGAAGAGACCCGAATTGGCGCAACGGAATCGAGGCTCGGGATTGCCCCGATTTCACCTCATTCCGAAGGCCTTTTCTTCGAAAGCCACCCACCGCCCGAGAACTTGTTCAGGCCCTCTAATTATGCAGCTTCGCCTCCCCTTTCGCACGGAGGAGCTGCGACACCGCCCTGAATATCTGAGACAAGCTACAAGAGAAGCGTAATTGAAATGTAGTCCATTCACTGGTGCAAAGTATGGGTATACCTACCGTCGAGATTCGGTTGCACGAGTGCGTTGTCAACAGCAATAACGAGGTAAGGAAGGCCCTTCAGGAGTGGATACAGGAGAACATTGACTTAGACGCCACCTACGCAGCAACTCCAAGTATGACAAAAAACCGACCGAGATAGTCGTCGCTGGTTTTTTTTCGTCACACCCGCCACCGCTTCTTCTGAAATCGCAGCTCCAACCGTTACTGCACCATCATCCAGCCTGGTGCATATGCTTACAGCGCATAGCATATATTCTGGCGAATACGTTTAGAGCGGGAAATAGCGTCCTTAACCGACCAGCCCTAACAACCTGTCACACGAGTGGCTGCATTCAACGCTTTCATGAAACTCTCTGCGACATGCTATTTATCTATACTGAGCTGGATAACTAAAACTGGATTCACATGCTAGATCTCTTCACCTCCGCTCTAATAGGCGTATTCAGCGAACCATCGGATACTCGCTTTTCGTGCTGGATTTCCGCCGTTCTTACTACCTGTGTCATTGGAATCGCTTTCGTATCCACGTCCATTTCTTCTGCCATCCTCTTATCTCGGCAGTTGCTTGCTCGGCTGACGAACTTCCACCACACAATAGCATCCGCGATGAAGCCACCAGCAAGAAAGAAACATCCTGCGCTGTTCAATTCATCGTTACACCCATTTACTGGCGGCGTTGAGGTGCTACTATGGACGCCAAAGCAATCACTTTGGCTATCAAATTAGATTGGCATTGTTGCATTGTCCGATGCCTTTTCATAAACCCAAAGTCCACTGTTAACTGTCGAGTGTTTCATGAGGTTGCGTACATCGACAGTCATGGATGTTGAACCGACAACACCGATGTTTCTCACAGAAAGCATTTCTCCAGCTTTACTGGTCGATGTGCGGGACCCCCAGGAAAGCGGTTTTGCGACGCCAGATGGAATGGCGAATTTTAAGTTTTACCTTTCAGGTTGTCCTCCGCCGCGACCATTTTTCAAATGCGGATGGACACTTTGCTGTCCGGCGTAGATGAACACGTTGCTGTCAGGCGTATCTGAACGACCTGATGATAATTTGCGCCCATTTTCAATAACACCTCGAGCGTCTGACGTCAGTCACTGAGGTGATACGATTCACCAAACGTAGTCTGAAACCCAATAATTGTCATTTTGAGCTCGGGCAACTGCTGTTCATTGGCCAAGTGGTCAGCAGCGCTAGGGGTTCGTCCCCGATACTGGAAACGTTGAATCGTTTTCCGAATTCCCTTATGCCATCCAAATAGATAGCCATTAAACATATTTTGGGCTATGTTCATATTACTGGGATTTTCTGGGAAGATTGCCCACATAGCAGCTACTCTTCTACCGGTTACGCGAGATCATGTGCGGCCACTCTGGACTAAACAGAAACAGAGGGCATTCGGCAAGCTCCCGAAATGGCTGCAAAAGCGACCCGCCGTCACCCTTTTCAACACAAACACCGGGACCACCGTCTACACCGAAGCCAGTAACGTTGATCTGGGAGCAGTTCTCTTGCAACGGAAAGACGGTGCCAAAATGATGATAGCCTACACATGCGGAACGTTGTCACCTTTAAAAGGCTCTTCCTCGGCAAGTGAAAGGGAGTGGTGGCCGTCGTGTTTGTGTGCTAAAATGTGACCTTCACTCACTTTGCTGGCTGATGAGTCGAAAGGACCCGACGTGACGCCTAGCACGGTGGGGGGAAGATTATGAAGTCACCGTTGCGTAAAGGTCTGCCCAAGAGCATGCCCATGCCGGCTGTCTCTCCCGGGCACCAGCTGTGCCCTCTTTCGTCGGAGAAATGGTACGCCGACACCGAATCATTTGTCCACGTGGTGAACGCATCCCGTGTGTCGCAACGGCAACAACTAGACACGTCGCGACGTCCACTGATTCAGTTGTTTTTAAGACGCCCCAAAATCATGCCAAGGCGGTTTTAGGGGCGACGCTTCTGTTGCTCGGGTCCTGTCCCGTCCTTGGTTGCTGCTGTATACGGCACGGCACATTAATGATGATTGTGCCAGGATGCCCCTACGGATTGGCCAACCAAAGACTGGCCGAAGAGGTCAAAACGTTGAACGCGTTCGTTGCTACTCAACAAAGAGAAGAGGAAGAAGAAGAGGTTGTGGTTCGTCGTCTGCGAGCTCAAGACACATACCGGGGGTACACAACACAAGACGGTCTGCAGAAGGCGACGGCCAAGGAGGCTAAAATGTGACACACCAAATTCGCCAACTTACCCATGGAGATTATCATCGTCCCAAACAAGCCCTACATAATCACCACAAACATCGCCGTCGTCGACGGGGTTGTCATCGGAGCGATGGTAAGCTTGACGTGTTGAGTCTTTATATGATGTGCGGTCGAATGTTTCACGGTTTTACCGATAAGCATTTTAGCTTCGCCCCTCTCATCATCATTCACTTGGTGGAGATGGCGGGTATTTTTTCCAGGGAATTCATCCTTAGTGTCTCCGTTCTGTCGTCCTCTACAAGAACCTTTCACCGTGTGGCTGAAGCTAACAGCTTATTGTACCCTAAGGAGTACAAGACGACTTTTGGGGGACTTCCCATGACGATCCGTCTCAAAGAAACCTCGGATGTACGCGTAAACTGCGCTACGGATCCAGCAGGCATGCTACTGGCCCGTGCTTTCTGTAGCCTGACAAGATTCCACAGAACTGATTTAAACTGTTTCAAGCAGAATTGCTGGAATACTGCAAATCGGGAGGAAAAGAAGGAAGAGGTTCAAGACAAGTGATGCCTCACAACTAGTGGTTTATTGGAATACGGGTTGTCATGTAATCCACGCACAAGTTAGCACAGAAGTTTAGCGATGTCGGATGCCGCTACGATGTACAAGTCGTTTTCTTGGTCAAGAGTAAAACGCGCAGGCTGTGTTCGTTGACGAACACGAGAAACGGCGACAAGCAGCCAGCGTTTACATCCCCTGTGCTAAACACACGCGCGCTTCTGTTCCCTGTAAAATAGGTGTCGCTTACCGCACACCGCCACGTTAAAAATGCACACCCGGCTTCAGAAGTTTCCGGGACGAGATGTCGCAAAGCGAGGTCAATTTGTCCGGAGTCTGGTCTGCAAACTCCTGCCACGCCTATGGTGATCTTCATTTAGCACGGCACATGAAATACTGAGCCGTCATTCTGCAGAGAAATGGGCTTCGACTTTTGAAATCGCGTCCCGGAAATTTGACGAGTGTGTACGTGGGGCACGCGAGCGCAATTTAAATTCACACCTAAGAGGGAACTTTGGGGCGATAAACATACCGTATGACCGTCCCTTTCATAACTTTCGCTTCTTCGTCACATGGCGCCAATTTTGCCAGAAAACCGACTGCCACACGCCACAGCTTGCAAGGGACGAGGTTTCTGTGCCCTTATGTGCACGCGTTCTGAACATGTGCAGTCACATTCGGGTGAGACGCGGCAATCACTATTCTACAAATTTAGTCGTTTCTACATTGCACTTTTGTGAATTTTGCAAAGCGAGTGCACAGCCCCTCAATGCTCCCAATCCCGGCTTTACACTTCAAGTGTGTATGTTTTAACGCCGCCCGTATTGTCTGTCGCATCAGCGGCTTTCCAATGGGGAACAGCCGGGAAGACTTCGGACTGTCTTCAGTTCCTCTATATAGCTCACACCGAAAACTACGGGTTGCGAAATCAACCTCCGTTTTGAATCCGTTTTCGTAAGGAAAAGCCACCCGTCGGACGTGCAGGAGGCGCACTGCCCGCGGATCATCCGTCATGCGGGGTGCAGCACCGCAAGCGTCGGCGTTTCTTCTTTCGCGCCCTCTCCATACAACCCAATCCGCATTTTATAGTCAATGTATGACATCAAGCTTAGCGACACTATTTGTCACCTCTTTTCTCAGAAAATTCGCGCCTTTAGGTGAACTGGGCATATACATATATTTATTCTCAAAGACCAAAAAATTGTTTGTTTTTATTTTGATTTATAAATATGACTGGCGCAAAACACTACCTATGCGCCAAGTCAAAGCGCAAACGAATTAACCAGGTTCTTAGGCAAAAAAAATTTGTATTAGCTTTCTTACGCAACGCTAGCTGAGGGAGTCGACCTACACTTTACAAGAAATAGAACTCTATAGCAAGTATGTATTTCGTTCCAGGCAACGCGGCATCCAAGAAGGTGTCCTTTCTCAGCTCTGAAGGCGTCCTTGCATAGATGAGTGTAGCGACCAATGCGCAAAAGTGCCTTCAGTCGTCGTTGGACATCTTAAAACTATTTTCTGTTTACTTTGCTTTTCATGCAGCCAGGCGTGCAACACTCCATCGTTCCCCTACGCAAACGCACATAAAGTAAACGGCATCACTCACGAAACCTTAGACGCACACGAAAACACGCCGCACGGAACTGCACGCCGGACTCCCATGCTATTCCTCAATCGGCGATGGGCATCCGCGTATGCAGCGCAGCCGCCAAAGCTTGGCGCAGAGCCGCCAGCACCAGCAGTGGTGGCGTGGCCGTAGAGGGGGCTTTTCTGCACGGCTTTATAGTAGCGGAGCGACGTGATCACGGCGGCGTGTGGAAAGTGACCGCACAAATCTTATGCGGGCGCCCTCCCGCATTAAAAAGCTCTAGGCGTATGCGTTGGCGCACACCACACCGCGGGTCACCCGGGAAACTGCGCGACGCAGGGGCCCTTGCAATGGTTGCACAAACCCTGTAAATTGTGCCGCATAGTTTCCGTGAAGCGGCGCTGCCCGTCGGACAGTACTCCGGATGGCAATACGCGGTAAGGCTAGCGACCGCGAAAGGCGACGGGAGAGCAACTGGACCGTGGCTGTTTTAAAAGTTTTCAGCTAACGCAATAGCCAATGCAATTGAGGCTGCGTTGGTATTTGCCACTGAAAATGAATCAAGAACGAGAAACACTTTTGTTCTGTGCTCGCGAGGTGTGGAAATTGCCCATTTGCTAGTGTACCGGGATACTACTGAGCAGACCCCGCGGTCATTTCCTATCAGATCGCGGATTTGTTTTACATTTGTTTACTGTTTACATTTCTTGACGAGCCAACAAGAACAACGGTGCTTAATCGTGGAGTGGCGCCCTTAAGGCTTTCGTTTCAACACCTATTAAGCTAAATATAGGGCACCAAATTGAAATTGCATCCACAACCATTTTACACCTTTGTTTTGTATTGTAGTGTTTTGCATTGTAGTCAAAGAAATCCAGTGTAGCCGCTGCGTAAGGCTTTCTCAGGGCCGCGTTTCTTTTTGCTGCTAGGTTATCCTAAAAGCATGTGATTACAGTTATAAACTGATAATGTCGCTATCCCAATAGTCCAAAGCGGTTTCTATAAAAGATGGGTCTTATTTCAGTTTCGAATTACTCGCAATGACCCAAGAAAGATCAAAACACTGCACTTCCGCGTGATTCCAATGGACCCTAAAGACACAGCTGTTGACCTTCAAAGGACGCTCATACATGCTGACTGTCGAGGATGCTGAAGCTGCAGTTAGAGGTTCTCACCTGTGTCGGGTTAACAAGGATCGCATGGAAAGTACGCGCTTCGCCATTGATGTTCCCGGTAAGTCCCTTGACCAGGGCTTTTTGCTTCAATAATTAGCCGGAAATAGCCATTTGTGCCTATGTTTCTCAATAATTGTGCTTATGTTCTCGCAAAGCCCGTGGTTTTCTTTGTCGTCATCATCATCATCATCAACATCAGCGTGGTTGTGTCCACTGCAGGACGAATGCCCTTTCCCAAAGATCTCCAGCCACGTCTCCAGAAGAGTTTGTGCCCGCTGCCCTCATGTATACTCCTGGCGAGTGCTCGCAGAGTCCATGCTTTCCCCCCGAATTTTCCCAGCTCATCTCTCCATCGACTCCTCGGCCGACTTCTATTGCATTAACGGTCTAATGGGAGCCACTCTGTTAAACTGACGATCCACCAGTTGTCCCTCATGCGCTTTACGTTCCCCGCGCACGCCCATTTTTTGTTTACTTTGAACTAGAATATCTTCACCTTAGCCCATTCAGACCTGAGTTCTTTTATTGGAAGATTTTTTTCCCGTGGAAATTAGCTCAGTGAAGCCGAAAAAACAATACAAGACCACATTCCGGCCGCTCAATCGATATAAATGACGGCGACGTGTCCTATATATAGGACACCAGGGCTTAGTGGTTGTAGAAAGCGATAACACAAAAAAGCCTCACAGAAAAGTATTGTCACACAGAAAAGTAGGAAAACAATATACTTCCTCTCATAAGTACAAATCTTAAGGTGCAAGTAATACCGCAGATGGAAAAGCTTTACAATGACACACAGAGCTTGAGTTGAGTGATAAGCTTTGAAACAGTTTTTCGTACAAAGATGCACATTGCCCTTCTCGCACTTGCTTTTAGACTTTGTGTTACATCTCTCAAGCTTGCATCACTGTTCGTTCGCTGCTAGCAGAGGCCAATGACCAAGCTGGTCATACCGGACGTGAGGCAGTGGTCGCTGGATAGTGCAGATGTGCCTTTTCTGACGCTGAAGGGAAGATCAAGACGGCCTTCCGCGTTTGCGGGGCTGGTCGGTAGTCGCGGGTTTTGTAATGGTTTCAACTCCGCTCAATGTGAATTCTACCAAATTCTTTTGGTCCATCTTGCTTGCTGGTTGAATGTCAATTGACGCTTGTATTTCAATTAGGAATTTGTCAAGCAAGTTTGATGCAATGTGTTAATACTCTGAGGGTCTATTTTCTTAACGTGAAGATGTTCGGTACAGACCTATCAGAATATTGTTTTTGTCCACAGCACCCATGCTCCGGTTGTATTCCGGAACAACTGCGATACGCTTTACCTTTATGAAGCCACCATCCACCTTCCTCCATCTTGACCCTTGATCTTGGTCCTCAATGCCATGGAACTTCGGTGTCAGTGCTATCGTCTGGTGTGAGCGCCCGCATGTGCCATAATCAATACTAATCAGTAACGACACCTTCCCTGCCATTACGCTGACGCAGCTCCAGGCCTATGTGAGGCCTGGGATGCGCTTGCTTGTTCTGTCTTTTGTGCCCACATCCGGCGTGGTCAGCCCTGTCATTCAATCTTCAAATAAACGCTTTCCTTTCGATAACTCCGATACGCGGTGGCATGACACCTCAACGCACCAGTCCTCACGCACAGCCCTCACATCTGGCGCCGTCGACGCCAGAGCCTCTGTGCAGCCACGCAGCCACGCAAGTAAGCCAACGCGTTAACTAAGCCTGCCATCGTCGTTCGACAGCCGGTGCGCCATTTTGTTTTCCTGCCCCTAACGTTTCTCCCGCTCTTCGCTCACTGGCCTCCTTGTGCGCGTGTGCGTGAACTTGCTGTTGAACGTGCCGGCAAGATTGTGTTGTGCGCGTCAACGCCTGCATACAGCCGGCTCGGCAGAATATCATGCCGGGAATTGTGTGGGAGCGCCTCGACCCAGCGACGATATCGCGTCAAGGCATCGGCCTCAGAAGTGAAGAATTGGCATGGCGGCAGCTGGAAAACGCCGGTTCCAAGGGGGCCTTTATTCAGCGACTCGAGTCCGACATTCTGCGCAGCGTGAAGCTTGCCCCCCCCCCCCCCCGGTTGAAGCCGAAGGCTTCTGCCTCGTCCGCCGTGACGCCTTTAACGCTGTTCGCATCCATGCTACAGAGTCTTGCCTTGCCGTCCCAGCAGCTACCTAGCCCTGCAATGACGGTGACGACACTGCCAGACCTGTCATCTTCCATCCCGCAGTTTGATGGTTGGCACAGCCATAGCGTCAAGATATGGCTTGATGACGTGCAACGAGTGCAGTAGCTTGCTTTGTGGGACGACGCTACCACACGCCTAACCACTCCTAGCCAGCTCGAAATTAGGACGCCAAACTGGCACCTCGCGTTGGGTAACCAGTACACCACTTGAGCCACCTGGAGTGCAGCCCTAAAAGACAGACTTCCGCAGGCATGACCCTCATCTAGTGGCAAGAAAAGCTTATGAAGGAGCCCCAGGTTCCACGCGAAACCTTACACGAGTCTGCCTTTGCCATGTTGAGAATCATTGAGCAGTGCCCCATAAAGCTCTCTGATGCTCAAAAGATAGGCTACCTGCTGCAGAGACTGCGCAAAACAACACATCCTAACCGATATAGCAGCCAATCAGACCACCAGGATAGCTGAGTTTATCACCACCTGCACCAGCCCCGACAATTTCGCTCAATATCTCCATGGCAAAGCAAGCCCCCCAAGAGTTGGTGGTTTTGTAAAGCCGCCGACGCAAGGATTTCGTGCCTCTAAGTCTGGGGAGCGTCACAGGCCTCACCCACAACCGTTGCCAACAAAGCTTTCTCGAGGTACACCAAGAGCGCGCTTTTCTGAGCTGCCCACTGATCAACAAGAAGCCGTTTACGCAGCTATTTTGGCACAGTATGAAACCCCCGCTTTTAGGCGGGGCCAGGACCTGTCCAAAGACGTCTGCTACCCATGTCATGCCTCGTGGCACTCGACATCCAAATGACCGACTCGCGCAAGCTGCTTACCTCCGGCAGTATTATCAGCGCATCCAACGACGCCCAGGGCACAGCTGCCTCCAGCACTGCACAGTTCACCCATTACATTTGATGGCTCGCAGCAGCAATGCCCCTTCTTGAACGCAACCGACGTGGGAGTGGGTGTATGCCAAGCGCTTCCTGACTCGGGATTCAAACTGGCGCTGAATTCGAATGCCTTTGTGCCTGCAAGCATGGTCACCTTGTGGACTGAGACCCTCTTGCTGTGGTTTTAGGAGCACAGTGGTTACTGTCCATGCTGCATTTTTAAAGATATATGTTCGCCCATTCTCAGGAGTTTTTAAAGCTGCTGTTTTGGATGATAATGTACTCCTCCTCATTCTTGGTAAGGACTGGTTCGCGGCAGCACAAGCACGTCTTATCTTCGAGCCACCAAAACCAGCGCAGTTGCACCATGCAGCCACGCATGTCACTATTATCGCAAACCGAAAGATTGGCCCAAGAATGGCAAATGCTCTGAGCGCAGTCAGGTCAGTCCTTTTTCCTCGAGTCAGCCTCAGTGCCAAGGACTCCCTCCAACATGATCCGTTGCCTTTGCCAGAGCAGCCACCATAGCAAGCGTTAACAGCCCAAACGTTGCCCTCAAGTAGTGCCCCTCACGCATCAGACTCCCTCGCGTCCGACACGGTGCTCATGTGCATTCATCCTGATCTTCCATCCGCGCGCATTGGCAGCGAGCCCACTCCCAGCCAGCAGTCAGTTATAACAGGTATATTGACCGAACAAAATGCTGTTTTTGCTCGCCACAATGATAATCTTGACCATTGCACTGATACGAAGCACCACGAAGCCACCGCGTTGCCCTGCAGTCGGAGCCCATACCGGTACGACGCACAAGGCAAGCAGTTCCTGAAAACTTAGGTGCCCAAGCGAAGCATGGCTTTCAAATGGGGAATGTACTGAGCTAGAAACCATCAAAGCTATCATCCGTGCCTTGCTAATCGCAGCCATGTGACCGCCAACTCTACCTCAGCTTCTGTGCAAATTCAAAAGAAGCGATGGCAAGGAGTTTCCGTTCAAACAGCATGGCTTGTGTGACCCCCTTCACTTTCTCCTCAGCTTGTCCAATACCGTACGTTTGACCCGGGTGGGTGACGAGTTCTATGCCAGGCCAGTTCTCGCGAAGGAAGTCCAGCGCAGGCCAGATCTGACGAAGGAAGTCCAGCGCAGGCCAGTTCAGACGAAGGAAGTCCAGAGAAAGGGTGCTGCTTTGCGGTCCCTTTCCCAGACTCTTCTGGTCTAATCGAAAATCTGCTGAATTCCCATCCATGCTTCCAATAAAGAGAAGAAAACATCAAGGTGCCAAGGCAAACACCGCGGACGAGTTCCGTAACTCTCACGTCAAATGAGTACCAGGAAGAGGGTACGGCCAATATTACTAATGATCCTGTGCTTGAATTACCGAAAATACATTTTTTCCCTCTTTAATTTCGTGCAGATCGCCTCCTCCAGGCCTCAGCAATTCCAGGGAGTGACCTCGATGTAGCGAGCAGTGAGGAACTCGAGGCTACAGAAGTTCTGCCGACTGCCGCTATATTAGCGGGCCACACCGCTTTGTTACGGTGCAGTCTAAGCTTCATTGCTGGACATGAGGTACGGAGTTTATTTGCCATAACCAAGGAACTTTCTTGTTTTTCTTATGTGTTGCGCGTTTTCTAATTTTTTTAGAACTTCTGTTATACAAAAGTATTAAGCGGATACAATTGACCAAACCTATAGAGTGGTGATTTACTATTGCATAATATGGGAATGGATGAATTCCTTCCAACAATAACTGGTACATTTATTGCTAGGAACGCAGTATTTGTTTATGAAATACACGTTAGAGTTGTGTATTTTATGTAGACCACAAACCAAGAAATGAAGTGGGAACAGATTGAATGAATCAGGCGAGTGACGTACCCATTAGATATGTTCCGCAATTAAACCTAATAATGCAAATGACTTGTACTTTTATGCCAATGATAAATTAAGGTGATTAACACGTCTTTCTAGCGCACAGCAAACACATTTTGCATGGTTGTGGCACAAAGCGTACAAGTTGTTCAAAAGCTCAAAATCAAACAACTTTCTTCGGTATGGTTACAAGAATATTACCAGCATTTCAACATCACCGTAACACACAACCAAAACTAGATTGTGAACGAAAATTTGTAAATAACCTAGCATCACTGTAGGCTTGAAAACCTGTGACTTTTCCAGCCAACGCTCGGTATAACTAATGCTGGCTCTCTGTTACAGGAGTCCGTGGAAAAAACATTTCTATATCGTTGACTTCTTACTTTTCCGGGTGTAATAAGCTTGTTATGAACTAGTAAAACCATAGCTACCACAAAGGAAGCTGCTTACCGAATCGTGGTGGTGGCTAGAAGGTGTCAAAGGCAAAACGATTCCCCTTTAATGCAAGATGCACACTTCTCATTCCCTGGTACCACTGTGTGTCCCAGTTAAGACTTACTTCTCCAAGCGACAAACTTGTAGTAGTCAAGTAATGACCTTGTTCCTCTTTGCACTGTTTTACTGCAAGAATGCGGCTATAAACCAAGCCTACGGCTACTTGTTCCCCTACAAATATTATATTCCCCACTCGAGTAGAGGAAGATTCTGGTAATATTTTCAAAGCAGATTAATTACGAGCTGAAATAAAACCAGCAAGTACTTGCACAGAAAGCATGATCATCAGCAGTCTGTCTACGCCCATGGCGGAGCAGAGGCCTCCCCCATCGATCTCCTATTATCTCGGTACTGTGCTAAGTGTCCCTGCAAACGTCTTGATCTCATCTGTCCATCTAACATTCTGGCGCCCCCTGCCACGCTTGCGTTCTTTGGGGATCCACTCTGTTACCCTTAATGACCAACGGTGATCTTGCCTCCACACTACATGCCCTGCCCGCACCCATACAAGTTACACATGGAAGTGACAAAAATAAACTTCCAAATAAACCAGTATAGCTATGTCGATGACATTGCTTGCCGCTGCACAAGTGTTGAAGTTCCTGGTTTTGTATCGTGCTTAAAAGAAACAGCAGTACTGCATTTAACTTTCTCTAATCAGGAAAAACCTATTGAACGTCCGAAAGTGCAAAGTAGGATTTTAACTGACGATTATCTCGAGGTATACACACACACACACATATATATATAAATACATACTCTGGAGATCGCAGGGGTAAAAGTAGGTTAGTTACTTTCCCAACGAAATATCAAAACCAGCGACGCGAGACACTAATCAGTATATGACTTCTCGTTTCGCCCAGCTAGCAAGCTATCTCCCACACCGCGACTGCGCGCTGTACCGCGCCAGCCACGGCGGGCCGTGGCTCGACGGAACAAAGGAAGCGACAAGTGTTTTCGCTCATTGACATTTATTAGTGAATAGTAAACATACAAAGAGCATGCAGGCTAGCTGGTTGACGGCGAGGATCTAGTTCCTCGCCCGGGCAATTTAACGGAATCGAGAGGTTCGACTCACCGGGACAACAGTACATCTCCGGGGCTGCCTCAGCGCGCCCGCGTTTGCCTCGCTGGGACGCCGATGGCAGCCATTGTCGCCCTCCTTTTTGCCCGATCCTCGAAGGAAGGAGGTCACCAGGCGCGCCCTGCCGCCTCGCTTCCCGAGCTCCAACTTCTCGCCGCTTGCATCCCACGCGCTCTCGCCGGCCACAAGACACTCCTTCGGCGAGAAGGCAGATCCCCCTCGCCGACGTCTCGCCACGCAAGTTCCCGCGAGGAGCAAGCATTGGGGCGAAGCCGAACGAAAGGGAACGCGCTAAGGTCGCGTTCCCACATCCCTCCAACCTTAAACATTTCCGTACGGTGGCAAGAACACAGCGCGGGGACATCTAGACAGCAATGTTCGTAACACTAAACAAAACATGAAGGTTCGCCCTCGCGTAGTAGCTGTCCTCGCACTCGCCGTCATCAAATAGATATCGCCAGCCGCATGCACAATCTAACGGCCATGCACCATCTAACGCTCAGGGTGTCGCAGGTAAGACCTCTGAAGGTGACAGTGCACACGTTGGCTCGAACAGGCATGCCAAGCACAGATGCAGTCTCGTCGTATGCCGCTGTGTCCGGAGCTGCCTGCAGCTCGTCCCACCGAGAAGGCACAAGCAACACCAATGCACCCCGGGCTGCAGAGGTCTCAGCCCAGGGTCCGACGTAGCGCAGCGCAGGCCAACACAAGCAATCGTCGCTCGCGCTGGCGCTCTTCTCAGTCGGTGGCGGTGATCAGCAGGTCGCGTCCGGCCCTGGGCCGAAGACAGCAGGCCAGGGTTTTGAAGGTTAGGGCTGAAGCCAGCCCAAGCAAGTGCAGCGACGGCACGGGCAGATGACGCCCGTACAGCTGCTGCTCAGCCCCGACACGCCAAGGACGTATCGGCAGGCCCAAGAGCCTCCCGGACCGCTTATTGCGGCCTAGGCACCGCAGTGACGCCATGCGATGCAGCACAGGACGGCGCCGCCCGCACCAACATGCCCTCCATCATGGAGGGAGACAGCAGTCGTAGGGAGCTCCCACGGAGCCGCAGCTAGACCGCCTCCAAGTAGCTGCCACGCCAGGACAGCCGCCAGAGGTCCCCAGCTCTCGAACGCTCGCAGACCCGGAACAGCAGGTCACAGCACACACATCGCGTAGCAAGCAAGCCTGTGTTGACTCAACTCGGCATTGCTTATCAAATCAAGCATTCCCTCAAGACCTGAACTCAGGCAAGAAAGAAATGCTATTCCTCGGCATCGGCCGCGTGGCACGACGGTAAACAATTGCGGCTGTGAAAAGACGGTTCCCGACAGCGCACAAAAAAACTCACTTTCCTAAGGCGA
The DNA here is from genome assembly GCA_013339765.2 of Haemaphysalis longicornis. Classification (NCBI taxonomy): domain Eukaryota; kingdom Metazoa; phylum Arthropoda; class Arachnida; order Ixodida; family Ixodidae; genus Haemaphysalis; species Haemaphysalis longicornis. The sequence goes on along the minus strand of CM023450.1, from coordinate 164,110,893 downwards.
AGGAGATATTTTCCACGCTACCTGGAGAACCACTTAAAATTAGCATTCCGACGACAGGCATCCCACCATTCAGTGGAGAACAGGGCCGTTTCCCGTCCGTCTGCTCCTGAGCTACGTCCCCCTCGGTCATTCCCTCTCCCACACAGTGCCGGCTCCGAAAAGCCTTCGGGCAACACGCATCTTTGGCAACGACCGGCAACGCGGAGGCTTGCTCTACTGCCCCATTCGCACAGCCGTGAACGACACATCGGCTTTGCCGTCGGGCCTACCCGCTCGCTGCAACACAAACAGCTTAATGAGCGGCGGCGCCCATCGCGTCTCGCGATGTCGGAATGCCAGGTGCCGAGCCGCAATACCAAACAGCCATTACGGCACCCGTGGTTCCTGGCCACACAGCTCCCAGAGCCGCGACTCCCGAAGTCGATAAAAGAGACAGCAGAAAAAAAGAAAATCGGGCCAAACATCGCAGCTTCCGTACTCGCTCACTTCGGGCTTGCAATTACAGCGCGGGCCTTATGCCCTAGCGCTTCAAGGGTGCGGGACTTCAGAATTTCAGTACCTCAACTTGCCACGGCAGAAACGTCCCGCCTAAACGGCGCACTTAGAAAACTCGGCGCTCACATGTTCTAGCACGATGTAGGCAACGTTCACTCCCACTCTCAAGAAAGTACGCCTGCCTCCGCCAGCGATCTGATTCACGCTAGCAGTAACTCTTGACTGGTTCGGACAAAGAACCTTTCTTACACCGAACAAAGACATGTTCCATGTTCCGATAGCCAGCCCCACGTTGATGCGGCATGATGTGGGTGTCGTAGGGGTAAAGTAGGTTGGTTACTTCCCCGTGTAACACCAAAGCCGGCGACGAGAGACACAAAATAATAAACATACAAAGAGCATGCAGGCTAGCTGGTTGACGGCGATGATCTAGTTCCTCGCCCGACAATTTAAGGGAATCGAAAGGTTCGACTCACCGCGATAAAGGTCATCTCTGGGGGTGCCTCAGCGCGCTCGCGTTTGCCTCGCTGGGACGTCGATAGCAGCCATTGTCGCCCTCCTTTTTGCCCGATCCTCGAAGAAAGGAGGTCACCAGGCGCGTCCTGCCGCCTCCCTTCCGGAGCTCCAACTTCTCGCCGCTTGCATCTCGCCGCTCTCGCTGGCCACAAGACACTTTTTCGGCGATGAGGCAGGTCCCCCTCGCCGACGTCTCGTCAAGCAAGTTCCCGCGAGGAGCAAGCATTGCGGCGTAGCCGAACCAAAGGGAACGATCTAAGGCCGCGTTCCCACAATACATACATACATACACACATACATACATACATACATACATACATACATACATACATACATACATACATACATACATACATACATACATACATACGTACATACATACATACATACATACATACATAAATGCCTGCGTACAGTGCGGTACACTCTTCAACAGAGCACGAGGAGACAATTGGAACACCAGTAAAATGCCTTCGATGCCCTCCGTTGAGTACCTGTAAAATGCACGCACTCAGTGCCTTCGGTCATGACGAGAACGACGTTTCGGAGCCTCTCCGTCTATTTTACATGCACTTGCCCTTATCCTGAGCAGACGTATTGAAGCACACTGCCTTGTTCTGGGCATATCCTTAGAGACATATCATGCATACATGATATATCCGTAAAAAATGAATTATACTGCTTGTAAGGGCCGGCTTTTGCATTGATTCTGGCTGGATTACCCTTGATTCTGGCTGGATTACGCTCACTCACTCCTGTTACTCAACCCGAGGTAGACTTTAGAATCATCCAGAAGACATCTTGCTGTTAGCACACAAGTGTCCCTCAAGATTATATAAACATTTTTCAATTGTGGTATTTTATTCATTTGAATAGTGTTCTCCTCTAGAATTCAAAGTAGTGCGACTCAAGCTCTTGTTTTGCACTTTGTAGTCGTGTTTTCCTTCAGAGGCAATGTTTAAAGTACGCTAGTTCCCGATGGAATTTCGGCATGGTCAGTTTCCCGGACTTTCAAGGAAGCATACGCACGTGGTTACTTCTTCATTTGTGTAAACCAAATGAGAAGTAGCATCTTCGCGTATGACATGTTATAGATTTGTAAAAGGTTGTTATTACAGATCCAGCAAAGTTACTATTTTCGCTAACTCACTTAGATATTACATTTGCCGTCAGGAAACGACCGGGCTGTAATCAACCAGGTGAAACATTTGAATCTACTTATCTTTGTCTGCTCGCAAGAATTGTCAAAGCACTGATCTGTTGCCTACCTACGGGGATATTTCAGATTTCATGGCTTAATGAGGACACCGGAAAAGTTTTAGCAGTTGGAGAAAATGTCATTTCAAACGATTCTAGAGTATCGCTAAGAGATGAGGGAGACAAGTCAGTCAATCTACTCATCGAAAATGTGCGCCTGGATGACAGCGGAGTCTATGCCTGCCACCTCAACAGCGACCCCAATGAAAAATTGCAGTTTAACCTTCGAGTCATGGGTAAGTGCCTTGTTACAAAAATTATTTATTGTACTTACGGCCAACAGCGTAGTTTACGTGTTTTTCTGGATGCTCCTCGTGGCTAATCGTCATCCGGCGGGCATGCATATCCTGCAGCATTGAGAACCGTCCCGCTAGAGACCACGATGACGTACGTTGTACTCGTAACAGCTCAACAGCTTCCCATAACGTAATATAAAATGCATTCACCAACCAGTCGGTGGGAACATCTCGCAGCCGCATAGTTTACGTTGAGGCTCCGTTAATTCTACGCAAAGAACCAAGCACATCAAATATAACTTCATCGAGATATACCGAGAAACCGACAAAAGTCAGATATATAATTCTCAATTGCTTTTACCGGCAAAGTAATTAGTTAAAAAATCATCTAACTATGTTTACTCAATACGTAACAAGTGGCAACCACTACATGCTTGTGCTGTTCACTTAGGCTTGTCAGTTATTGCTACTAGCTGTCAACACAATTTGCAAACCAAGCAGCTGCTTCTGCAACACTAATTTCGAATGCCCGCTGTTCTCCGAATAGATATCTGTGATAACAGTGTCGCAGTTTTAAAGACACCTAATCAGGAAAGAAGGGCTCGTCGTTGTAGCGTGTTCTGGAAGAAACCACAGGGCATGTAAATTGTTGACAGCCAGTGGCAATACCCAAGCCCTGCCATTGTGAAAGAGAAATTATCAAGCTGGCAGCAGCACACAAAACGATGTTAGCACAACATAGATAGGAGGTATTGGCATAAGCCCACAGGAATGCCAGCTGTTGATTTGACCTCAGTAAATACCTGTTCTGTTATCCTGTGTGCAGTAAAAGGATGGCAAAGTCAATGAGTAAAACCAGTACGTGATATTTTGAAAAGCAAGCTTTTTTTGGTACAACATTACCTATACGTGTTAAAGCAGTACAAACTACAGGCGGAACAACCTACAAACAAAAAAGATGTAACCTTAAACAAGTTATTTATTCGTGAGCTGTGATGGTAACTTCATGTGGCTGTGAATCCCAGCGCACTTGTTTCGGGACTCCAGCCGTGTTGCCTGATGCCAGCGCGATGCCTGGGTGTAACAATGCACGGTACGTGTCACTTAGAAAGCGGATAAGTTGTGAATAGCGAAACTCATCAGACTGAGAGATACATCTACCAGAGGGGAAGTATAAGACATAAAGAGTCCAGTAATCTTTTTCTTTGCCAGAACGAATGGTTGAATAAATTTATCAAAAATAAAATGCGCGTGCGATTACTATGCTCCATAATGCAAAACTTGTTCGCAGCGCGAGCTGCAGTCCTCTCGGTAATGGGGATATCTACTGCGTCTCAGGAAGTGATCACGTGATCATCGAACCCAGGGCGGCGTGCGCTACTGTGCCATTATATCGCAGCGTTTCGCCATCACCGGTGATACTGTTGTTGCAAATCGTTTTTGAACCTCCCGCGCCAATGTCACATGGTTTGCATGGGCCACGCACGTAGTAGTAGCGTCTGCTGAACGTGTGAGGCGAAAGCCGTGAGATAGATGACGTCATTGCAGCTCTTGCGGCCCTCCCCCTGACAATCTCGCCACACGCTCCGACAAGCACGACGTGCGGGCTTAGCATACTGCCCACCCCCGCACACTCTCGCCACATTTTGAAGACAATATCGAAGAAGATTATCTTTCTTGGGCTACTTAAACGCACAAATTTTGGTCTGTCTGAATGTCGCTTTGTATGTCTGTCTGTCTGTCTGTCTGTGACTTGAGTCAGCCACCCGGCCAAAGTAAAATAGATATTGCGCAATAGTCTTATATACTCACAGCCAAATGTAAGCGTCTAAGCCCTGTTTATATGTTCGTACTTGTCAACTTTGTTGAACAAGTAATAAGACATTACGCAAATATAAGACAGGAAATTAGTACACAAGGGATATTTACAGTGTTCCTTTAAAAGTTCATAGATGCTTGGTTTTTCGATAGCAAATGAGGTGCTACATCTACTGCAGAAAACCGGCGCCTGCTGTTTCCCGCGCCACCTCCTGGGGGCATATGAAAAATCACGCGGCAACAGCAACGAAAGGTTCCACTAGCTAGGTTCCACGTTCTGCTTGGAACGCACGTGGAGCACGGCCACGCGGTTCTATAAACCTTGAAGTCGGCCGCCTCGATTCAGGCGCGTCTCCGCCGTACTGCAGCGCTGGCATCGAGGAACCCGGCCTGTAGCAGTGGAACGCGGTAAATTTAAATCGCCTTGATCAAACCTTTAGTGTGTTTATCTTTCGATCAGCGCGACGGTTCAGGAACAGCATGAGAGGTGAGCGGGAAACCAAAGGTAGGCATTTCCTTGGCAAATGTCTACAAAGACTATCGTCTTCTTTTGACGATATTTGCAACGAAAGGAGCAGATACGAGGCCAATTTTTTTCTCCTTCGCTTCCTCCCTTCGCTCGCCCTGTTACGACGCCGTCGTCGTCACCGTCGATATCGCCGCAGCCAAATCTTTGTGGCTTCCGCCGAAGTGCTTGCTCACTAAAATTAGTGCCCTTCCACGCAGTGAAGAAGATTACTTGCGAAGCTGGACGCAGTGAACAAAGTGCACGAAACAAAACAGGCTTCTTTGTAATGTGCGATGGAACATACCTTCCAGCCGATTAACTGAATGAAAGTTGGAAAGACCCGAGCTTCATTCTGGCGAACAAACATGAAGCTGTCGGTTTCCCTACCACGTACTGTTCGTGTAGCAAAACCAAACGCCTACGACCATTAACGACCGTGTAAAATAGCATTGGTCCATTTAACGTCCACGTTTAATCCTCTCGGCGGCCCAAGGTACCTGCCATAGGTCAGGGAAAGAAACATTGGTGTCTATCCCCCTTCCTTCCCTCCCAACGCGAGCACGCATGAAACCGGAAACCGGTTACGTGCCCGTGATTAGAAGTGAGAGATTCTGCCGAAAATGTCGCTGTAAAATCCCTTTCGTTAACCTGAACAGGTAAAATTGCTTTACTTCGACTTTCTAAGCGCTCAGGTTGCTACATATTCGGGAGGCATTCGCAGGTACTCGGCGAGCAGGAACCTTAGGTGGCAACGCCGGTTGCAGCGGTTTTTAACGCTGTTTTCGCAGCTAAATTGTGAAATATCTTCGGGTTGGAAATTCGATTCTCTTGTTCTTTATCACGCGAACTACAAGTGTTCTTCTGACCGAGTTAATACCCGGAAGGCCTCGAGCTTTATTCCAGCAGGCAAACATGCGGCAAACATGCGGCTAGCTTTTTCGCTCCACCGTTCCACGCATCTTACTTCCTGCTTACACACAAACCCAGATATCCTGCCATTCGATTAAGGAGGGCAGCTGACAGGGCGCCTTCAGCCCTAAGACTTCGAAGTTTAAATCTACCACCAGCACAAATAGCATGTGATGTGTAGCGGCATAAAGCTCAGCTGTGCGTGCATGCCTTCTGCTGTCACCCCACACCCGTGCACTTATACACAGGCCACTGATGATGGCCACGTAATTAGGCGTGAAATATACTATCGAAAATATCGCTGGGAAAGCATTCCAAGCTGAAGAAAACTAGGGGCTTACGCGGGAGTGCCCAGTGAGCAATTTCTCTTCCACCGGGAATTGATTTGCAGCTAATCCGCGAGATGGGATTTGAAGGGCCAATGGCGGTGGCAGCTTTCGGTCGTCTTCACCCCCACGCGCGCTTCCACTCATTCTCCACATTCATCTGATAACGGAACAACCACCGGTGTCAGACAATTGTGCGACCCATGAAAGAGGCATCGGTGGTGGCGACACGAATAACAGTAGTGAAGAGGGTTCGGCGGTGGCGTGAAGGAGCAGCGGAGCAGCACCGAGTAAAACGGCTTCACTCGTAGGGGAACTGAGGGGTATACGGCTTTGAAGTAAAATCTAGTACATTTTTACTTGCACGACTTCCCGCTGGCAAGTATAGCATGCTAAAGCACAGGACTAGTGCAGCCAAGTTTGTTCAAAATAACGCCTGCCGCCTGAAATAGTCGTAACTGTGCAGGGCCCCTTTCATGACATCACGGTTATAATAAGAGTATCTAAAAATAAAAAAATGAAATATATGGTAATTGAGAGCTTTCTTCTGGGCTTTTACAAGAAAAAAAGCGACAATCTGCTGAAATATCTTCCTAGCCTAGTACCTCCCGCTAGTATACGCGGTGGACGAAATTCTTTCCATTCGTTGGAATGTTTAGTATTTCCACGTCCCCTTTGTTCTAAAGCAATAGTTTTAAACTGTAATACCGGTTTACAAACAGCCCGCCAGTGCAATATAGAGCATAATACATGCTTTTTACCTTGCGAAAAACATGCATTCATTTAAGCACCTAGCTGCCTACAAGCACTCTCTAGAAGAAGACATGCGGAGAAAGATGCAAAAAGAAGACGTATGCCAACGTGGTTATAGAGTATATACCAAACAATTTCTAGAAAAAGGTACAAGCCATTCCAGTATGTGCAGGTGGATGCCAGCGGAGCTGAGGTATACTGCTGAGCAGAGGTATACTTTTTGAAAGATTGTACGAACTTGGGGATACAGCAAATGCTTTATACAGTACACCTGTCGCAGTTGTGAAACAACCCTCGCCCAACCGTACAGGAGGCCCGTATCGCTTTTAAAAATTAGCGGAGAAGGCAACCCCAACAGTGTGACGCCATTCACTCGTGTCAGGCCGGAAGTGTCACCTTTCTCCACTGGCAGGTGCCTGTTGCAGTTGCCGGAACTCATAAGGAAACGAGCACGCAAAACACAACCGCTCACCACGAACGCTCTGCGCTAAAGAACACCTAGAGATTTGAAAAGTACAGCCTCGACATTTTTCTCCATCGTCGACGACTAACACCCCCTAGGAAGCCGGAGAAAAGCTTGCAAGCACGCCCATAGAGCGTGGAGAAGCACAGGATGCGTTGTGGTGTTTATTGAAGGAGAAGAAATTTGTAAGGAAGCCTTGCCCTGAAAATCCCTCCGGTAAAACACTGCGGATGGAATAAAAGCGTGTACGTCTGTATATTTGAACGCTTGAAGCCTGTGAGATTTTTCAGAGTCATCGTAAAGCCCACGTGCTCATCGGGAAAACACTTTGTCGAAAACATGTACGCTCGGTGTGACGAGTGCGAAAATAAGATGGGTTTGAACACGGGACAGCTCTGGTGGTGAAAGATAACACCATGTCTCCTGTAGATGGAAAATAGTTTCGAAGGAGGTTATTGATTCTCATTCTATAAACGAATAAATTGTGTTGTTTATAAGCGGGAACGCAACAAAGTTGTAAGATACTAAACTTTTACTGTTTATGCCTCCACAAAATATTACTTAGTTTCCACGCCTTCAGTTTTTGCCAAGTTTAGAGGAATTCGTTTGTATTTATAATCTAGCTATTGTGTCGTGGTGTTAGGGCACGCGTGTTTTGGTGACAATATATATGTGATAGGTTTCATAAAAAATAGTGGGCACTTCAGAGTCGTTAAGTCTCTGTTTGTCTTGAATTGGTCTTCAACTCTGCCGCTAACGATTGACTATAGGGTCGCTACCACTCTGTTTGCCACCCATATAAAAGTAACAGTGCATTTTAAAGCTTCCACGTAAAGTGCATGTTTGACGTGTCTTCCCACCAATGCCTTTCTGTTTAGTGCTAAAGCCGACTTTTAAGGAATAGGGTTTAAGTTTTATTTTTTCTCTCACATTGTGTACTGCACATTGAGGCAGGGCTATCTACGCAAGGAGATAATTACATCCCAACTTCATACTACTCTCTCTCGTCGCCGCCTCCACGAATGATGTATAGCATTTTCTACGCGTTTCGTCTTTTCTCCCCTTTGAACATTGCGTATTGGCGCGCCCTCTTCAGTGGCTGCTTGAGCGGCGCACTAGAGCATGCGCCGTGAGTAGCCGTGAGCTGTGAGTATCTGTGAGTAGCTATAACAAAACGTTATTTTGTACCTACCCGCTTATCGTGTGTGTCCTTAGCCTGGGATGTAGCCTGTGATGTTTAGATGGGGTCAATGCCCTTATAATTCAATACAACTATAATACCCAATATAGATAAACCCCAACATAGTATATCTACCCAGAGCGTCAACTACGATGGACTTGCTTCTTCACAGGATGAAAGGACTGTAATTCTGAAGCACTTTCAGCGTTTTCTTAACAGTAAAATGTCACAGTGCATGAACTGCATGGCGGTGATTGTAGTTGGGAAATGTGCTGTAGTTTACTCTAAGTGTGTCTCGCATAACCAGTCGATCTCAGGTTTTTTTTGTGAAAATGCGGAAAATATACGCACAAAGTCTAACTACCTTAGTGTTACTTCGGTAGCTACTTTGGTAGCCTGTGGAACAAATGAGCCAGAATTCTACCTAAGATTCACGATGGTTGCGTTCCTTGAAGCTGCTGTTTTATTTGAAACGATACGTCAGCTGGACATCATTTCCTGTATAACCCATTTAAAGCTTTCGAATATACACACAGTCACAAAATACTGTTTGCGTTAAACGTACGAAGAGAGATACTCACTATACTTCATTCATAGTTCTCAGAGAACTTGACTTTTATGGGTTGCTTATTGCATGTGTAACTAGCAGTAGAACGGAGAAGCCACAAACTCAAGAATAAAGTACACAAATTCCCCTGGAACGGCAAGAGCAGTTTCGTGAGAAGAATCGATCGTTTCAGACATTTACTTGTTTGTTTAAAAAAATAATGTTGTGTTGCAGCGAGGTATCAAAGAGGCAGGTTGTTTCAGATAGAATATTTTTCGCGTAAATGCAAAGCAAAGAGGCATCCAGCATAATTTTGCTGGTATAGGATGTATCATTTATATTCTGAGAGTCATCAACTTGCAGGGATAGCTGCGTCATTTTTATTATATACATATTTGTAAAGCTTGCTTTGTCCATTCAGAAAAGAACCCAGTGCTACCACTGCGAATAATTTTACCAAGTTGAATAAAACTTTCCCAAATAAAGCAGATAAACGATATTCCATGTTTACACAATCGAAAGCATGGACGTGAGTTTACAGTGTTAACCTTTTCTGATTTCACTTTACAGACGCCCCTGCTGTTAAGTCATCAAGCATGAAACTAAGCAGGGAACAATCGCAGCTTCTAGTCACCTTCCAGTGCACTATTCACGGTGTGCCGTACCCGCTCGTGTACTGGAGCAAGGACCGGAATTCCTTGAATGTCACTGGAAAAAATCACGAAGTCACCCAAAACCGCCATGAAAATGGAAAAGTAAGCACGAGCCTGATTATGCGAAATGTAGGAGTAGACGACGTGGGAATCTACCGCTGCCACGCCGAAAACAGCCTCGGAAGCCGGAGTGCTCATTTTGTCATGGCCGAAAGCATCATAAACTCAGGTAAAAAAAGAATGAGTTCCTCCTACCTATCGCACTTCCCCCTTCACGAGTGTGTGTGTGTGTGTTTTTATTGTTGAAGCACCAACATTTGGTAAAAGCGTTGTGCTGGATGGCTCATTCTGTACACACTGCTTCACCCAAAGGCAAAGCAGTCTTTGATTTAAAAGTATAATGGTATTCTTCACCATTTTTATAACTGTAGAGTGTGATGAGAAGTTACGTAGCTGCTTGGAAAGGAAATCGTGCTCGTAAAATACCCAGCTCTCATGAACCGCCTTTATTGCTCTCCAATTAAAACTTAGGAAAGCATGGCGGAATCGCACAAGCATTGTCATATGATGTTAGCATGTAGCCGTTGGTAGGCTTCAAGCGCCTCTTCTAATTGACGTAGTATCTACGGAAAGCTGAGCGCCAGGTGTATAGCTCATTCGCAATATACTTATCTACAACCGTTTATTATATAGGAAACCAATCGATATCATCATGACCACCAAAACATTGTTTTGTCCGACACACTGCATTGGAGCGCCCAATTATCTTGCACATAAATGTATTTCCCTCAATGGAGAAACACAAATCTTTCTTTGCCATACATGAACAGTCATGAAGAAATAAAATGCGAAAAAAATAAGAACCGGAACACGCAGTTAGCGCGATTTTGTTCCATGCAAGTCAAAACAATGCGTGCTCTATTACAAAAACAATGTCCTGAGATGTGGCATTCCAAATATATCAACATCGTAGCATTATTAAGCCTCCACGAATGATATATTATTTTGCGTGTTCTTATAATATTTTTGTATATGGATTTCATTTGTCTATGACTGTACCTTTTGCGACGTTTTGAGCCTGTCGCTGCCGTATTGCTGTATCTTACTATATTAACTCTTTTCATCGCGGGACACTTCCTTGTCATCCCAACTGGGGGGCTTAAATTAAATGATAACAATAAGATAAATCCTTTTAGTTCGGGGTAATAGTGTTACGTTGAGGTACGTATACAAACTGGAGACTTGGCAAGCCTTTAAATGCGGTTATTCTATCCGCGAACTCTGGAAGGAAACGAAGAGACTAGTGGCAACCATATTATTTTCTCGAATGTACGGCACCTGAAATCCGTTTTTAATCACGAACGCAGGTATGAGAGTTCTTTGTATGTCATATATTACAAAGGGAATGGGTTTCTTTATTACCCCTATGAAAGTGTAAAAAATGAGTTTAAATGGGCCACGGATTACTTTCGTGTTTGGATAAATGTGGGACGTTATTGGGGAATTAAAAGAGAACCTTATACCCCTCAAATAAAGATGTCACTCATATCGTTGGTCCTAGAAGCACTACAAACGTTCGAGTAATCACCATACACATTGCGGCACCGCATGATTTGCTCGTCGCTCCAGAAAGGGATTCCAAATTTCGCTGTCAATTTGTTGGTATTTTGAAAACTGAATGTCTTATGGGTCAACTACAGCATTTAAAAAAAGCCAGATAATGGCCTACACCCCGCTTAAGCAATGGCAGTCAAGCCAGCAAGAAACGTCAAGACCGTGAAAGGGAAAATATTTCTACCACGTTTATAAGTTATCTTTTAGTGGGCAGAGCAGTATTTTTGTCTGCGGTCAAAAACGACACTAACTTTGCTGTTCCGCGGTCCTCTCGAATCACTGCGTGGTGAGGGATATGGTACGAAAGAACGTTCGTTTATTCTGTTTGCGCTCTAACTCCTTCGGCGACACCAGAGGTGAAATATTCTTATATTGCCTCGTCATATCTTCCTGAGAAAATCATTCTTCTTAAGCCTGGTTCTTAACTGTAGTAGCCTTTTTGTTGCAATTTCTTCGTTGGTATCCCGGTTTACGTCTTCTTATAGTGGAAGACATACTGAGTAGCGTACATTCTTAATTGTTATTTGCTCTTTCAAGCACTCCAGGATTTGCTTTTCGAAACATGAATGTCCAGGTTTTGTTGCGATGTCGATAGACTCCACACAGCGAAATTTCTGCAATTCGTCCTAAATGCCTTTGTTAGTAGCTTCAACCTGAAGTACCCTGACTGCCTGGCATTTTGTTATGTTCATCTTGCTTTGCTGGAATTGTCCTTAAACTATCCATCCAAGCGTTGTCTGTAAAGCCACTAGCTTCTCACCTAGTTGGTTTATTTGTCCCATGAAAAACTCCCAATAGTAATCAGAACCAATTAGCAACCCTATATATATCGGAGTTCTTGTTCTCTGCGTCTCGTCGCAATCTCCGAAGGTAGCTTCCTCATCTTTCTGCCAATTTTTTTATTTGGTCCTGGCAGACAATTACGGGATATTATGTCCACTTTTTGTGCTTCAATGACGCTGTATTGGTTTTCGGTTCGATGCCCTACAGTCATTTGTACCACGTAAAGGATCACCGTTTTATTACCGCCGAATGAGCCAATCGTCAGCTTTTCTTGTTTGATTACCTTTGCTCCCAATGATTCCGCTAATCCGGCTTGAATGAATGATCTCTGCTGCCGCTGTAAATTAAGAATCGGGCGCAGTTGCCTGAGGAGTCTCCGTCTTTCCAAGCTACCGCAGTTTGTAGGAGCACGCATTGCTTTTCCGTTCGTTGAATGGCATGCATGCTATGCGTTGTCGATTGTTGTAGTTGAACCATGGCGACATGTTGTCCGGCTTTCGCTTCTCGTTTCGTTGTACACACTGATGTCGCGTGTCCTTCTTTGCATCGTTTCAGTTGCACGTTAGCTCCACAAATACGTGCCGTGTGTTATACCAGCGTACACCTGGAGGGTGCCCTGATGTCTGCGAGCGCAGTCTTTCTCTCTTCCATCGGCATGCTGTGGCGAGCGACAATGTTCTGTCGCATGGTTGTTTTGTTGGCAAAAGATGCACACCTTTTAGATGAGCTATAAAACCTCGCTGTTGTAGGAAACTGTCTCGTGCTTTTTCTTTTATGTTATTGGGTCCCTGATGTTTGCTCTTTTTCTGTCTCCTCTCTCAAGTTTACTTTATTCCGAAGAAATTCCAACAGTTGTGTTGGGGATTCCGCACTTGTTTTTCCTGCTGACTCGCTTTGCTCTCGTTCTTGTCTTTCTGTGCCCAGCCTATTCTGATCCATCTCCTTCAATTTGAGCTCTACTGATAACGCCGCTAGAATAACTCTCTTCAGCAGTGGCATGAGCATTGGTACATAAAACTTGGGTCTCACATTCAGTAACTCGAGGGCGAGGATGACACTTGTACGGCTTGGAATAGCTTTCTTAGCTCTTCGTATCCCTCACTCATTTTACCTTTGCAAGGTTTAGAAGTTCGCTAATGTGCAGATCCACTTGTGTTTCATGCCTTCCGAACGTGTCCTTCAATAACTGCATTGCGCTGTCACAGTTTTTCTCAGCGGAGAACTGTAATCTTTCCATTGTAGCAGCTGCCTTGCCAGTTAATGAAGCCGTTAAGTAGTTGAATGTAAGGGCTTTAGTCATACAAGGTCTGTCGTGAACTGACGATTTGTAGATTTCAAAATCTATTCCACTGCAGCTCATTTCCATCAACATTTATAAGATCCACCTTTGGTAACTTCACCAGCTCAATGTCTACTGGACTGGCATTGTGCTGAGTGCTCGGCGCTAACGTCGGGAGGTTAGCCTGGGATATACGCCGCTTGGGATGGACGCCGCAATGCTTATCTCAAGCTTTGATAGGATAGCCAATATCTTCATGTCGTATTAGATTATTCTCTCAATGCCTACAACTTTCTTCTGGCATATATTGCTCATTTGGTTGTTTCGTTCTTGTAATCACGCTTCCAGCCCCTTTATCTGTGCTTGCGTAAACCAAACCAGCAATTCTTTCGGCTCCTTCTCCTATTTTCTGCTCGGCTGCGTTGACGAGCTGTGTTTTTTGCGACCTTAAAGCCTTCTTCTTTTTCGTTACAATGTTTTTGCCCATCTTGAAAAATGGTTTTCTGGCTCTCTAACGTTTCAGTCAGCTCGCTGGATCTCGTAGCTTTCCACGATGGCCTCCTCGTTGTCTGGACCAGGTCAATCAGCTGCTCCGACGCCGGCGTCTTTTCCTCTCCTAGTTGCTGGCGCTAGTTGCGTGGAGGTAGAAATCCTGGTAATGGCACCACTTGTATACACGACAGAGGCCGGGGAACCGTCTGCATTCTTTCTTTAATAGCTGACAACTGATCCTGCGCTCGCGCTGCAAGACGAAGACCTTCTTCGTCAGGGTAGGGGATAGGGATACTTACCAATACCACAATTTGATAATGAACTACTGGCGGACCGTCTGAGCGTTTTATATTACGAAAAGCAACGTATTGCTTTTGATATTAGTCTAGTTCTCCCTTGTTTACAGAAAAAATTAAAATATTTGCAGGTTCTCTACTCAATATCATACACAATTGTCTCGCTCTATAAAGGACTAATTGACTGACTGATTGATCAAATCCTACATTTAATTCGTCCTGTGACAGGACAATGATTTTGATCATACCGTTCATATTACGTAAGCCATATTCTTGAAATCAACAGAACTAATAATGTAAACGCCAGTGGATGCGTTTTGAAGTTTTCACACGCCGCGGTGGCTGAGAGGCTAAAACGTTTTGCTTCTGAGTCCAAAGACGCGGGTTCGACTGCAGCTGTGGTGGCTGATTTTCAAATACAGGCAGAAAACAAAAACTCCCGTCTGTTGATATTTCGGCTCACTTAATTTTCCTGGGTGATCAAAATTCATTCGGAAACCCTCCACTACGGCGAGCCTCATAACCCAGGTTTAGTTTCGTTGAGTTAAGCCCCATATTCTGAATCTCACCTGAAATCGTTTTGCAGTTTCCCGATACCCAAAAAGCGCAAAGGGAGGTGGGCCTGATTCTGGCTTTGAAGGCGACCTTTTGACAGTTCAATTGCCTTTACGAACCTAAAAACCCTCCTGCGCCCAAAACTGCTTTTCGGCGAGAAGCTTACATTCTTTGGATATAAGAAAGTTGTACTGGTCAAGTTACATTACATCTCTTTGTAATATTTCCCCTCTGTTAGCTGCATCAAAAGTTTGGAGTTCCGTTTATTATATATATTCTCTCGACAACAACAATAATTGACGTACAACAATTCATTGTCTGTCTGTCTGTCTGTCTGTCTGTCTGTCTGTCTGTCTGTCTGTCTGTCTGTCTGTCTGTCTGTCTGTCTGTCTGAGAACAATATTTAGTATTGTTCGCCAACAAGCCCTCAGTTTTCGTTGATTTTTTTAATGTGACCGAATTGTTTACGATAGCAGGCGTGAAGGACGTATGTTCCGCTGAAAATAGTTTGGTGGGCTGGAAAAGCTGTGCGATGAAAATATCGACCATGCTCTTTATTGACCGTACTGTTGCTAAGGCATATCTATATTGCTGACTGGTAGAAGCTAGTCAATAATATATTCTGCTCTAAACTCTAGGAAAACCCCGACACGAGATGATAGAATAGATGCGATTGGAATTTTCTTTAAAAATAACCGGGAATTTTCTTATTGGAAAACGCAGATCCTGAGGCTGTGACGACATCACCAAACCTGGAAGCTGGCCGTTCATTTATTACTCCTGTCAAGAATATCACGGCGACGCTGGGGCAGACTGTATCGCTGAATTGCTCAGTTAAAATCCTAGAACCTTACCAAGTAAGTTGCTGTCTTTTGTCTATTTTTGAGCTGTTTATAAGTATAACGTTGTTTATCTTGTTTCAAAGAAGGTGCATGTTCATGCTTCGTTTCTTGCCTCGAAGAGCACGAACCTTAAAATTCCTAAAAATGTCTCTCATCTGTTCTAGATGCAATATATGAAGTGAACAAACAAAAGGCTTCAAAAGTGACAAACGTCGCTTCAAAAACAAAACTTCTGAAGCCCTTGAATACTACTTATTATGTAGTGAACGCAGAAGCATTAGGCTTGAACTCACTAACGGGCACTACGGTATTACTTACGCCGCCAAATCGTATTGGGGAGGGCACCGTGATAGGCTTCATTTTGTGTATGGTACTGCTTGCTAGCAGCTTTTTTTTCGCAGGTACTGGGGAGGCAGACGCCTCATAGTCGATCTCAGTAGCTAGTTCTTTGCTATAGTGGGTACTGTTTTCTGTTTCTAATGTCTCTGATTCTCCAAGTTGTAGGGGGACATTTCACGTATGCACCAGCATATGAATGTCGTAGAACTGGCGTCACGTGGAAGGCAGGACTAATTTTATACATAGTCAGAGTGGTGCCTACAGTGGCGCACCTTTTTCTATGAGGTTGTGCTTTCTGGTGCCCCGGTGTCCTCTTAATGTTACCTTGTACTTTTCTCTCTGCGTAATATTTTTTTTATTTTTGTTTCGGCTTCAAGGTTTGCCAAATAACTCTTGCCTGGGATCTGCTACTCATCTCGCTTCATGTTCCGCAAATACCACGCATAAATATAATTATTGGAGGTCCGGGTACATGTCTCTACTACATGTTTATGTTAGTCGATGGCCATACCCCATTCGTTATAGCCACCTTTACACAGATATAATCGTCGGGCTTTGGAAGTACGTCGGTTCTCTGCTTGTATCGTATTCCGAAGTGCGCAGGATTTTTCACCTCCATCGTTAAGCTATGCTTTCGCATTATTACAGAGCTACGTATGCCTACAGCAAAATGCTCTGAAAGCACCGTGAAAATCTTCCTTCCCTGTTGTAATCACAGCACGCCAAATATGCATCAACGGACGTCTTGTTTCCGCTCAAATATCAAATCGGCGTGATATTTGATTCTTGTTCACGCTGTCCATTTGTACCATAAGAAAATAACACCCAAAAACGTCACTCGTCCCACTTATAATCCTTTCAAGAACGTAGGAATGATCGCAATCTTTATCCTCGGTCTTGACCAAGCCTTGCAATAATTAAAAGAAATGCCTCTCTTATTGTATGCAACTTTGCAAAAGTCACAGGGTACTGTGCAGACAGGACTTACCATATTAACCTCGCTTGTGACAAAGACGTTAAAGGCAGAAAAAACTAATTTATATTTTAAACAGAGCCACTGTAAAACATCGTTTACATCCCTGCAATGCTCCGCATTGTCTTTTTCTGGCTAAAAGCAAGTAAACGTTGTCATATAAAATGTTTTGAAGAACCTATACTTTAATTGGATGTGCAACTTCCGTGATAAGGCCTAAACAACAAGGTATCTCCTGCTACCAGTGCTTGTACTCGAGCGGTATATGTAGACCGTAGCACTATAATCTACCAATGTTAACGAAGTGCAATTATATTTTATTCGCGCCCCCTACGCGAGGCGACGCAAGTAGACTCAGGTCGCGTCGGGACGTAGTCCTCATGCGCACCCTATTGAAGCTAATATTCCACACCGATGGGCTTAGACGGATAACTTAGTAAAATTGGGGAGCCACAGCTACATTCTTCCGACACAGCCGGAATCACACTGCTGGCGAGTGGACGCTAAGAAATCTTTTTTTCACACAACGGGATACGGCAGAAATTCGAAGTACCTTCTTCTGCGGCATGCTGAGAAATTGACATATCACATAAGTAACAGAAAGAAGTCGTTCCTGAAAAAGTATGTTTAATACATCTCAACGTACCATCATAAGGAAACATGTAAGACACCGTACACTAGTTCAATTGACATGAAAAGTTCATTTTGATGGCGTTTTTTTGTAAAAATTAAAATACTTCGCTTGCTTTTCTGGAACCGTGTGCGTGTGGAT
The DNA here is from genome assembly GCA_013339765.2 of Haemaphysalis longicornis. Classification (NCBI taxonomy): domain Eukaryota; kingdom Metazoa; phylum Arthropoda; class Arachnida; order Ixodida; family Ixodidae; genus Haemaphysalis; species Haemaphysalis longicornis. Next base: position 164,093,287 of record CM023450.1, on the reverse strand, counting down.
TTATGGTCGTGGCACCCTAAAGCACGGACACTGGAGTGTCCCTCAAACTGGTTATTGGTTATGGCAATAAAGCCCTGGAAAAAATTGCCTCTATGACCCTGGCTATGTTAAGCACATGATGACGTATACTTTCCAGTCCAGTAGACGCACGATTTTCTCCGTGTGCGTTTCACTGCTGTTTACCCAATCAGTTCCTCACGCACACACATACTTCATAGTCAGCATAATGTTCACCTCTTGTTTGGGTGTCTTGTTCCTTACAGATCTTGTGGAGACGATTTAAAGGACAGCAAGTGATTTCGATCGGCTCGATTATAATTGCCCCTTCTCAGCGGTACTCAGTTATCCATGATGATGAAGGCACTCACAAGCTTGTCATCAAGGACGTGCAATACGAAGACAGCGATACCTATTCTTGTCTGATCACTTCAAATCATATGCCTCAGCTGGATATATTCCTTGACGTCGTCAGCATGTAGGTGACAAGTGCTCCCTACATGGCCTAGGAGTTGCCATGCAACGTAATGTTCGCGAATGTCGCCCTCCTTTTGACGACGGACGGATAACCTAAAAAGAATCCTGGAACTACCTTTCTGGAATGGCATTGTAAAGGGATGAAAATTAAGTGTTGGTACCCCAGCAACCCTTACCAACTTAGAACTCACCGCCGGACGTTCTTCGAAATAAAAAAAAAACGTCGTTCCCTCTGAATTGCCGGTATGTGCACGGCCGCTCGATGGAAACAAGGCATGGCCAGCCGAATGCGCTTCTCTGTCGGTGACGGGGATAGTTTCCTTTTCCGCCACAGCATCGGCCCTGGCGCAGGTCATCGGTGGAAAAACCACGGCGGCGGCCGCACGCGGAAGCTGCTTCGAAGCGCCGCTACCCGCTTAAGGAACCGCTCTAATCGATTACATCGTAATTTTTTTCATGTGAGTCGTGAGCGTTGCAAAATGATCGATATTTCAAAAGTAGTCACTGGGTCAGTTTTTAAGTGCTATCGGCCAGAGCGCTTCAATGCTTTGTCCTCGCAGTTCGACTGAGCAGAATGCGGCATATTGAAGGAGTCCTGTCCCGCTCGAGGCGGCTCATTTCTTCAGCATTTTTCAAGGATTGTAAATGTGATGTTTGGCGCGTCATGGTATTGTTTTGATGAGCAGTGGGTTGAACCGTTCCTGTGTTGAGATTTGACACACTGCGTGATCATCAAAATACGAACAGGGAGGACCACAACCTATTTGTTACTTCCAAGATGTAACATTCAGAAAAATGTTGGGTTCTTTAACCTACCGCCAACTTTTTACAGGGCGTTTTACAACTGCGATCACATTTTTCTCCGTTTTCCTTTGTTCTCGTTTTCAAAACTTTCGGTAATAGCCCTTGAGATTTTTTGTGTAATTTCTCCGGTTGATAACCAAAAATTAAGAAGCAAGATGTTTTATTAGTGTTAACGTGCGGAAAATTATTAACGAGTAAAAATTTGGCAACATTTAAAAGTCATTCCATGCTTGCTATATTTGTCGGTACAGTAATACCTCTTGAACAACTTCCGGAGCCATTTGGACGGTTTTTTATCGTGTGTAGCATTGTCTTTGTACCTAGCGCACTTGCAAAAAAGTATTCAACCGTAAAATGAAACTGTCAGTATTCAGTATACCGCAGGTAAAAAGCTCTTCGCCGGAGGGTTCACCACTGGATCTTACAAGCAGTAGAACTTTCTGGGGCAGCATAGGAGGAGGCAGCGTAGGAGGCATAGTTTGAGAAAGAAGGGGTAGAAACACTTTACTTAACAGGGGAGTTGGTCGGAAGGGCCTTTTGGTTACATCAACAGTCCAGTTTCAAGCAGTGTCCTCAGTATTTCCCTTAGGAACTCCTTACATATTTAAGACTGAGTTGTGTGGGTTCCTGCTTCTGACACACTACTTAAGCTGGAAGTCTTTGAGGCGTAAACAGAAGGCGTCACAAAAAAGACTGCAAATTTTCCCCCGCTGTTGTATATGCGTCGATTCTAGAGATTTCTCTACACATGTGCGTACTAGTTTGCACAGGCCGACAGCTAGGGCATGCGGCTAGCTAAGCCTCCCGTGGTGAAGTACAAAGAAACTGACACTACCCTGCGTGGTATATATATTTATATACAGACATAAACTGGGTTGGTAGTCAAGAAAACCTCGGAAAGCAAAGGGGAGGTTTTGGTGGGTCATAGAAACAGATGAAGAATTTTTTGAGTGAGAATCTATCCGGGTGGAATCTATATATATATCCCACCCGGCGGGCATTTTTTCACCACTTTCTTTTCGACTCAAAAAATTCTTCATCTCTTTCTATGACCCACCACAACCTCCCCTTTGCTTTCCGAGGTTTTCTTGACTGCCAACCCTTATTTTCTATATATATATATATATATATATATATATATATATATATATATATATATATATATATATATATATATATTATATATATATATATATATTGCTGTCAACCGCCTGTACCATTCGGTGCACATCACCGCTAATTTTCGATAGAAAAGTCCGTTTCTCAACTGAATATCCTTGCTGCTAGTCATCCTCACCCGTCAAAGTATTTGGTTCAAATATTAAACTGGCTAATCGGCGGGGACGAAAAGCGAAGCAGTCGTGAGTGCGGCGACAAATAATAGACGCATTTAGGGACCTTCAGCGACAGCTCAATACCCCTGGAGAACACGTGGTCAATTACACCACCAGGTTCAGGAAGGCACAGCACGCTTAACTGCACCGGTTTTGTGAACACGGAGCAATTTCGCGCCTTTGAATACTGCTGCTCTGTGATCAACGCACTCGTTTCGGCCTTTGGATACCGAAAGCCGCTGAAGGCGAACTCCGTCGTATCTCTGCTGAGAAGTCTCGTTAATTTAAAAATTCATAAATAAATGTCCATGAGGAACAGCAACTGGTGTATTTCGATTTATTGTGGCCTTGACCACCCGGGGAACATTGAAGGGCGCCGAAATCTCGAAAACAGGCGTTTTCGCTTTTCGCCTCCTACAGAAAAGCGGCTGCCGCAGCCGGGAGTCGAACTCGCGTCCTTGAGCTCAGGAGCACAACGCCAGAGCCACTAAGCCACCGCGGCGGGTTAACCTGTTTAACTTAGATATTTCATTTCTGTGTGCTTGTGTGTGTGTGTGGGGGGGGTGTAACTGTATATGTGAGGAAATGAAATACTATCGGGAAACTTTTTACTCGACTGACTTTACCGAGAATTGATGTATGCTATAGTGACCGTCGTCTTTATTGTCGTGACAATTGTTTCGTGGGTTCAATTTTGCCCTGGTTTTGTGCTTTATATCTTCTATTTCAACGTCGAACTAGGCAAGCCTATCTTTGTCACTTCGAACAAAACACAGTGCCTGCGTTTTTACCCCACTGTGTTTTTCCACCCCGTCGGGAAGGTCGTGTCACAAGGCCAACTTTTTTTTTTGTAAACACAATTGTTGAGCCTTATTATTTGGATTTCTGAGCCATATTAACTTGCACGGCGAGACAGCTTGAGCATCTAGGCAACGTAAACTACGTTGGTCAAGCTTAAAGGGACCCTGCAACACACTTTGTGCACTGCAAGTAAACCTGCGGGACGTTTGTATTACAGTGCCAGAAATATCTGAGCCAAATATTACACGTGCACGTGAAGTAGTGAGCGCGCAAATCGCTGTGAAAGACGCGAAAAAACTAACCGCGCTCTCTTGAGTTCTCCTCAATATGCACCCCTGGTATGGCCTAAGTGACGTCGTTAAGGCCATGGCTGCCCAGATCGGCTGTCACTGGTGAACGTCGCGGCTAATATCTCCCATTTCCGCCGTCGCCGTCGCTGTGTACGAACTTCTTCTATGCCAGAACCCGCAGGCACAGTTTGCCGTTTCTTTTGTGTTTGGAGTGCACGAGGAGTTTTATAGATGAGCTCAATACTTCTCTTTCAACCGGACCACTCCACTAGAAACGTTTATTCCTTCAAAAACGCCCTACCAGCCCCAGCGCCCGCTTTCGGGCAGGCACCCAATCCTGCTTTTTTTGTGGCACGAGGCCGGAAATCGGCGCCTCATCGTTACGTAGAAAAGGAGAAAACTACCCGGCCTGTAATATATCGAAGGCCGCCGAAGAGAACGCCGCGAGCCGCCCCCCTCTCCGCTAGAGAGCGCGTAGCTCTTGCCGTGTTGTCCGCTGTCGAGTTGAGAGGGAACGATTATGCGCGAATTCTCATTGCGGGAAGTTTAGTTGATATTGAACGAATTTTCATAATTCCTGCGGGAGGAGATTGCTGCGACAATAGACTTTACCCCAAAATACATTCCTAGTAGACTATGGTAGGTGTTGCAGGGTCCCTTTAAAATACGTTTGTTTTCAAATTGCGCCTAAGGATAGCTTCAAAAAATTTAGCGTTATAAATGCCAGCAGTCATAGTTGCTTTTCATAGCATACACCTACAAGAATTTTTAAACCGAATTGCCATTGCAACAGGCTGCACAGCCGTTTTCCCAAACAACGTGTGGCGGCTGAACAGCTGCTGATGCGGCGGCGACATTGCAGCCGTCTTAAACCTCGACTACCATTTACTGAGGGAATTTCATCACATCACGTTTTTAGAGATTGCAGAGTCACCTTTCTGGTCACTGGTAATAGTATTACTTTCCGTATATGCGAGACAGAACGTCAGTAGAAGCTGCTTTCATGCGCGTTGATGCCGGCAGCTCCGAACGCTTTCCGAAGCGGGAGCCAGGTGAGCCGTCACCGATGAGGGGCGCCCCCGCCGAGAGTAGCGGCCTCAACTGGAAACTCCGCAATTATGCGCTCGCCCATTGCTGACCCGCGATTCGGCAGGCCGGACCTTCTATCCATCGAGCGGCCGTAGTATGTGTATCACATGCGAATCCCACGGGAAACTTTAAAGCTGCTCTTTATGGTAATTCCGCAGCGACCACGCACCATATTATCACGTACGAAGATGGGCGACTGCCCGCTCACCAAGATAAAGGCCTCGACTATGCAAGAGCAAAAATAGCGTGTTTATACCCAACTCATACTTCTTTGCCGCCAAAACATGGCAACGAATTGAAAACATCAGCACTGTAACACTTCACACTGCTGGTGATTCCACAAATGGGACCATATAACCGTTTACCGTGTTTCGACACCCAAGAAAGCTGACATACCCAGATTGACAACAAGCAAAAGGGCACCGGAACACGCGGCTGATCAGCCCCCATTCTCTGCTCCATCTCCACCTCCACCAGCTGGCCCAATAGGACGGCAGGGCCCAACATCTTCCAGGTGGCGAGCGCCGCAGAGGCTAAAGTTTGGCCCTGGCCTTAGTGAAATAATGTTTTTTTCACTCTATCTTTATCGCAGCTACGACGCAACCAAAAGAGCAATAAACGAGGCCCAGAGCTAGAAAACATTTAGATGAATGCGTTAGGTTCGTAATTGTTTTAATTACCCAAACAAATACTAGAAACCATATGACAACGGTTTTAAGCCGTGGCCTGTCCTTCGCTCACAGCTTCCAAGTAGACACCTGGATGAACACAGTGTGGTCATTGGGTGAGATTATGATGTAAATAAAATACAGGTACAGGGGAAGAGAGAGTGTCATTGAGGGCAGCGGTCTTGTGCTTGTCGACTGTTTAGATGCCGTGGAGCACACAGTCACCAGCAACGCGTTGCGCTGCAAGAAGCAGGCTGCACTCACGCAGTTATTGCACCCCAATAAATTACTGTTTTCTTTACGGGAAAGTGTCGTATCAATAGTGAACTGCAGGGTGGTAAGAGCTCAGCGTTAGCTCATGACTCCGTCGGCAAGGTTGCTCTTATATAAGTTTTTTTTTTGCTTCACTTTCTATATGAAATTTTTGCTATATCGAACCATTTTACAGTCCTCGCGCTGTTCGATATAAGCGGGCTGTAAGGTCCACTTATGAGATTAGCGGCCAGGCGCCCGGGCTGCGCGTGAGAACCCGCCGCTCTGTCTGGCGACTTAGCACTGCCGACACTGCGCTGCAACCACCGCTAATTCGTCGCGGCGCGCACGGGAGAGGGATTGTCTGGCCCACCGCATTCCTCAAGGATAATCTTCCATTGAGAAGGCAGACTGCGGCGCCGGATTCCAGGAATGTCTACTTGACGCGCGGAGGTGGTGGGATGACCGGCGTCCGGACAAGCGCCGCACGAGTCTCTATTGTTAACACGTCCCGGTCAGCATGACGCACAGTCGCGTCTTGCGCGCTCATCCCTCTTGGTCGTACGCGTTTTCTGGCCCGCGGGCGGTCCGTTGACCTGAGATAGCGGCGCCTCATTGAATATTCCGTGACGTGCTGAGTGACAGCTGTCTACGTGAATTCGGGCACTCCCATACGCGTGTACGAACGCTACAGGGGCGTTCCCGAGAGAGGGCGATCTCGAGGTTTTAAAAGGCCGAACTTGGCCGTTGGAAATCGTTCTCGGCTGAGCGCTGAGCTGGCAGTTCCCGGCGGGACAAGGAGTCTCGACCTTTAACGCTAGGTTGGGATTTAGGAGCCCCCTAGTCGAGGTTAAGATCACGTCGGAGGTTTTTGGTGCAGCGCCGCACCGGGCAACTAGACGGATCTTGCGGCGAGACAGAGTCTCGGCCGTCGTTCTCGAGCGGTTTGTGTACGCTCCGAGAATAGGAAGAGTTAGACGAAGTTGAGGAGCTCGAGTGATTTGTGCGCACTCGGAGCTAGCGTCTAGCTGAAGTTTGCAGTTTTTCCTTTATTTTTCCTGTACCCAGTTTTCCCACTGTAAATAGCTGCATATAAACCCTTCGTCTCATTTAATAAACTCCAACGCCTTGAGTTCGTCAATTGGACCGCCGTCTCCAAGAACTTCAACACCATCGCCCTGCCAGCCTCCTGCCAAATCAACCGGAGCCCGGGCGATTGGGTTCCTGATCGACACCGGACTTCGGGGAAACGATCTTCACTGGCGCAGCCGACAGGATTTGGCAGAAGAAATCACCAGGCCACAACCAGGGGCAGCAAGTGGACGCAAGCCCACCTTCATCGGCAGCAGACGAACTCCGCGCGGGGTGGAGCGGCAGAGCCAAGCCAGCGTACGGAGCCAGCGACGCGGCAGCCGACCACCGAATGTGCGGGTGAGTGGGATTTCTTGCGCTTCGTTGTGGCGGTGTAGGCTGAGTCTGGTGTTGCATGGTAGTCGCGCCGAGAATGCAGACGAACATGGCGGAAGGAGACGGAAATGGTCAAACACATGAGACGCCACCTCAACGGGGAACGGCGGCAGGAGGGGGTCCAAGTGGAGTCTGAAACAATAATCCTTAAACGAATGGAGTTGGAGTATCAGGAGCGAGAGAGGAAGGCGGCGGAGCGAGAGAGAAAAGAAGCGCGCGAAGCGGAGGAAAGAGCGCGAGACGCGGCGGTGCGAGAGAGAAGAGAGGCGCGAGAATCGGAAGAACGCATTGCAAAAACTGAAGCTCGAATCCGATGAGCGGCTGCGAAGGTTGGAGCTGGAGACGAGGGCTGGCACGCAAACTCCTACGGGCTCGGACTCAGACGAGGGTAGACGGCCGGGCTTAGACCCGGTCACTCAGTGCGCAAAGGTCCTGAAAGGGCTTAAGCTGCCGTGCGATGCGGACATTCCGTTGTGGTTCGACGAAGTTGAAAGGTTGTTTGTGACGTTCAGGGTGCCGGAGTCGAGTCGGGTTCATTTAGTTGTACCGGCGTTGTCGGAACGGGTGAGGTACATGTTACGTGGACTCGGGGACAGTGAGTGCAATGACTACGAAGCGATAAAAAAGGCCGTGCTGCAGGAGCTTAGTCTAAGCCCCGCAGAATACCTCGACCGATTTGCAAATGCAGCGAAACGTAACGACGAAACCTGGTCGTAATTTGCCTCCCGCGTTGGCACCCAGTTTGACTACTACCTGAAATCGAGGAAGGTCAAAACAAAAGAGGAGGTAGTGGCCCTCATGATGGCCGATAGAATTAAGAACAGTTTTGTTGTGTTAACGTGGTTCGTGCGAAAGGAGCATACAAGTTTCCATGAGTGAGCGACGTTTATTTCCACATGCTCGACAGAGCGTGGCTGGTCGAGATAAGCTCGATTGCAGGTTGCGGTGCGCGCCTTTTATTCTTTTGGCGCGCATGCGCCTTATCGTCCTGACGATAACTGCGGCGCTCCCGGACACCACAAGTTTGAGTGCTGAGGGACTGGAGTACGTACGCCTGCGCGAAGCAAAGACGTGGTTGAAGCCGCCAGAGATAGCTAACGTGCTGCGAACCTTCGAGCAGGCCAAGGGGAGAGGCTCCGCTGTTGGGCGCAGAGATCAAGTACCCCCGCGCAATACCAACAGTGGCAAGCGAATGTGGATTTGCAGCGTCTGTAAGGGAGAGGGCCAACATTTCCGGCTGTGCCCGAAAATTGCTGAGAAGTCAGGAACCCCAGGGCGCTGCGCGCACGTGCAGAGAGTGATAGTAGAGGACGCAAGTGCAGTGCAGCCTCAGGATGCCGGCCTCACGAGAGGGGGGCAGCGAATTCTCGTGGCCGAGGTAAATGCGCTCGGAAGCATTGATGAGCTGAGAAAGTCTAGACTACAGCCCGTGGAACTCGACTGTGGAGGCAAGACAGTTACCGCGACGACCGACACGGGAAGCGAAGTTATGGTGGTACGAGAAAGTCTAGTCCCACAGGACGCTATGCAGCCATCGGGCAGGATCAGGCTAGTTCCAGCATTTGGCGAGTCGGTTAGCGCGAGAGTGGTCAGCCTGCCTGTGAGTTTGAGGCAGGCCGTGTCGGTGGTCGGGAGCCCCAAGGTGCAGCTAATCTGTGCTGTCACCAACAAGCTCACTGAGGGACTAGACTGTTTGATTTCGAGAGAGGATTGGGAGCAGCTGACGAAATGTCACCCCAACCGGGAGGCGAACAGCACGGCTGAAACTTTCGCCTCCTCAAGTGAGGACTGAGAGGTCGGCACCGGGGCGATCTTGGAACCGGCGGCTGCCGTGTGTGAGATTACGGGAGAGACGGCACCCGAAGCTCCGGCCGAGGAGATTGATGAGGCAGTCGAAGGTGAGGGCCCACGGGCAAGGCTACTGGCGTATCAGCTGGCTGATGACAGCCTAAAGAAAGCTTGGGCCGACGCGAAAAGAGGGAAAGCCGGCATGTTTGTCTCTGACGGGTTGCTGTTCATAGGGACACTGTAGCCGGCGCGAAGGTAACGCAACTTGTGCTGCCCTCAGAGAGACGCGCGGAGGTACTTTTGCTGGCCCACGAGTCACTATGGGGAGGCCATTTAGGCTCCAAAAAGACGACGGGCTAGGATAAAATATAGCTTTTTCTGGCCCGGCCTAGAGGCAGACGTATCCCATCACTGCCAAACATGTCATGGCTGCCAAATCCGGGCAGATAGACGGCTCAGCGACCGGGTCCCTATTGTTCCCCTAACAAGGCCCGACCACCCATTCCAGGTAGTAAACGTGGACATCATCGGTCCCCTGGACGTACCGTCGGGTCGGGGCCACAAGTATGCCCTTTGTCTGGTTGACCTCTGCTCACGCTGGCCCAAAGTCGTGTGCTTGCGGTCACTTACGGCGAAAGCAACTTGCGAGGCTCTCCTGGCAATATTCAGCAGGACTGGCATCCCTGAGTTAATATGCTCTGACCAGGGTACTAACTTCACGTCCCAACTGACACAAAGGTTTCTGGAAAGGTTGGGCTGCGCGCCACGCTTCTCGACACCGGAACACCCGGAGAGCAATGGCACGGTGGAGCATTGGAATATGGTACTTAAGAACATGCTGTTTCACGTCATCGAGAAGTATCCAAGGAACTTGGATAGACTAGTATCGTTCGTGTTGTGGGCCTACCAAGAGGTCCCGCACGACACAAACCGGAGTCGCCCCGTTTCGCATGCTATATGGCAGGAACCCCACAGGACCGCTGGCGATCCTCCAGCACAGTTGGACAGGGGAACTGCCCGTACCGGGCACATTAAAAGAGGAGCCAGCGAAATACCTACGGCAGCTGCGCGAGCAGCTAGAGGTAGCGGCGGAAGTGGCGGGGCTCACGGCGAGCGCGCGCCAGGGCAGCTACGCGCAGGCGTACAATAGAACCGCACGTAACAAAACGTTCAGCGTGGGCGAACAGGTCCTTTTGTTCGACACGGAGGGTAAACGTAAGACGGCCCCGAGATGGTTGGGCCCATTCACGGTTGTTGCACAGGAGAGGCAGCATACGGTCTCAACATTGGGGACAAGAGAACTTCGGTGGTGCACGCGAACCGCCTGCGGCCTTACTACTGTCGCTTCAGTCACTTGGGGGTAGTGTTCGATGAAGATAGCGAGTTTTGGGACGTAGAGTGCACCCCGCGCTTTATGCCGCCGTGTCGAAGTACCCTCCCCTTACCGATCGAGAAGTTGTCACACTTAAGCGAGCGAGGGGGCTCTGAAATTGCAAGCGCATTTGCAAAGCACGCCGACCTGTTCGATGGAACGCCAGGACTCGCCGCGGTGGGGCAACACCGAATCGAGCTGCAGGGAAGTTATGAGCCAAAGAGGGCTTTTCCCTACCGTGTTCTGGAACTGCTCAGGAAAGAAGTCACACACCAGGTAGACGAACTGTTAGAATTGGGCCTCATTTACCCAGTTACAAAGTGAGCATGCTCACCCGGTCGTTTGCGTCGGAAAGAAAGATGGATCGTGGAGAATGTGTATTGACCACGTATTGACTACCGCAGGCTAAATGCCGTGACTCGCGCCGATGCATTTCCTATGACTCCACCGCAGGAGCTGATCCTGAAAGTGGATCACTCGAGGTTTATCACAGTCATAGACTTGTGGAGGGGCAACTGGCGGGTGCCGGTAGCGTCGGAGAGCCAGCACCTAACCGCCTTTGTCACGCACGACGGGCAGTACGCGTGGCGCGTCATGCCGTTTGGTCTCAGAAATGCGGCAGCAACATTTCAAAGGATGATGAACACACCGGTCCTACGCCACGGCCTATCTGGATGACATTGCCGTCTTCTCCTCTTCATGGCAGGAACACCTTAGGCACGTGGACACTATCCTCGGCTTGTTGACGGACGCGAGGTTAAAGGCGAGCGTTGAGAAGTGCCAGGTAGCTCAGGGCCACATTAAGTACCTCGGCCACGTAGTGGGCAGCGGAACGCACGGTCCTGATCCGGAAAAGCTGGCCGCAATCAGAGGTCTCGTACAACCAAAGACTAAGAAAGAGCTTCGAAGCCTCCTTGGCCTTTGCGAGTATTACAGAGAGTACGTCAACAACTACGCGGAGGTAGCTGAGCCGCTAACGTCCCTGACAAAGCACGGTGTATCGAACCCGATTCCTTGGAGTAGCGAGGCCGAGCGGGCGTTCGAGCAGCTAAAGGAGTCCCTTTGCTCAGCCGCGGCGCTAACACCCCTGACCCGCACCAGCCTTATTGGCTGTTTACTGACGTGTCTAAGGTGGGAGCCGGGGCATGTCTGGCGCAGATGGGGAAAGAGGCCGCGAGAAGCACGTCGCTTTTGGCAGCCATCGTTTCACTCCAACCCAAACCCGCTGGTCAACCATCGAGCGCGAGGCGTTTGCCATCATTTGGGCATTGAAAAAGTTTGATTATTGGGTTTTTGGGGCAGAAGTCAATGTCGTGTATGACCATAATCCTCTGTCTTACCTGACGACCTGTACGCCTCATGGGGCTAAATTGTCAAGGTGGGCATTAGCCTTGCAACGCTACAACGTTGTGGTTTCTCACAGGAAGGGAGCAAACAACGCGAACGCGGACGCAGTGTCGCGCCTTCACAATGTTGCTTGGGGGAGGGCCACCATTGAATTGCCTCCCAGCCTTAACACCGCCACGACGGACATGAACGTTCCCGTTCACCCGTCCTTTTTCGTTGGTGGTGTGTGTGTGTGTGTGTGTGTGTGTGCCGTGGTTGTGCGCGACGAGATGCCTTGGGTGCTCGATCCGTGCACCGAATCGCTCGATCCGCGGGCTGAACTGAACTTTGTGCGCACCGCAAGTGAGCGAAAGCACCGCCGTACATTCTTGAAGGAACGTTATCAGGCTACGCCGACAAAGAGGACATTTGCGTGCGTGCGCATAGTGACAATGCAAACTTTATTAACGTTTATTTTTCTTGACTGCAAAGTTGCCCATGTTCTTTACCACTTCTTATTCCTTTTTGTTCTTGTTCTCGAGTGCCGGAATGATTGTGCGTGTTTGCGGTTATAGAGCGCATCAGTGTTTTGGGTTGAGTTGTCTCGTTGTTCACGCCGTTTACGCGCTCCGGAGACACGACCCAATTTCTTTTTACTCGCGCTTAGTATTGTTAGCATTTTTTTTGTGTGTGTATTCTCGGTTTGCTAGAGTATTCCGTCCCTGTTGATGGCTAGTGAATAGGTTGTGTTTGTAGTTTAGGCGAGAGGGAGTAGGATCAGCTGGAGAAATAGAAGGGGGCTCATTTGTGGTTATACCTAGCTCCTTCCACGTGTTTTTTTTTTGTTTGTTTATTCCGCTGATATTGCGGAAGGAGAGATGCAACGAGTGGCCCTTTTAAATTCTTTTCGGATTGACAGAACCAAGAGGTCCAGTAACCCTCTTAAAGGGGGGAGTTGTGAGGTCCACTTATGAGATTAGCGCCCAGGCGCCCGGGCTGCGCGTGGGAACCCGCCGCTCTGTCTGGCGACGTAGCACTGCCGACACTGCGCTGGAACCACCGCTAATTCGTCGCGGCGCGCACGGGAGACGGATTGTCTGGCCCACCGCATTCCTCAAGGATAATCTCCCATTGAGAAGGCAGACTGCGGCGCCGGATTCCAGGAATGTCTACTTGACGCGCGGAGGTGGTGGGATTACCGGCGTCCGGACAAGCGCCGCACGAGTCTCTATTGTTAACACGTCCCGGTCAGCATGCCACACAGTCGCGTCTTTCGCGCTCATCCCTCGGGGTCGTACGCGTTTTGTGGCCCGCGGGCGGTCCGTTGACCTGAGATAGCGCCGCCTCATTGAATATTCCTTGACGTGCTGAGTGACAGCTGTCTACGTGAATTCGGGCACTCCCATACGCGTGTACGAACGCTACAGGGGCGTTCCCGAGAGAGGGTGATCTCGAAGGTTTTAAAAGGCCGAACTTGGCCGTTGGAAATCGTTCTCGTCTGAGCGCTGAGCGCTGAGCAGGCAGTTCCCGGCGGGACAAGGAGTCTCGACCGTTAACGCTAGGTTAGGATTTAGGAGCCCCCTAGTCGAGGTTAAGATCGCGTCGGAGGTTTAGGGTGCAGCGCCGCACCGGGCAACTAGACGGATCTTGCGGCGAGACAGAGTCTCGGCCGTCGTTTCTCGAGCGGTTTGTGTACGCTCCGAGAATAGGAAGAGTTAGACGAAGTTGAGGAGCTCGAGTGATTTGTGCGCACTCGGAGCTAGCGTCTAGCTGAAGTTTGCAGTTTTTCCTTTATTATTCATGTACCCAGTTTTCCCACTGTAAATAGCTGCATATAAACCCTTCGTCTCATTTAATCAACCCCAACGCCTTGAGTTCGTCAATTGGACCGCCGTCTCCAAGAACTTCAACACCATCGCCCTGCCAGCCTCCTGCCAAATCAACCGGAGCCCGGGCGATTGGGTTCCCGATCGACACCGGACTTCGGGGAAACGATCTTCACTCGGGCTTTACCGCATTAGTTTTACAGTGCCTTTTGTCTGTACACTTTCCTTGTCTTCATTCATGGCAAAAATTTCGGAGCCATGTGTCCAAAACGTAATTCCCAAAAAACTTGTATACGTACGTGCTCATTCATACATTTGTGTGCAATGACCTGGTATCCCGACGTGCGCACAGGCCGTGAATAAACATTTTTGGCAAGGTTTTAACTTAGAAGGAACGACTAGTTTCCAAGAATGGGGCGGCAAAGTTTTAATAAAGACAACACTCTATTGATAATACGAACTGACTGCCCTCTTATACTACTCTAGATATCCGCCACCAGTAGTTCTGCAAAGTATGTTATTGGATCATTTCTATATCCCCGAATAGTCCCGGTGATATCGTTTTTGTTTTCAATGGATCTTTTGGAAAAAATGTCACCTTGCTTTCAGATGGTATCAAATATCTAGGAGGCCTTAACTACCACATCCCAGCTCGCGTCAGTTTTCATTGCACCCAATACTGGAGGGGCGAGTCCGCCGGTATTTGATTTCAGTAAACTTCAAACCCCACCATTAGCTTGTGGAAGTACAAACTAGGGGATATCATATGCAAGGTTATTTTAACAAGTAGTCGTGGTAACACCTGCGTTGAAGTTTAAAAAATGGCAGCATCTCCACTCTGTGGATGACGGCGAGGGTGCGGAGTACGTGTAATCGAAATGACATCCAAGTTGCGCCACGAGTGATATCCGATTTGCGCCCAGACCATCATTCGAATTGAGCCGTGAGTTGGACCTAGATTATTCACTAAATGAAAGTGCAACTCACGGATCAAATTGAATTTCGCTCGATTTTCGCTTGATGGTGGTGTGCGCACGGATGGAAGCGGCCGGACATTGGGAGGGCCTAAGGTACTCCGCACCGTTAAAGACAAGGGAGAAAGCCGTTTGGCTTTCGGGTATTAACTCACGGTCGTAGCCAAATGCGTAGGACGACTGACACTAACTCCTTCTGGTCTACCGGACACAGGCTCAAATCCTGCCGGTGACGGTGTGATTTTTCGCGATTGTAAATGCTATGCGCACCGACGCGGACGGAGGTTCTGCAGTCCTAAGGTACGCCGCACCTAATGAACATTGCTGACCACAAAGCGGTTTTATGCTTGCTCTCGTAGTCGAAGTGGCCAATCACGCACGCGCTCGTCACGATAAAAGGAACATCATGCCGGTGAATTGAACCCATATTCCTGAAATACGTATTTGAGTGTTAATGAACTGGGAACAAAACTGGTGCAGGTTTACATAAATCTGAAACTAAAAAAATGCCTGCACTCCTCCACCTAATCTTTCAAGCGCCAGGAAATGATTCCCCGTTTACAGGAGATCCGAAGCAAAACTTCAAGATTCAACAAAACTGCAGAAGTTATCAAGGTTAGTTTAAACAAGAAAGCAAGAGTTCGCATAAAGGCTTCGTAAATCTGTGCGGCTGCCTACTGTCTCCGGCACAGAAGTATTGCTGATTAGCACTCACGGTGATTATCTGACCTAGTGACCAACAGACCGACTAACCGACATATAAAAATCCAATCGAAACTGCTTGACCTACGGGCTCAAAATTTCGGGAGTACATTTTCATCAGGGCCTATGGCCTTACTTCGGTTGTATTTAAGAAATTGCCGCCGTAGCCAGAAAAACGGGGACGTGTTTTCACCAATTCCGGATTATGTCCGAAGCCAGTTGAGATACTCAGCGACCACTCAGGCTGAGCCCAAGTATAATACTGAGCTGAGGCGTTAATACTGAGTATTGAACTGAAGGTAACATTTTTCCACAGCTATTCAGATCCAGTAATACTCCAGTAATACTCGGCTCAGCGCCATACTCTCGCTTTGAGATATCGAAGTGGTGTTTGCTAATGCACGCAGCCCGTAAATATCTCCAGAAA
Source organism: Haemaphysalis longicornis (assembly GCA_013339765.2). Lineage (NCBI taxonomy): Eukaryota > Metazoa > Arthropoda > Arachnida > Ixodida > Ixodidae > Haemaphysalis > Haemaphysalis longicornis. Next base: position 164,077,693 of record CM023450.1, on the reverse strand, counting down.
TTACTGTGTTTCACCCTGACCAATTCTGAAGGTGGAAACACACATTTTGGAGTAAATTGAATGTTTTTTACAGCTTTTTCTAGATATTGGTGCCAATCATACACTGGGTTTGTTTTTTTTACCGGCCGGCTGCGCCGGTCTGTGTTATCTGCGTTCTCTGTGTGCCAAGGGAAGCGCGTGTTCCATTCTTTATTTCTATGCCACATGTGTTATCTCTTGCGATAGGGAGAGCGTTTCCAACTAACGTCAACAGCCTAGAATAATCTTCTTTGATCTACAATGTTCTGGATGTAATTCAACGGTTCGACAAACTCTCGCGCCGAAATTTAAATTCCCGCGAAGCCAACCCCGCGGCATTCAATTCGCCGACAATCGACTGTGTGTGTCACTTTGTTGACTGCTGCTGCGCCGAATGTGTATTATTTGAGTTGTTAGGGGAGCAAAAGTTCGCTCCAATAAACTTGTTTCTCCTTCAAGGCAACTGCGTCGTCCTTGGCTTCTTGACAATATGTTCGACACGCTGATCTATTGAATCAGTTTTCGCTCATTAGGGTCACTTAAAACAATTTGAAAATACATTTTAAGAATATCGACTTGCGACATCGCCAAGAATAGTAAGAATTTTTAATTACCCCAAATCGGTCCGAAAATGCCAAATGTGCGTTCAAACGTTGTCTTGACAGGTTACAATTTTAGAAAAAGTGCTACTGTTAGACGCCCTCTCCGACTCCATACTAGAATGCACCAAATCCCTTTTTAAAGTCAGAGAAATCGCCAAATCGTCGACTCATGTCATTAACTGAGATTCTCGACGCCCCAGAGCCCGCCCACCTTTTCGGTCTTCGTCATACATGAACTTAGACATTGCATTTTCCAACACACGCATTTAATACCTAAGCATGGCCATCTTCTCGGGTTTCATGGATGACATCAATGCTGACATAGCCCTTGTAACCAAGACGGTGCTACATGCTGACATTTCGACCGCAAGATCTTTCCGTTAAATCACAACTTCGACCTGTTTCGCCTGGACCGAATCGGCCAGAGCATTCTTATGCTATCAAAAACACAATTTCTTTGTCACTCATATGTCACGACGACTCGCTTGAATTAACATGGGTACTAATTTTTTCTCGCGCAGTAAAAATCATCATTGGCAAATCTAAAAGACCATTCGACAGCGACCACTCTTTGTGCGACCTACTCAGCCAATCGCTTAATCAAATTACCAAAACTTCCCACGATGCTCCTATCTTGATATCTGGTGACTCCAATTTTCCGCATAATAATTGGCCTCAGCTCTCAGTTCTCCACAGATCTCCATCCAACTTAACAAACAGAGTCAATTTATTACTGAATTTCAACCTTCATCAAGGCATTAACCACCCGACTAGTTGTTACAGCACGCTCGACTTGCTGTTGCCAACGCACCCCGATGACAGTTTTAGCGTGACATCGTTGCAGGGCTTCAGTGATCACAGGCCTTTGCATATTTCGCCATTTCAGCCATCAGAAAAAAGTGCCAACAAAAATGGCTTCGAAAGTGGGAAATATGAAAGTATCAATGGTGAACTTTGCCGCTCTTATGATCACTTCGGAGAATCGCATTTAACCCGCACCGTAAACGTGAACTAACTCTATAAAAATGAGATTCTTAGATTGCAAAACAAATGCATTCCACCGTTACCTGTGACATGTCACTCAAACATCCAGTGCTTTACCCGACACCTCAAATCAATTATCAGCCGAAAAAAACGTCTGAACAGAATAGCAAATCTAAGTAACAAAAACAAAAGAGCCACAAGAGAAAAATACCACTCGTGCGCGAAACAATACAAAAAGCAATAACAACAGAAAATAGCAATTTTGTTTCTCCGATATACTGTGAATTCCTAATTCGAATCCCAGCAAATTTTGGAGAATAAGTCCCAGGCACAGCAACTTGAACAGACAGACCTTGTGGTAAGCCGATTGGAAGCAATTAATGCCCATCAGTTCTTTACTATTTTGGCTCTGTTTTTACATGTAATTCCGACACCATCACACTACCGCGCTCCTTTTTATCCACCACCTTTCTCGGTGTCGAGGTTGACCCGGAGAGAATATCCAACCTGATCCTTAGACTTAAGCCCAGGTAGCACAAAATGTCTTGAAAACGTTTATTTGGGGGATACATTGGTCGAAACAGGTTTTTGACCAAAGTAGACGCACTTGAAACGATTTTGGGGAGACCGATTTACCTTGGCCTCACAATGCATCGGAAAGGCGCACTTTAGAATTTCATGAGCGCTGTTGTAGTCGTTTTCTCGACATGTTCTCGACGTAGGAAACCGTTCAGGTTTTTTCCGTCCCGATGACCCGCCGAAACACCTTTTAAGAGACGGCGCCAACGGTGCCCTACAGCTGTGTAGGGAATCTGGCACCAGCCGCGTGTAGTGGGCGGCGGGGTGGGTTAACACGCATGCGGAGATCATTCGGAGGGATAAAGGAAAGGAGGAAATGTAACGGACCGAGCATTTCGCGCGGGCACGAGGCCGGCCTCCAAGCTTTTTGGTGGCGGCGTACTGACATTCGCTTTATTTGTTCAGATGAGTACAAAACCCATGTTGCGTGTCGTCCTTTCGGGTTTTAAATCGGTGCGTAAAGTTTGTACAGGCCTTTCGCATTTATATGAATGGTACAGTTGTGTTTTGTTGAGGTAAACTGGTGTGCACCATACCACATCGCAACGCGCTTTCAAAGAAGGACTCCAAAAATATTCCGTGCTTGAAGTTGTGGCAGGTTCACCTCTTACATCCTAATGCGCTTTATTTGTCATGCTGATATTTTACGGCGATAGTTTAGTTTTTCGTCCGCAGTGCAATAACGTAAGCGTCGCTTCGCACACAAAAGGGCGGGAAAGTTTCTGCATATATATTGTGTCGCAGGGAAGCACCATAAAACCGCTCGTTTCATGCTGTGTTGACGAGCTTGCTTTCTGTCTTTGGGAAAGTATTTGCGTTATCATTGCTCATCGTAGCGTGTGTCGCGGCTGTTCCAGCGTGTGGCACAGTTTGTTTCGTGTGGAAGTATCTTTGAAGCTCTTTTCCTTGCGCTATTCAATCCGCTGGATTTGTGCGGCTCTCCTTTTAGAAGAGGTGTTTCGATGATGTCTTGGCATTACGAGTTGTATAACATTGGGTACGATATTTTAAATTTGGTTCCAACTTGGACGTTGTGCGTGAACGTCTCGAGACTCGTTTAAAATATGGCGGTTAGCTCCTGTACAGGAGTCGCGAATCTACATGAATTTGTACGGGAACTGGCATACTTGCGGTTAATTATACCAATCCGAGCCATGATCAGTCAACTGTCTTTTGAAGGACTTCACGATCATATTTTCGTCATAAGCCCGTGTTATATACACATCGAGCGTTTTCTTTGGTTCAAACGCCTGCCAGGCGAAGCTACGTGCATGTTTAATCAGCCGCGACGGATCTTGTTTGCCCGAGGAGTCCTGTTTGCTCGAGGAGCAAGTACTGGACCCTTCATACGCAGCGGGGGCGTATCGCTCCTGCATGTCTCGACTAGTGCAGTGCACGGGCCCGGGCAGGCCCGAAAGCCCAAGCCCGGTCCTGCCCGCGGGCCGGGCTCAGGCCGGGTTGCACGCATTTTCTCGGGGCCGGACCGGGCTCGGGCTTGAACCAAAATTTTGTCGAGCCGTGCCGGTCCGATCCGGCCCGGGCAGTTCCTAAGGCCCAGCTATCCTGTGCGCAGATTCTAAATTGTTGGCAAGAGAAAGTTTTCTTGTTTATACTTCAGGTAAAGTGAAAACAAAAAAAGTAAGTGCTAATTCACTACCACGCCATTAAAAGGTATGGTAAAAAGACGATTGCACTTAGAAAGCCTTCACATCAACAAAAGAAACGTCTGGGTCTCATCAGCTTAGTGGGAGAGAGCGGGCCAGAAAACGAGGGCACTCGAGCCACAGACTACAACATAATTGTATTTTCTCTCTCCTTTTCAAACTAAAACAAAAAATTACCCCCATCTTCCCGCGAGGGAACCCTGGTGTGATGCGACGCATCTGGGGGTTCAATTGGCGTTTCCATTGGGTTGATTCTCTGAACCGGGTGAAACGTGTTGTGAACGCGTAGGATACCTTTCCATCACATGCGGGTGTTCTCATACGAGGGACGATGGAGGTAATTTCACTTTTCATGCACATGCTACACACACGTACACATGCACGTACACACGTGCACGTGCACATGCTATGCACACGCTGGTCGTAAAGTTGCCTTTAGCGTTTGGAGTGACGCTGGTATTGGATTGTGTCACACCACTCAATGAAGGGACCGTCGCTTCCATCAGGTCTCATCGGAAGAATCAAGTCAAGCACGCAGTCGTCAAGCAAAGTGACGCGAAGTCGAACGAGAGCGAGCGCTGACTGAACCGCCGCAGCGCGCTACCCGCTTTATATTCACAGCGCCTGAAGGAGAGGAGACAGCGGAGGGGAGTTGCGCAGCGCGCAAAGTGAGCGAAGCGCGCGCACGCAGCTGTTGTTTATGATAATGAGACAGAGTCAGAGTGTTGCGCAGAGTTGTCGGAGAGAAGAGCAGTGGAGAGGCGCGAATCCGCAGGTGGCGTGCGGACGCCACCGACGCCGACGCCAACGCCGACGCAGGAGGGACGTGTCTTACAGCAAGAGATGCATCGCAGCTAACAGAACAAACGTGACCTGGATTTCTCAGTGTGTGCAGAGTTTGAAGAACCAATTTTCTAAGCAGAGCCCATAATTGTTTTGCGCAAGAATTTTTTTATAGCCATGACTAAAGGCAAGAAAGAACAGAAGCGCCGATAAAATGATGCTGCCAACGTAAAAAGAGGGAAGGACAAAAATCAAATGGTGAAACCGGATGCATGGAATGATCAAATTTCAGCAAGGAATGGAAGAACGAAAGGTGCAATATCTGTCGAAGAATTACAATACTAACAAAATCCACTTACTCGGAATCATTTAAGGTATCCTCGGTTGTGCCTTGATTTCGAAGACAGGCAAAATGAAGTGGCAAATGAAGTTACACGACTACCTAAAATACAGCTTCTAAGTGAAGATAAGTAGTACAAAGTTCGGTCCAAGTTTAGAGAAAATTTGAATTTAAAGTAGTCCTATTCGCTTTTTGCTTACCCTTTTTAGGTTAACAGCAAACTTCTTTAAGTTCATATCAATATCCTGTCGGACTAGGGATGATTGATTGATTGTGGGGTTTAACGCGCCGACGCAACGCAGGCGATGAGGTGCGCCATAGTGGAGGGCTCCGGATTAATTTTGACCACCTGGGGATCTTTAACGTGCGCCGAAATCTCGTACACACGGGCGTTTTTGCTTTTCGCCTCCATCAGAAAAGCGGCCGCCGCGGCCGGGAATCGCACCCGCGACCTCGTGCTCAGCAGCGCAACGCCTTAGCCACTGAGCCACCGCGGCAGGTGGACTAGGGATGATATTTAACAACACTCTGGCGGGCGCGGTCCAGGCTCGGGCTCATATCTTATATCTTAGAAGTTTGTCGGGTTCGTGCCGGGGTCGGGCTCAGATTTTAAAAAATCGTCAGGTTCGGGTTGGGCTAGGGCGTAATGTTTATAAGTTTGTCGGGCCCCCGCCGGTCCTTGGCCGTGTCTCTATCGGGCCGGGTCGTGCTCGGCCTAGAAATTGCGGCCCGTGCACTGCTCTACTCTCGAAAACTACCGGCAGGCGAGCGCGAGCAGCCATGCACCACAGACGTGGGTGCGGCAGCCATGGAGGAAGACGAAAGTTAGGAGACAGCGACACTGGTGGCACTGCGGTCGCCGAAGGGAGCGGACGTGTCTCTCATCGGATCCTACTATTATGATAATTTTCGCAGTGCTGACTATTAGGTAACAAGTTTTCGTTGTTACCAGTGCGTGCGGAACCGTATCCGGCACCGACTGAGATCAAATTTGCCCGAGTGGTATGTAATTTTCTTACTTTGCGGACGATTTCCTTTCGACTCACGTGTCGTTTTCACTAAGCCTAACAGTAGGCTTAGCACGCATACGGCTCCTGGCGGTTCGGCCCCGGTAGCCAGGCCTAGCCGTTAGGCCTAATCCAGAAGAATCATGACCCAGATGGACACAGCAATGGAGTTTAGTATGCCAATGAAGGAAAACAAGAATTCGGAGTTGCAGCTTGGCAGCCATGAAGGAAGAACGAGTGTTGAAGTTCGAGGCGAACATCTTATTCCCAGTGATACGGCGGGGTGGACGACCTCAGGCAAGCGAGCCAAGCAAGTCGACGTCGCTTCGAAAGTTGGTGAGTCCTCTTCGATTGGCCATCAGTCTAGATCGCGAGATCGTGTTAATTATGCCAGAAGAGTTGAAGCAGCAGTCACGAAAGCAGCGCGTATGTCATCGACAATGCCGAAAGACGACGTCAAGATTATTGTGAGGCCACGTGGCGGACTCAATATAGCGAGAACTGAAGGATCGATCATCATGTCGGCCCATTATTGCGGCGGCAGGTGTACCGAAACTGGATGCCAGTGAAGACACGATTTGCACCAATGAAGCGCAAAATATCATCGTTGTGAGTACCCCAGACCAACGTCGCGCAGGGTTGTATCTCAGGATGCGCGGCCTTTTTATAAGAGGAAAGACTCATGAAGTCAGTACTTATCAGGCGGCACAAGAGGATACAGTGAAAGGAGTGATAAGAGCAGTAGCGATTGAAGACTCCCCATCCGAAATTAATGCTACTATTGTAAACCCGGACAACCCGCTGGCAATTCAGGCGCACAGAATTGGAAATACGACAACAGTAATTGTTCTGTTTGAAGGGCACAAGGTTCCTAATTATGTGAAATATGCCCCATCCTCTTGCGGTGTGGACTGTATCGGAAGCATTTCGACGTTTGTAGACAGTGTGGAAAAGTTGGACAGAGAAGCGATGTGTGCCCATTTCCTTATACTAGAGTTTGCCGTGCATGCGGTGAAGCCAACCCTAACGCGGATCACGAACGTCATTGTAAACCTAAATGCAAGCTGTGCGGTGGCCAACGCGTGACCGCCGCCCGGAAATGCACAAACAAGTCCAAGGTGCCCTATGTTGTCAAGCGCAGACAATGGAATCGTTAGATGGAGGACTTGCGCAGCCAGCAGCTGCACTGTTTCCCAGAACGAGAAGCCGACTTCCCGCCACTGCGGCAAACCTCGGTCGAGAGCAAAAGAGGACGGTCGCAAACACGTGGTAGTAGCAGGCAACGATCTAATAGTAAGGGAAGTGTTAGTCGTAGCCGCCAACCGTCACAAACTAGAGAACATATTGCCTGGGAAAATTCTCTCAAGGAACCCAAGATGCCAGAGCGTCAACCCTCCGCAGAGAACGCTACCGTCAAGGCCCTTCGTGCGGAGAATGAACTCAAGCAGAAGATCGCTGATCTCGAACATACAAACAAGAACATCAATGCGAAGGTGGACCAACTCCTCGCACTCCAGCAACAACCGCAACCAGCGCCGCCACAACCGCAACTCCAAGACCAGTGGCCGGCGGAACCCGTTACCGAGGGATCGGTGCCCCAACAAGATCCCAGGGCTCACCAACGAGAGATAGATCCGACGCGCAAACGACGAGCACGCGAGGCTGCCAAGGGCCGAAAGATCTTATCACGACTTGAGAACTTGGAAGACCGCTTTGAAACCTTCGTCAAGGTGACAAACGAACGCCTTACGAAACTCGAACACACGTGCCAGAACATGCAAACTATGATGATGCAGATGCAAGCACAACTGAAAGTGCTTATGACGCACCTTGGACTAAGTGGAGATCCCCAGCAAATACAGCCCGTCATACAGCAACCCATGCCCGGACAATTTCCACAATGACTTCCCCAGTAAAAGATCTCCTGGTATGGCATTGGAAATGCAATGGTTACGCAGGGAAGAAAGCACTACTACAACAGCACCTCAAGTACCTTTCCCGCAAGCCTGATGTCATTATGGTACAGAAAACACAAAGCGAAGTCACACCGAAGCTCTCTGGCTACCGCATGCACGCAAATCCACCGAGCGCGCGCACCGCGGCCACGGGAGCTGGGCGAGGAGTCTGCATCTTCGTACCCAAAGGAATTACATTTGTGGAACACGACCTCATTGGCACAGGACGATTGAACACTGTTCATTGGAAATCATTACGGCCAAGAAGCACAAGAAGAGTACCTTTCTAGTCACGGTATACAGCGATCCGGCCCATCGAAAGCAACGATTTCGCGCACTTATACACAAGGCAGGATATACAAGGCACTTATACACTAGCTGCAGGAAACACACAACTGATTGGCGGGGACTTTAATGCACCGCACTAAGACTGGGGATATCCGAAAACGACCGTCAAGGGCCGCAATCTGCTAGAAGACGCAGCGGATGCCGCGTCGCACTTGCTCACGGATCCGGCATACCATACACGCATTGCCAAGTCGATTACACGCGACACTACTACAGACCTCACCTTCATCAAGATGGAGGGAACCTCGCGAGGGGCTCGGTGGCGGAACACGGGCGATCATTTCGGTAGCGACCATTACGTCCTCGAAGTGGTCGTCCCACTCATCGATCCCAAGAGTATCCCCACTACCCGAAAACATCGTATTACAGACTGGAATGAGTTTCGCCGGTGTCTCCCGGAGGAACGCATGGATATAGACGACATCGAGAAGTGGGCAGAGGCCGTCGTACAGACTACTTCAGCTGTAACTCAGGAGATCGAGACGGACGACAGTATTGATCAAATGGATAGTCGACTTGCTCACCTACTTGAGGCCAAGCGGTCTATTAAAGCGCGCTGGAAAACACAGCGCACAAACAGACGTCTCCGCAAGAAGATTGCGATTCTCAACCGGCAGATCGAGGCACACTGCAAGGTGTTATGCACCCAGAAATGGCACGAAGTGTGTAGCGAGGTCGATGGGCAACTCCACAAAGGCAGAACGTGGAGTATGCTCAGGCACTTCCTCGACGAGACTAAGACGAGCACCTATCACCACAACACTCTTGCCCGGACTCTACACAGAGCCATCATGGAACTGGGAGAACGGGAAGTTGGCAACCTCTTGGACGCCAAGTATCTACCAGTGTCCCCCACAGACCGTCACCCGGAATACGCCGGAACGGACAACGATGTGCTTGACCGTGACATTGAAGTTTGGGAAGTACGAGTAGCCCTGCAAGCCCTTAACTGCAAGTCGACGGCGGGCCCCGACCGCGTAACGAACAAGGCCCTTAAGAATCTTAACGATCCCGCCATCGAAGCCCTCACGCGTTACTACAACAAGTTCTGGCAAGAGGGCGACTCCCAAGACAATGGAAGACGGCTAAGACTATCTTAATTCCAAAGCCAGGCAAGCCACCAAGCATAGAGCACCTCCGACCGATCTCACTCACTTCGTGTGTGGGAAAAGTCCTGGAGCGTGTTGTTCTAACGAATCGCTGGCAACGTTATCTAGAAGACGCCGAACTCTACCCCAACTCTATCATCGGGTTCCGGGAGAAGTTGAGTAAACAAGATGTAATGCTCCTTCTCAAACACGAAATCATCGACGACGCCACGAACACCCGAGACAACAAGGCGGTACTGGGCCTCGATCTCCAAAGCGCCTTTGACAAAGTGCGACATTCTGCGATTCTGGCACAAGTGTCCAAGTTGAACATGGGGAAACGAACTTACGACTACATCCGTGACTTTGTCATGGGTCGCTACACGCATATATGCGCCGGCAATCTACAATTACCAGTGAAGCAGCTCGGCAGTGTAGGCACTCCACAAGGTTCCGTGATATCCCCATTGCTTTCCAATCTGATCATGATTGGAATCGTCAACTGCCTCGAACACGTGGAGGGCGTCCGGCATGCCATCTACGCCGACGACGTTACCCTGTGGGTTGCGGGTGGCAGTGACGGCCACATAGAAGATACACTCCAGGAAGCAGTGAATGTTATCGAAGACCAACTCGACGGGACGGGCCTCCTCTGTCCCGCTTCTAAATCATAACTTCTCATCATTCCACGTAAGGGTCGGCGGAAAACACAGTCAACAACTACCATCTCACTGTGCACGGTGGGCGGCTAGGTGATTCCCGAGGTCGACAAGATACGTGTCTTGGGTCTTCTGTTGGAGCGTAACCGCGTCAACAGGGCAACGGTCAACAAGTTTGCGACGAAGGCTGCTGCGGCGGTGCGTCTTATCCGTCGCATCTCCACACGTCAAGCAGGAATGAAAGGGAGAATTGTACAGTCATTTGCCATCAGCCATATCGCATACGTGGCTGCCTTCCATAAGTGGAGGCAGTGCGAGCGGGTGAAGGTGGATGCCATCATCCGCAAGACCTACAACACGGTTTCGGGACTTCTCCAGAGAACAAGTACTGAAAAACCCCTGGCATTGGGTGTCCACAACACCTTGGACGAGATAGCTAAAGCCCAACGAATCACCCAGATAGAACGCCTATCCGGTACACGGACGGGTCGTCATATTCTCCAACACCTGGGTCTACTATCCACAGAAGACAAGCGGGAGCTCAAGGATCAGATACCGGATGGTATTCACAACCGTCTGGTTGTCTGTCCCCTCCTCCGGATTATGAACCCGAGAACAACCACGAGCGGAGGTTGGCTAGAGCGAAAGCTCTGGTCGATCTTCATGCCAACGACACCGGTGCCGTGTACGTAGACGCGGCGGTACATCAGAACCAACCCGGTGCCTTCATGGCTGCAGTAGTTGCGGCTGCGACGGGCAATACCGAGTCTGCTGCGAGCTTCCGGGCCAGCAGAGCACATCAGGCAGAAGAAGTGGCGATTGGCCTGGCCATCGCGGAACCCAAGTGCAATACGGTGTTAAGTGACTCTCGGACAGCAGTGATGAACTATGCTCGGAACAATGTGTGCAGCGTTGCGGCGCGTGTCCTTCGCGGGGCGTGTGTGCGTGATGGTGCAGTGTATATCAAGTGGTTCCCAGCCCATATGGGTCCCAGTGTTTCGTGTAAAGAGAACGCAAACCACAACGAGACGGCCAACGCTGTTGCGCGAGGACTGGGGAAGCGCGCGGCGGCTATGAGTGCCGGACCCTCGGAGTGGCAGCCCTTCGATATTAGCAAGGATCCCATGACCACCTACAACGACGTTGTTAAATGCTATCATTTACGCAGGAGAACTATGCCGCCCCCACACCCGGGTCGCACCCGGTCGGAGACAGTGCTCTACAGACAATTACAGACCAGTTCATTAGTTACTCCAGTGCTTGCTAAACATATATGCCCAGAGGTGTATGAGAGTGACGTGTGCAGATTATGCGCGAAGGAGCGGGACACTGCGGTCCACATCCTGTGGAACTGTGAACATAATCCGTGTGAGGCCAGTGCGATGACAACGATCCCCCCGCAGTTTGAAGCTGCAGCGCGGGGTGGAGACTACGACACCCAACTTCAGGCCGTCCTGCAGGTCGCAGCCGCCCTCGCTAGACAGCGACAGGGGAACTCAGCGGGGGAGGGCGCAAACATTCCGCAACCCGCGAAGAGTACCCGGAGGCAGTCTTAAAGGCGCTGACGTGACGACGTCCAGGCCGCGTCGCGGTAACTCGGCACCCATGTAAGGGTAGACCCACTGTTTGCAGAAATAAAGTTCGTTCTCTCTCTCACAGCGACACTGGAAAAGCGTAAAGCTTCGTCATAAAACTTAATATCTAAGTGGACCTTCGGCGCCACTGTGCCGCACGACGCCGCCGTATGAGAGTGCGCCGGCTGTCACCGAACAAACACCAGCATGATACTACTAAGAAAGGAAAATATTATGGGTCACCTGCCAGGGTTGACTCCGGAAGCTCGGGAAAGGGAAACAGCGAAGGAGCGGTGTCAACGGTCGTAGGCTTGCGAAGGCTGGCTGAATGACGTCATGCCGTCTCCTAACTTTTTTTGGTCCATGGCGCCAACGGACAGCCAGGCACCGACGTTTCTGAAGGCGGAGCGGGCAAGACACATTCTGCGCATGGGCGTCCGGCGCCGGCTTGTGGAAAATCCCTTGTTTCTTGGAAGAGGTGGGGCTGTTTTGTACAGTTCTACTTAACTCCAGTTTCAAAACTGCTTTGTCGTATGCAACGTTTGGCAATTAGATTTACTGGGATCATTGTTCTTCTCTTAGTGCGACTGCAGTGTGTTTCGGAAGTGTTTGCAGGTTTGAGTTCACGTGTTGTCGCACCCCAGTGAGCTGATTCTCGTTTTTTTACGTTTCACCTTTCGAAAAGAACGTCCCGTGAAATCGTCACCGCTGTCACGCCAGCGACAGACCGATGCGAGAGAGGCCGGGATTTTCTGAACAAGTTTTCTTCTGAAGCCTTTTCACATTAATAATTCTTAATCTGATGAAACCGTAAATCATATAATCCAGTGTTTTTCAAGTGTGCTGCAGTGAATAGAATAAAACGTTCGGAGTGAATGTACTTCGAATCTTCCGAAGATTGTGTAACATACGAATGGAGTGCGGTGCGCTGTATTTGATCGCGCATTGCACTTTTTCTGTTATTCCATTCGACAATGGTGTGTATAGCGAGAGCAAAAGGCACATGCCCATCCCTTATCAGGTTAGCTGTATGCCTGTGGTAGGACCCACAGAGAGATATTACTGGTATCCCAAAGACCAGATAGAAACCATTTTGCAGGCGTTTAGAAGACGTGTTAAACAACGAATTCGTACTACACCCAAAACGAATTTTATAGGTCATTTTTAAACCCCATTCTTAACCAGATTTTTTGTAGCGTGAGCTGTACTGGCCGAGGTTAGAGCAGTTTCGCGTGGCTCCTGGAGAGCCGTGCTACGCATGCGCGAGGAGCACTGACGTCACAAGGCGCACAGAACGTTGCTCGCTGCCCGGCGTCTCTCACACACCCTACGCTCCCAGCGTCTTCGGCGACCTCCGTTCCGTACGTGGTGGACCGGTCCACTTGATGATCATGCGAGGGGTGGCCGGGTGTGGAACCGATGGCTCGTGCGTCGGAGCAATACCGGCGTGCGCCTGTGGAACCAGCTCAGCTCTGGGGCGATTGGTGACGCTTCGCCGGAGCCGCTTGATAACTATACATGTGTCACATAATGCGTATACCATGTGCGTCATTCAAGCAGCAGTAAGCATGATGATGATGCTGATCCTAGACAACCAGGAAAGCAAAGAATAACCAGCTAACCTTAGCTCACGAGTCAGTGCACGGGCCGGGCCAGCCCGAGCCCGGCCCGCGGGCCGGGCTCGGGTCGAGTAGCACGCATTTTTATTGGGCCCGGGCCAGGCTCGGGCTCGAATCAAAATTTTGTCGGGCCGTGCCGGTCAGATCCGGCCCGGGCAATTCCTGAGGCGCGGCTATCCTGTGCCGCAAATTATAAATTGTTGGCAAGAGAAAGTTTTCTTGTTGATATTTCAGGTAAAGTGAAAACAAAAAAGGAAGTGCTAATTCACTACCACGCTGTTAAAAGGTATGATAAAAAGACGATTTCACTTAGAGAGAATTATCATAAATAAAAGAAACTTCTGGGTCCCAACAGCTTAGTGGGAGAGAGCGGGCGAGAAAGCGAGGGCACTCCAGCCACAGACTACAACATGATTGTATTTTCTCTCTCCTTTTCAAACTTAAACCAACAGAACAAACGTGACCTGGATTTCGCAGTGTGTGAAGAGTTTGAAGAACAAATTTTAGAAGCAGAGCCCATGATTTTTACGCGCAAGAATTTTTTTAGAGCCATGACTAAAGGAAAGAAAGAACAGAAGCGCAGATAAAATCATTCTGGCAACGTAACTAGAGGGGAAGACAAAAATCAAATGGTGAAACCGGACGCATCGTCTGATCAAATTTCAGCAAGGAATGGAAGAACGAAAGGTGCAATATCTGTGAAGAATTGCAATAATAAAAGAATCCGCTTACTGGGAGTCATTTAAGGTATCGGGTGTGCCTTGATTGAATGAAGTGGCAAATGAAGTTACACGAGTACGGAAATTACAGCTTCTAAGTGAGGATAAGTTGTACAAAGTTCGGTACAAGTTTAAAGGAAATTTAAATCTAAAGTAGTCCTATTCGCTTTGTGCTTCCGCTTTTAGGTTAACAGCAAACTTCTTCAAGTTCATGTTAATATCCTGTCGGACGTAGGGATGATACTCTACAACACTCTGACGGGCTCGGGCGGGGCTCGGGATCAGATTTAAAAAATTGTCAGGCTCGGGCCGGGCTCGGGCTTAATTATTATAAATTTCCCGGCGCCCGGGCCGGGCCTGAAACGTGTCTCTATACGGGGCGGGTCAGGCCGGGCGTAGAAATTGCGTCCCGTGCACTGCTCTAGCTCATGGTACGTCTATCCTGGCATAGCCGAGCTAAGCCACTGCTAATATTTTTCCACGTTTACAAAACCTGTTTTAGGTTGTCTAGAAAAGGTTGAGCCTACCGGACATTACAGAGATATAAGACGTTCTCGCGACGGCGGGCTGTCTTTTTCCAGTCGTTTCGTAGCCATTTTGCAGACAGCGCGGTAACATGTTGGGCTGCCAGCGGCAACCCAGCGGGGGGCGAGGGCGGGACCAGGTTAGTCTCGCTTTCTCGGCTGACTTAAAATTTGTCCTGAGCTATTCACAAATCCCACGCGTCTGTGATCTACGCAGCATATACGCTTTGTAACCTTTTTGTGTTAGCTAGGAGCTGTCATCATCATCAGGCTGCGATGACATTATGAGTGAAACTCTAAACTTTATATTCCCCCATCCATTGCAATCAGGTCCTGTTTCTGACGATTGGAAGGTCACTCAGATGGCGGCATAAGGTGAATCTGGTATTCGCTCACTAGTAACAAACTACCGTCTAATTTTCCTAAAGAGCATACCTTCCAAACTACTCGAATACATAATCCCCTCAAGCCTCATGACCAACCTAGAATCAATACATTTTTTAACCGCACCAACGCGGATTTTGTAAACGCTTCTGATGTCAGACCCAGCTGGCGGAATTCGCCCGTGACATACTACAGGAAATGGACAATAACCATCAAGTAGACGCACGTTTCTTGAATTTTTCCAAAGCATTCGATCGTGCCAGCAACAGCCATCTACTGGCTAAGCTAGTATCACTAAACATTCCGTCTAACCTGATATCATGGGTCGGACACTTCCGAAAAAGGACGCTTGCGCTTCACCTCGGCTGATGAGCACAAGTCTGTCTAACCAGCGTAACGTTCGGTGTCCCTAAGGGGGCACGCCTACCGCGTCTACTCTGTTTAGTATATATGTAAATGACTTGCCCATTAGCATTACAACAAACCTAGGAGTCTTTGCTGATGACTGCGTATTGTACTAAACCATGTACACCGCAGATGATTATTCTAGCCTGCAACCTAAGTTAGAACGCATTTCATTATGGTGTAATAGATGGCACATGCCATTAAACCTAACAAAATTCCAACCACCCTAATTTTCTCGGAAACGCCATATCTCCGTGGCTATCACGTGGAAAATGTACCGATGATATCAGTCATATCATGCATATACCTTGGGGTGCACATGACCTCATCGCTTTCGTGGGCAAGGCATACCGACACAATTTGCTCGGAAACCTTTCGCACTCTCGGATAACTCCACCGTAATCTTAACTTGCTTCTAAGGAAATGAAAAGACCATCCTATCTAACATGTGCAAGACAAAAACTGGAATATGCATCAGCCATCTGGCAACTCATCACAAGCATACATAAATGTACAAATTATAGCCACTCAAAACCCCGCTGCACCCTTAACCACGTCGCTGTATTCAAATCATACCAGCATCATTGCCCTTAAAATATCTCTCTCACATCCCGACCCTTGAATCATGCCGCGTCATTGCTCGTCTATACCTGCTTCACAATTTCATTTATTGGCCGCACTCGAGACACAAAGTTACTAAGGCCGCCTCACAGATTATCACCCCGCTTAAACCACACTTGCCTATTAACCCTGCTAACCGGCGAACCTCAGCAGTTGCTTGTCGTTTTTTCCTAATGCCATTATTCCATGGGCGGCTTTGTCCTGCGACGTCGCCACGTGTACCGATGACACGCAGTTTTATGATAACATTGAAAAGGCCATTCACATACAGTGTTAACGATGAAATTATACTGTTTTGACTTGATGGTACCAGTGGTGCTTCACCTGCTTTTCGTATTTTAGAATTCTGCTCGCTTGACTTCATTGTTACTTTTGAACATTTTCTTCCTTACTTTTTATTCAAGGTATTTTTGTTCTTGGGTTTCGTGCTAGCATTCTTATTTTTTGCCGGTTTTGTTCAATAGTGGTGCTGCAAACACTGCTATCTACCACCACCACCCTTACGTAATGCATCCGGGCCCTTAAGGATATAAAAAAATAAAAAAAAAATTAAATGATAAGTACTTACAGGTATTATCAACGCCACGCGAAACTTGAGGTAAGAGAGAATGGAAATTTCGGGAGTGTATTCCCATCACGCTGTAGGTAATACGTAATGCTCTTTTGTGGATTACAAACCTGAAATCAAAACGGGCAAAAAAAAAATAGAAAAATTGCAAAAAATTACAAAAAGTCGTAAGCAATTGCAGGTTCATTTCGATACCAAAATGGGTTTTCTTTAATTAGGTAACACAGTTTAATGTTAAACGAATGTTTCACGCCGTTCTCACTAAGCAGCCTCGAATATGGACAGTTTGCACTTGGAGTAAAAACGCATTTTCGCAGATTTGTTAATATGTGTAAAGCCGGTTGAATACCCCCAAACTGGTTTTTGTTAACAAATGTTACCCACACAAATGTCCAAAAACCAATTCATTCAATCAATGAACCTATTTCGATAACATCACGATTAGGAACCTCTGGTAAAAGGCCTCCAAACCAGATTGATGTAATATAAGGCTAGATGTATAATGCAAGCGATCACACTTTCTGGCTACCATCATAGCTACTACCCTGCTTACACACACAGGTTACAAAACATGTACGATTGCAATGAAAGTGTAATAAGAAGGCGATAAGCATATGCATAGAAAAAAGCAAAACCAAACCTGAACTTAAGAGGATAGAAAAGTGACGCCGGGCTTCTAAGAAAAAGGGCGAAAAAAAGAAGAAAGAATAGCACCAAACATACACTAGTTATGGTAACACTAGACAATTGACTGCCAATGAACAGCAAGCTTTGGAATAAACATAACGAAGTATGAAAATCCGCACGAAGCAAGACAACAAAATTATTATGGGTGCATGAAAGATAAAAATAAACCATTTACCTCAACAAAGACAGTTTTATGTGAAACCTTGTTTGCATAAAGGTTAGGAAGGTGGCGCACCATTTGTGTCCCATACTTTCTGCTCGGGCATGACATTTCGCAGCTTTCAAAATACCGAAAGTCAGGCGAGTGTTGTTTTGCAGTTAGTCTCGAAATATTCGTCGAGAAATTGTTACTCTTTCTGACGCTACTTTCATCTCGCTTGATTAGCATGGTTTTGTAAGACTCAGGCACTGGAAGGATGTTTAATCGAGAAATTACGGTAACTGTGTCCAGCATACGCTGCGTTTACAACGTACGCAGTTTATGAACGTTTCACTGGGAAATTGTAGGCACAACAGCTAACAAAACCACGTTCGATAAAAATAACAATTTATACTAAAGGAGATTAACACTGTTGGGTAAACAAAATGCCAGTCTCGGAAAAGTACCGGTGACCTGGAAACCCTTAGTGATGGCACAATCTACGTGAAAAATCTGTCATGTGTTCATACATTAAAAATTTGTCTCTTTTTCTGTCTCGAAAAAGTACATCCGTACAAGTTAGTAAAACAGGCACAAGCCCAATGTTCCCACGGTTTACGCGGAGAGCGAAGAGTATTTCAACGAATATATTTGTTTTCCTTAAAAGTACCCCTTTAGTTTTTATTGTACAGCCAACTCCAGTTATTACAAAGCTCCCGGGAATCAAACGACTTCCAAATCACCCAATATTCAATTTAAAAAAGCATAAGAAAGGCATTGTTATTACGTCACAACAAGTCTCCCTTCCTAATTTCCTTTATAATAATGGCTTTCGTCGCCAATTCGAGCGTACGGCATGCGTTTCCCTGACACTGGAGACATATAGCTAAAATGGAAGCCTCAAGTTTCCACCCCGCAATCTCCTCACACGACGATGTGCGCAGCAGAGAAAGTTGAGAGCATTAAAGAAAAGGATGCGTATGCTGGCGTCTGTCTCAACTGACCTGTCATTTCATCGACTGCTGTGTGCCTAACTTGTGATGGCGCTGAGTAGTGCAGAGCACGCCAATGTTTGGTCGCTTAAACCGTTGAACTTCATCCAGAAATAACGATAGTTTTGATGCATTTTATTAAAAATAACCGTACAATTATCTGATGCATTAGGACATAGCTTCAAATTATGGTGCGATTTCTTCTACTGAATTGCATGTGAAATTGCCGTTACAAGACAACCACATGTAATTAAAATCAAATTCCAATTTACCACTTCGCATAATCAAGAGTCGACTGCATTCTTTCAAAGAATTGGAGCGACTCTATGATGACAGTCTTTATAACGCTTGTTGCATGAGTGACAAGCTATTTTAATTTAAACCGCTATGGAGAATCCTTGTATAACCAGTACTTAAAGCGAATTTGGCTGTAATGTCATTGTTCACTAGGTTATATTTGTAAATGTAGAAATGCCCAGGCCCAAGAACGGTACCCCGGGCACTCCGAGATTAAATTTCCCTAATTGGGTTGATTTATATAGACCAATTGCCCCTGTTGCTGAAGATATCATTTGAGTGGTTTCAAATATTGCCCTCGGAATGGCCGTTACAATTTTTTCCTGACCAACACATATAATGCCTGATCAGTATTTTTGAAATTGCAAGCTTCACGCAGTTAAAATAACTAAGGTGCGACATAAACACCCAGCTTGAAATGGTTGACCCCTTCACTTTACATTAGGAGATGACATTGCTATTACGGCAACGTTGCTCAATTAGGTCCGTTTTTAATATCGCCTTAACGAGTGAAAACAACTGGCCGCGTATCTCTTTAATTAATTAAAAATTCTTCAGAAATTCAGAGAACTATCTAATATTGCGTAGAATTCTTATGCCACTTGTGTTGAGTGCGAGCTTTTCCCAGCCAAATTTTCTGGGTTTTCAAAATTTCGTCCGAGCCAATTAGGAGTTACATTTGTAACTTTTCCCAAATCTGCAATATTGTGAAATTCAGGGTGTTACACGGTGCGCTTTTTTTCCGAAATATCTCATATTTTTTGTATTTAAGTTTTTCAAATTCTGGTTCAAAATCATTTACGCCATTATAACGATAAAAGGGGAACTTTCGCGAAATCTACAATATTGTGGAAATAACATCTATTATACGTTTTGCCATTTTCGTGATTATTTTATATTTTTCTTATTTTTTAATTTTTTCAAAATTTTGTCTGACCAATTATATCCATTTAGCCGCATTATAACGATTACGTTGGGAACTTTCGGGAAATATGCATTTTGTGGAATTGCAGGGCGTTACACGTTCGCCATTTTTAGTATTTTTTTGTATGTTTCAATCTTTTTAGGTTTTCAAAATTCTGTGCGCCGACTTATCTCCATCTGCGCTGTTAAAGCGATTACAGGTGGAACTTCCGCGATATCTGCATTTTCGTGGAAATGCAGGGCGTTACATGGTCCTGGCGGTGGGGGATCTCGGCAAAGAATGCTACGCATTAACATACTGTATAGCGAGAAAATGAGTCTTCAGCCGTTCCTCCTATATGGATATAGCTGCTCGCACCGCTACCGCACCTCTTGTTGTGTTCCACCTCTCTGCCCGATATCATGATAAATGAAATGAAGCTTAATTCAATTAAATATCAGTTTCGCGAGCTCTTGTTCCCCGGGCTATTTATTCGTGCTACGGGGGTCCTTTGAAGTTTCGTTTTAGACGCTGTCTATGGTAACAGCTAAGCTGTTTAGCAAATCGTTCGAGTTTGGCCTCTGCAAATAAGAATACCAAGAGAATGCCGAGCGCACGGGAGTGCGTGCTTCGCGGCGACCGCCAGCGTCCCCGGCGCCCGCTTGTAAAGCCAAGCTACCCACTTAGAGAGACTGGCAAGATTGCCTAAAAAAGGACTCCAGTGTTCGCCGTAATCGCGGCAACACTTGCTCGAAACGAGAAAGCTTTAAGCGTTCGCCGTAGTCGGGGCACCAGTTGCTCGGAACGCGAAAGACATCTTATAGCGTACACACGTCCAAGGTGATGTCCAGTGACTATCACTACCAAAAATAAATGAAGGAAGCTCACTCTTATACCTGCAATGATTGAGTATAGGTCCCTCCAGCAGCGAAGACGAAGCGAATCGGCTACAATCGTGGTCTTAAGCCAAGGTGATGGTCGCTAAGGTGGCGTACAACTTCGCTACATTGAAGTCTTACGCGTCAGTGTGAGCTTCCTGTATTTTTGTTTTCAACACGAAAAGTCCACTCAGCCTGTGCTCTAAAAAACAGTTCTTGTACTGTTTTGCGTTTATGCAGCCTCACTAACAGTATCTTCTCTAAAAATTGACACATAGCCAAGGTGTTAACCTGGTATGAGAGCAAAGCCACTCAGTTCCCGAAACGAAGCGTTATTGATCGGGCACAGGCTAAATGCAGTGGATGTTCTATTAATCAGATTCACTTTTCTCGCTTTCGCATTTCTTGCGCACTACTGTTTTGACAGCGAGCGGCGTTTTCTTCAACCACGCACCCGCCGTAGAATCCTATGTTACCTGTTACAGTGTAACTGATAGTTATTCATCACAACTTCTGAGATAGCACTTTCAATGGGAGTAGATGCTCTTTGAGCATAACAACAATCTACACTTTGTTTTGGGTGGGTTCCAATAAAGTACGTGTCCTGCCATTTTCTATGACCACACGGCTCCGATTTATTCACAACAGGCCGGAATGTCTAATATTGTACGATGATCTACGTTTGCGGTGATCCACGGTTATCTAGTATTGAGAACTAGGGAGGAACTAATTATGTGGGTGGCATTGCTATATTGACCCACCGGGGCATCGCCGGATACAATCACCAGTAGAGGCTGGAGAGAAATACTTTCTTTGTACTTGACCTGATGTACAAAAAAAACCTAAATGTTTTCCCAAACTGTGAACCTGAAGTATCATAAATCATGGTAAGAATTTGTAGATGATGGTGTCTTTCATCCCAAACAGTGCTCCAAGATTGTTACCAGCTATTCAAGTGACATTTTTGTCACCTATTAACTGCGAATTCGTGCGAAGGCAATACTTGACTTCTCTCTAAAAAGCAGCCTAAAGTCTACGAACAATATTTCTCTCCTTTCTGAGAAGTAGTGGTTCCGAAGAAGTAGAAAACCAAGGCTAAACGGCGCAAACACAATGATGTATTCGTTTTTACTGTGAACTTTTCTGTACAAATAAAATGAATGTAATGGTTTCAAAAATTCTGAGTGTCTAAGAAGTTAAAACCACTGATTTTAGGGCGCCAAGGTGCGACTTTGAAGATCATGAGCACGAGATTTTGAAGCACGCGGCTAGCTCGACGCTGCTCTCTCCACTTAAGCGCTGTGAGGCTGCATGCGGTAGGAGATAAGTTCTAAAAATTCTGCTGATTTTGTGGCTTTTTAAAAGAACTTTCAATTTTACTACACGTTCATTAGTTTTACTACACGTTCATTAGTTAGGGCCAAGTTTAAGGGAACTGTTTTTATTACATCTGGGAAGGTGAGACAGTGAAGCAAAACATCCCGATAGAAACACGCTGTCACAGGTTGTGATTGTGATGCCAGCGGCGCTGTACGACTGTTTCCAGCAGAAGACGTCGGGGTATGCCTTTAGGCAGGCAACCCATTTTCTTAGTCCAAAGATGTAGCCCGCACGGCTGATGCAGTCCCTTATCCGGGGCGGTCCCCGTGGCGCCATGCCAGGGGTATTCCTGAACTTAGATGTGTGGGGGTACAATAGGCACACTTTGACGGTGTGTCAACACAAGACGCAATCTCTGATTACCGAAGAAGGTACCTCAGTTACCACGTTAGTAGTGAGATTTGTAGGACCAAGCCTACGAGATATTGGTCCGCTCTTCCGAGGCTTGTAATGGAACTCGATGGCCTACTGCGTCCACATCTTGCTCTCCCTGGCGTCTCGGCGTCTCTCTTGTTGATTTCCCATGCTTCTATCTGGTGTATTTCTTTAGGTGCCTCTACAGGATTAAATTTTAAAACCGAAGCCTTCTTTGGTTCTGAGTTAGTTTTCCGGTTGCTTCTTGCTGCTGCTGAATTAAAGTAGGGGACGCGTGCAGGTGTTATCTCCCATAAGATAATTCTGGCCTACGCGAGCCGTACCCGCGAGGCCTTGAAAACGATTTGCGGCGGGGGTGCTTCAGTTTCCAAGTGTATCACGTTCACTGCGCTTGAAGCTGGCCGCGTCTCTACAACGCGCTGACCAGCAATAGTTTTTGGCTGTCGAATTTTTCAATGTTATTGTGACAGTCGAGGTGGACAACATGGTTATAACAATTTATTTATTTATTTAGAAAATACTGCAGGCGAAGAATAGCCCAGGCAGGAGTGGGGGTGGTACAATACAAGAACATGACCAAAAAAGGAAACAAATACAGGTGGCACAAACTAACAGGGAAATACAACATATTACGGTACAAGTTCTAAGTCACTTCAAAAAAATTTTCAATACACCTTAACACGTTTCTAGATTCAAAAATGTGATGTGGTAGTTCGTTCCATTCTGTTATTGTGCGAGGAAAGGAAGAGTATTTGAAATTGTTAGTTCTAGCAAAGATAGGAATGAAGTTTCGGAAATGATATCGTCTAGTTGGACGCGAAGATAACGGGGAAAGAATGTTTGATAGGTCAAGTAGACTTTTTTTGCTGGATAGATAGAAAAAAAATTTAGTCTTGCTGTTTTCCTGCGACATTCTAAAGTTTGAATTTTGTTATCATGCATTAGTTCAGTTGGGGAATCAGACTGGCGCAATCGGTTGAAAATAAAACGGACGGCTAACCTTTGGAATTTCTCTAGATTGTTAATATCTTTTTTAGTATGCGGATCCCACACCTGACATGCATATTCCAAACCAGACCTGATTATTGTATTGTATGCTAGCAATTTAGAACTGGGGCGACAACTACTGAGTCTATGCCTTAGCATGCCTAACTTCCTACGTGCCGATGAACAAATCTTTTCAATGTGAGAAGACCAAGTTAGTTTGTTAGTGATTGTTACGCCAAGATATTTGTAACTTTCTGTTAGTAAAATGGGGGTTCTTTTTATAGTGAAAGGGGAAATAAACGGCTGTTTCGTGTTAGTGATACGCATGAACATAGTTTTGTCAGGGTTTACATTCATTCCCCAGCGGTCACACCACTCAGTTATGGCTTCGACAGATTGTTGCAGCATTATCTGATCATTTAAAGAATTAATTGGACGGAATAAAAACAATCATCAGCAAATAAGAGGATTTCTACACCTTGTTTAGCACATGTTGTAATATTATTAATATAAATAAGAAAAAGCAAAGGCCCAAGGACACTTCCCTGGGGAACACGGGAGTTAACAGGGAGAGGGTTAGAATAAACGCCGTTTATGTCAACAAACTTTGTACGTGAACTCAAATACGATGCAACCCATTTAACAATTGTAGAGGAAAAACCTATCAGATTAGGTTTGTGAATTAGTGTGGAGTGCGGTATCGAATCAAATGCCTTGCTGAAGTCAAGGAAAATTAAATCGGTTTGGCCTGATTTATCTACTACCGAAGAGAATGAATGTACACAAGAAATTAATTGGGTAGTTGTAGAAAGACCTTTACAGAAACCGTGTTGGAATGGCGATAGAACATTTCCCGCGTCTAGAAAATTTACCATGTAATTTGAGATTATGTGTTCCAGCAGTTTATAACACGTGCTTGTAAGGAATATCGGCATGTAGTTGGTTATGAGAAGATTATTTCCTATTTTAAGTACTGGTATTACTCGAGCGATGCGCCAACCTGCGGGTACAATGCCTTGTGATGAGGATAAGCGAAATATTATAACAAGAAAGCGGGAAAGAGATTCAGCGTAACGACGTAAAAATACATTTGGTATGTTGTCAGGACCACAAAAAGATTTTGTTTTAATGTTTAGAAGCATATGAAAGATACCCTCGAATGAAGTCGGGGTCGATTTCTGCGCAGTTTCCACTGTCATTATCGAACACGCATGGGTTTGAAAAAACAGAGTGAAAGTACGGGCGAATTCTTTCGCTATTTTTATCTCATCTCGAATAATGTGATCGCCGAGCAAAATGCAGGTTGCATTTTTTTGTTTATTAGTCTTTATGTGGCGTCAAAACTTGGCGGGATCGCTCTTAAGGAATCGCGGCAATTTTACTGAATAGAAAGCGTGCTTGATAGACCGTATTTTTTCTGAAGGGGTTCTTTTTATTTTTGAAACGAGGGACCCTGTGACTTTCGTTTTCTCATGCGCCTAATTTTCCGCGCTATATGAATAATTTCTCTTGTTATCCACGGATTTTTGGAGGGTTGTTTTTTAAGTTGGTTCGGGATGAAAGTTTCGAGGCAATAGCAACAGAGTGATAGGAAAGTACTCCAATATCAGTTGACATCAACACTGGTAAATCGATTAAAGGATAAATCAAGGTATTCAAGAATTGATTCATCATTTGCTTTACTAAAATTTTTAAACACTCTTTTCTTTATAGGGATTTTTTCAGGTTGACTGACTACAATGCATGTAAAGAGAACTAGCTTGTGGTCAGACAGAACATTATCAACAGATACATGTACATCAGAAAGGCATTTGCTGTGTAATACAAGGGTCAAGAATCGATGCTGTCTGCTCCTGTATGCGTGTAGGCATGCTCACTGCATGGTCCAGATCACACGCCAACACAATATCAAAGACAATCTGATCACTGGAACATGAGAAACTTAATTTGGACCAAATAATGTTCGGTATAATAAAATCCCCAGCAAATATAAGACGGCATTCAGAGTATTTGACAGAAAAGTTGTAGAGTTTGCTAAGAAAATCGGCATCAGAAGAAGGGGGGCGATAAACGGCAATTAAAATAAAGGAACTTCCAAAGATGTTTAATTCAGACATAAGCTTTCATGCTCTTCTATTTGTTCTAAGGGGTAACGGTTACGTGGGCGCTAAAAATGACAGCGACGCCTCCTCCATGTGTCGACCTATCTTTTCTGTATATTTTAAAATTTTGAGGAACAATCATCGATGCCTTCGTGAAGCCAAGTTTCCGTGACTACGGTGATGTGGGGGCAGTATGTGAACAGTGTATTTTCGAGTTCAATCATTTTATTAGAAATGCTTCGGGCGATGATATTAATAAGGCGCAAGGTTTTATTTAGCCGACAAGCATTCGGTCATGGTGTTTCTTCGGGCTGCAATGTAGTTACTAAATTAGGAGGAGTGATCGTTTGAACTTTCACGCGCGTGTTACTGCTGTCATCCCACATATACGGGTCGTCATCGATCCGCAGCTTATCATGGAAGAGAAACGGTTTCTTTCCGTTCGCTTTATCTAGGCACTGTCCCATAAAAGTTTACGCTTACGGAGCGTGCAGTGAGAGTAATCATTTTGAATAAACACATCGGTACCTTTAAGCTTCTTCGCGTTCTTTTGTATTTCTTGCTTTTCATTATAATCCTGTAAGTACAAATTTACGGGACGGTTGCCAGCTTTTTTTCCAAGTCTATGTATGCGGCAAATTGAACTGCATTTAACTTGAAGTTTTTTCCCGAACAGTTCGTTCACTGCCTCATTCTTTAGGTCATCTTCCGTTTCATTTACTTTTTCCGCGAGGCCATATATGACTAGATTAGAACGGCGGCTACGGTCTTAGATATCGGCAAGCTTTTCTGACGTGTCAGCTACGGAAGATTTTATTTGGTTTAAATTTGAATCAACCTGATCAATTTTACTTGTTGATTGCGTCATTACTGTGACAAGGTTTTCGAGTTAAGAAATTTTACGGATATTAATGCAAGCACATTCTTTTGGGATGTCTGTTCGCTCTTCAACTCAGTTATATTTTTCAAGATGACTTTTCGAGTGAAACGCTCAAACA
Organism: Haemaphysalis longicornis; assembly: GCA_013339765.2. NCBI lineage: Eukaryota > Metazoa > Arthropoda > Arachnida > Ixodida > Ixodidae > Haemaphysalis > Haemaphysalis longicornis. The sequence goes on along the minus strand of CM023450.1, from coordinate 164,051,513 downwards.
AAGAAGAAAGCTTCTCCCACAACAGAAACGTGCCAGTGATGATGTCAGCGCATAAACAAGCGCATGTAGAACTTGGTTTTGCGTGAATCTCAACCTGTGCTCTTGATTCAGTATTTTTATATACCCGTGTAAAGGCTTCATTTATCAGGTGTCCCTTTCACAGGCCGGCGGGGTTCCTATATTCGGCTGTGCTAAAGTTCGTATTTCGGGGTGCTTCAGGATTGGTCATCTTAGCTGCCAATTTGGGGTTTTCTATATTAGGCTTGGTTACCCTTGGGTAAAAAGCGCTTCCTTGTCTTCACCATGCCGTTCGGTTATCACAATAGGAGGCAGTTAAAAAACAATCCAAACCCTGTCTAACAGACCGTCTTTCCATACTTTCGTTATCATGCTCTTCACTTTCGGCTGGGCCCCCTAAAGCTTTGTTGCCCGACCCATGTCCCCACTAAGAAGCAACGCTAAGCAGTCTATCAAACTCTCAAACAAGAATACAGCAAACTCCCATCACGGCGAACTCAAAGGAACCGTGAACATTTGTTAGAGTTATTTCAAGTTTGTCTTATATCGACGATATTTGCCTTGTGCACATTACATGACAGCAGCAATGTTTGTCTTAATTGAAGTCGCTGTAACCAGAGTCTATTGTACTTGTACACTTCTCTACGTTTTCTGTGTTTAAAATACTTTGACACAATATTCCTAGAGTGTCAAATAGCTGATGAAGAACAATCAGGGGGTGGCAAACTGCATCTCATAACGCGAGTGTTCGCTTGCTTGGTTTTCTACAGATTCTCTAGCGGAGGATGAGTGGTCTTTACAGTATGTTGCTGTAAACAAGTTCGACTAATCCCCACGACTAATCACAAGTTCGACTAATCGCCACGACAAGTTCGACTAATCCCCTCCTCTTCGCTATGCAGGCGCCCGCAAGCAATCTCGTGCTTGTGTTCGCCCGCTTCTTCTCTTGGCCTCGTCGGACTGGTGCAGGGGCGAACGCTTTCCCGTCTTTCGCCGCCACCGCGCGTCCTCGGCCGCTGCTTCCCCGCCTCCCCGACGCCGCCATTCCACTGTCGGCGCTACCGGTGCCCCGGGCAACAGTACGGACGACCATCAGAAATGCGCCACCGTCTTCAACGTTCACTGATGGGACAGCTATAAAGGAGCGTCGACACCGCACGGCTCCCTGCGGGCTCGGTGGCTTCGCGACGACAAGTTCGACTAATCCCCTCCCCTTCGCTATGCAGGTGCGTAAACCATATGCCCTTCTAGCTAAAAGATCGAGCAATTACTTTTTGGTTGAGCTGCCGAGCCCACAGTGTTGCCTTGTTGTTGCCGTCGAGTGCTGTCATGCAATTTACGAGTTGCTTTTAATGTAGTCGGGAGACGTCGAAACCAACCCAGGTCCTGATCTTTCCGAAACTTTTAACAAACCTAAGAACATCGCTGACGCAATCAGAGCAGTGACGAAGGAGCGGTTGGCGGACGACCTGTCTGATGTGTACTTGTATATCCGCAGTGTTTTTGTATCCTTGCTGTTACTCTGTGGAGATGTTGAACAAAAATCCGGCCCTACCATTAAAAAATGGTTTTAGCAGCTCCTGGATGGTCAGAGGAGGTGTGACAAGGTACTATACGCTATCGAAGAGAAACTTAAACAAGTGGAAGCCAGTGTGTTAGAGGTCAAAGAATTTGGCCCAGAAATAGCAACCCTCGAAAAAACCATCCAGAATCTCGAAAAAAATTAGTCGAATTAGATGGTAGGAGCAGGCGAAACAATCTGATCGTATATGGTGTGGAGGGAAAAATTGACCAATCAGTGGAATCGCTTACTAACGAAGTGGTGGACAATGTCTTTTCTACGGTGCTACAAGCAAAGGTATCCTCAGTCGAGCGCATTCACGACTAGGACAAAACCTACCAATTAACAGGAGGCCAGTTATACTAAAAACTGATGGACCACAGAGAAAAAACGTCGGTACTCAAGAACTGCTCCAAACTTAAAGACACAAACATATCGGTATCTGAATATTTTACTCCAGTCACGAGACAAATTAGGAAGCAGCTGTGGAACAGCGCTGCTGAAATGCGTGACGTTCACGACGATCCTCCGCCAGAGGAAAAAGATGAGAATGCCCACATCCCGTGGATAGACGTTACAAGCCGGTCGCAACGCTACAAGTTGCCACAGCTCCCTTCCACGACGCCGCTAAAACCGGCCCTCCGCCAAGGCCACGTGGCGCGCAAGCCGAAAACCCTACCGCTTCCCGCTGACGACTACAAGCTGGCAATCCGTCCAAGAAACGGCCTCCAGCTGAGTAAGGTGAGCCCTATGGACCTGACGAAAGCTATCGCACGCGAAACCAATCTCCAATGTGGCATTGCGGAGATAAAGATCCGCATCGATGAAGAACAGAACGTTGTCATCGTAAGCACTCCATCGCCGGCGACCGCTGCAGCGCTTAACTCTATCAAGAAACTCACGAGTGACAATAACACCTTCGAAGTTTCGTCCTACGGCGTTTCTGCGGACAACTTATGCAAGGGCGTTATCTACAACATCGGATTGAATTACACCCCCAAGGAAGTCCAAGAAGCCATTGTGGCTCGAACCACGAACTTCTCACCTGCAGAAGGATAGGGAACACCGGCACCTTCCTGCTCACGTTCAAAGGCAAGAAGGTACCGTTCAGCATCTATGTCACTGGAGTAATAACGAGATGCTACCTGTACAAGAGCACGGTAGCATACTGCGACACTTGCCACCAAGGGGGCCACAGAGCCGACGTGTGTCCCAGCCCACCGAAAACGCCCAAGTGCAAGACATGCGGATCCCCGTTGACAAGCAACCAACATGACTGCCACCCAAAGTGTCTTCTCTGCAGTGGCGCCCACACCACAGCGTCTAAGGCATGCCCACAGCGGTTCCGGCCCCCGGTGAATCGGCGGAACCAACTGGGGAATAGCCAGCCCCCCCGTTCGGGCCACTCCAGGTCCCCGTCTCCATGACCAAGGAGAAACCAGGACCGCTCCCGCTCCAGATCCCAAACGCGGAGAGGTGGCTCCAAAGGACCGGACAGGGGTTCGAGTGGCTGCAGGCTGCGCTCGGAGTCCAAGTCGCGGGGCCTCCTCCCGAGGCCGTTCCCCAAGGCGCCACGAGAGGAAACCGAGAAGGCTCCCAAAACTCCCAGGACATCGCTGCATCGGGTGAGCTGGGCAAAAATTGTCGATCCCAAAGCTCATAACTCCCTCACACCAACAGAGAAACGTTTGCTAGAAGAAAATGGCAATGCTTAGGGAGGAGATAGCAGCCATGCGCGCAGACATGGCTGGCAATAAAGGAAGAGTTAAACAACTACCGGAAAGCGTCCAGCTCTGTAAACCACACAAATGCCTCCCCAGAACAAGCGCAATCGCGCCATGAACACACCGCCACAACCAGCCGAAGAACCCCTACAGCCGAACAACCTATTGGCAGCCAGACAATAACTCGAACATTATCTTCCTACAGTGCGCAATGGAAAGAGCAGGCACAGGTAAACGTGGCGCGTGCTATCAACGCCATGCAAGCAGCCCAAAGTGCGCAAAGCCTTCAGATTATGGAAACACTGAAACAAATAACTTCCCACCTAACGAGGTTAGAGGGACGGGTGCAGGTTCTTGAGGAAGCCGACTTCAATACCCGAACCAGGAAGACCACCAAAACAGATAACGCCAACCCCACATGTCTCTCCTCACCCATGAATCAAGATGGACCTTCATCCACCCAGTAATAAATTGTCTCACGGACGAGGAATAAGTATATGGCAGTGGAACTGCGGAGGTTTCAAAAACAAATATGGATCACTCTCCCAATACACCTCCTCTTCCACGACGATACCAGCAATTATAGCTCTGCAAGAAAGCAGATTACACCAGTTCGCCTTCCAGGATACATAACGTACGAAACAGGCATCAGACAAAAGCCTGCAACACTCTGGTCAGAAAACGATACGTGGCGATTCAACACCCACTTAAGCAGTCCGAAGAAATTTGCATTCTACTTGAATAATACCACACGACAACAAGAAGGCCCGCTCGCTGTACGTTTTAAATGTGTATTGCAGGCCTAAAAGCTCCCTACTTATTCTTCAGCAAGTAATTGACCAAGCGACTTTCAAAGCAGTCAACAAGCCGTTTGTCATTACGGGGATTTCAACGCTGCTCACCATCTGTGGGGATCCGCATACACCACCCCAGAGGCACTAGACTACACTCGCTGATAGAATCTCAAGACCATCACGATTGCACAGACCACAGTAGGCCTACCCGCATTGGCAAAAGCGTCTCCCAGAGACACAGCTCCCGATCTGACTTTTACGAAAAACATTCCTCAAGTTCAATGGATTCACACGGGCGAATATCAGGCAGCGATCACGCCATTCTAATCTACCACTGTAATAGGATCGGAATACAAAGCAGTAATAGGTCGGGCTCGCCTCACAGACTGGACGAAGCCAGAGAGGAACGGAGTCAACCGCTCACCAGCCTAAGAACCCCAAGTCGAAATCTCTTTACAACGACTGGATCAAACAACTTCATAAGGATTTCCTTGCACACACCAAAATAATAAAGACAACCACAGCCACGCCGTGCATCGACTCTCATTTACTGCACATCTGAGAGAAGCTGGGGATAGTTTGCAGCGGAGATGGAAGCGGCATAGACAAATCGAACCATTACGAAAACGGATCGCACAGTCAACACAAGAAGCTGCGAAGTACGCCCACTCTCTCTGCAGGAAAACTGGCTTTCTCTATGCGATGTTCTTCGCGGGACCCTCACCACTGCAAAAAACATGGAAGCTCCTCCGCTTCTTGATCAACTCCTCAGCTAGCAGAACAGAGTCCAACACAGCAGGCTAAAAAGTCATACACCAATTTCCTGGAGACATGGAAGACCTGCTCACCAGCCCTCAAGAACAGGTATCTCCAGACACACCCAACAGAACCTCTACCACCATATTCAGGAGCACCAATCAAGGCGCTTGACGAAGACATCCAACTGCACGAAGTGACCGCCGTCATACAGACTTTGAGAAGACACACAGCTCCAGGAATGGATCACATATCTAATAGGATGCTTGTTAACCTTGACGACCCGTCGCTCTTGGAGCTCACCAATTACTCAATAATATCTGGAAGGAAGGAACAATACCTGAGGACTGGAAGACCGCGGAAGTTCGGCTGATCCCGAACCAGGAAAACCACCGCAGTATAGAGAACCTCCGGCCCATATCTCTTACTTCGTGCATAGGAAAACTCCTCGAGCATATCGTCTTTAAAAGACTTCAATCCTTTCTGGAAGACACGGGAAAACTGCCCCCAGATATGGTGGGTTTCCGACCACATTTATCAACGCAGGATATACTGCTCTAGTTCAAAGAAGAAGCAATGAGACCCGCACTCGTAACTCCCCGAGGGCTATATGGGCAGTGATTTAAGGGCGCTTTCGATAATGTAAAACACACGGCCTATCCTGGCGAAGCTGAACACCCTGGACTGCGGAGTCAAGACCTACCAGTATGTCAAGTCTTTCTTCACAGATCGGAAAGCCATACTCAAAGTAGGGGACCACACCACTGACCCCTTTCCAATAGGAGGACGTGGAACTCCTCAGGGGTCTGTACTATCTCCCCTCCTCTTTAACATTTCTCTAACAGGACTCCCTGCACTAAATTCTATTCAGGGTAAAAATCATGGGTCTCTACGCGGACGTCATTACCATCTGGTCCACCACAGTTCAGTGGGAAGCAATGGAGGAGCGCCTACAGGAAGCAGCGGACGTAGTAAATGGCTACCGCAAGGTCATGCGGGCTGAGCTGCGCCCCTCAAAAATGCGAACTATTGCTCGTGTCTCCAACTAAACAGAAAGCTTCCAGGGACAACCCACCATCGCCATACACATAGATGGGCACAGTATCACCCCTGCTCAAAGCATCAAGATAATGGGCATCACCTTTCAGGCGGACAAGAAAAATATCAGAACAATCAACAAGATCAAGACCATGACGGAGCAAGTCACATACATGCTCAAGCGCATAACAACTAAGGCAAGGGGCATGGGTGAATCCGATACACTCCGACTCGTACACGGCGTTCGTCATCTCGAGGATCACTTACGCAATACCCTATCCTCTGCTCTCAACAACGGAATTGAAGAAACTGCGACACCATTATACGAAAAAGCCTAACAAGCAGGCTCTGAGCCTACCAGTCAGCACCTCGACAGACAAACTGCTTCGTCTCGGACTCACAATACAGCTGAATGAACTCATAGAGGCACATCTATCCTACCACAGGGCAAGATTAGGCACTACAGAAACCGGCAGATCCAACCTTTCGAGTCTTAGACTATCGATTCCGCTTCAACACCCAACACCCCAAGTCACAAACATCCCGCATGATATCAGGCGCCACATTACAGTACCTGTGCTACCACGAAACATGCACCCAGTGCATCACGCCGACCGCAGAGAAGCAAGAGCCCGTGCTATCTCAAAGCGGTATGGAAGCCATCCTGCGGTGCGTACACGGACGCGGCCCTCTATCCCGGAAGGCGGGCCTCAGTATAAACAGTTATTTATAGGCCAAGAGCACCGCACCAGCGTATCACATGGACCGAGCCAACCCTCTACTCGCCGAGGAAGCGGCCATTGCCTTGGCGCTTACCCAAACTCAGGTTGAGACCGTATTTACTGACTCTCAACAGGCTTGTCGCAACTTTTCCAGCGGGAGAATACATAAAACTGCACTTAAAATACTTCAACAGAAGCCACTAAGAAGACCCGCCAAGATAATCTGGGCGCCTGCGCACACTGGATTCTCAGGGAACGAGATGGCCCATATCACAGCTCGAGAATTGACCGGCCGAGCACCTGAAGAAGATCTGCGTCCGCTTCCTCTAGTCTTGTTTCATGAGATTACCACGCACTATCGATTACAAAGACAAGCGTACGCCCCACCGCACAAACAACTACCCAAGGGTCAAGATAGAATACTTCGTGCCCGGCAAACTAATACTTACCCCCACCCTAGCAGAAACCACTACATAGCCCCCACCCTGTATCCCCGTTTGTGCCGCTTCTGCGGGGAGTTTGGAACACTCTTTCACATGGTCGGCGGCTGTACACAAAGCTAACTTGACCCGCCCAATCCCTTCCACACCTATGAGCTTTGGGAGAGCGCCTTGGCCAGCTCTTCTCTCGACGTCCAGAACAAGTTGGTGGAGAGGGCAGAAGACGCGGCCCGTGCCAATGGACTCCTGGAATAAAGAGGCCACCCTAAGGACTCTTTAATAAGAAAGAATAAACATGTTTAGTCTCTCTCTCTCTCTCTCTCTCCGGAAAACTGGTGCAAAAGTCCAGCTTGTTTACGACAAGATAAAGATTGACAAGGACGTCTTTTAGTGGGACAACGTTCAAATGAAAAGAGTACCTGTAGCACATAGTAGTAGCACATTGCAACAGCCGCAGTGACCAACAGTCAAGCCCAAAAGGTCTTTCCGATGCCTTAATATCAACACCCACAGTATAATCAACAAACGTTCGGTATTAGAGAGTGTCATTCTAGCTTACAAACCTCACGTTCTATTTTAACGGAAACTTGGCTACATCCGGACATTTCTGATTCTGAAATCTTGCCTCTAGGCTATAATATTATCAGAAGAGATAGAAACCGTCATAGGCGTGGTGTAGCCATGATGTTTAAGAACACCTTGCGGTTGTCGAGATTACCAGACATAACAGGAATTGAAAGCGTAGTAGCTAAAATGTTTCCAGACGAACAGAACTTGGTAATCGGCGCTTTCTACCGCCCTCCTAACAGTGACAGTGCATTCGACGAGAAGGTTAATGAGTTTCTATATACGTACAGAAATCATTCCTCTAATCTTGTGCTGGCAGGTGATTTCAATTTTGCATCGGTTAGCTGGGAACACGATTTCCCAAAGGCTCTATCATCTTCATCAGAATCTTTTGTTGACCTAGTGCTTCTACATGATCTATCTCAACTTGTCAAGCTTCCCACATGTGTTCAAAACGGCGCGGAATCTACGCCTGATCTTTTTATTGTTAACGGTGGCATACGTAATCAAAACCCGAAAGTGCAAGTTTTTGAATGCGTATCAGACCAAAAAATAGTATGTTTAACCCTTGAAACCAACTCTGTAGTACCGCCGAAAAAAAAACACCGTCATTCCTGTTTTCGCGCGTGCTAGTGATGTTGACGTGCTAGATGTTCTTGAGAGTTCTTTTTCGTCAATCCGACGTATACTCAGTTGACCAGGCGTGGTGCTACTTTAAAAATGTTGTATTTAGGTGTATTAATGCGTTTATTCCGTTCAAAACGAAAGTGCATCGGAGCTCAAATCCATGGTTCAATAAGGAAATCGCACGCACCTCGCGCAAACTGAAGAAGGCAAGAAAACAATTTAAACGATCGTCAACAACTTCCAATAGCAACAAAATTTGTAGCCTTCGCATGCTTTTAAACGAGAGTATTAAGAAAGCTAAAGAACACTACCAACGGGTCACATTACCAGAATTTTTAACTTCCTCCCCTGCTAAGCTTTGGCGGCATTTCTCAACAAAACAAAGGGCTGTGCCAAATCTTTGAGTGAACACAGTTCCGATCGGAGATAGGCAGCGCATTTGTGAAACCTTGAATGATTACTTCTGTACAGTGTTCACCATTGACGATAACGTTGCACCGATATTTCGTCCCTCTGTTGTTTCCCCGCCTATTGATGATGTGTATATTCATGAAGAAGGCATCTTTTCACTTCTTCTTAACTTGGACATAAAGAAGACGCCTGGAATTGACGCAATTCCTAATGCATTTCTAGTCAGGTATGCCGAGTGGTGCTCTAAAAATCTCTGTTTACTTTTTAATATATCTTTTATGCGCGGAACTGCCGAAGGACTGGAAGTATCCAAAAATCACCGCTATTCCTAAAAACAAAATGAGGCACTACCCAGTTTCTACGGGCCTATATCATTGCTTTCTACTTGCGCCAAAGTACTAGAGCATATTATTTTCAAGCACATCGCCGTTCACCTAGAACGCAATAATATGCTTGACAACCGACAGCATGGCTTCCGCAAGAACTTTTCCACGGTAACACAGCTGCTGAAAACCTTTCATGACCTCGCATCAGCCATAGAGAGGCAACGGCAAGTTGACATCATTTACCTCGATTTTGAAAAGGCATTTAATCGTGTTCCGCATCCTAAACGTCTTTTGAAATTAAAACCATTCTACAAAACGATTCATTACTTTCGTGGTTAGAAGCATATCTCTCATATCGGGAACAAGGCGTTTATATTGACGACGTAACTTCCAAATCTGCTGCAGTTCAATCTGGAGTCCCTCAAGGATCCGTGTTATGGCCTCTTTTGTTTCTAGTTTTCATTAACGATATCGCTAGCAACGTACCAATACAAGTTAAGGTATTTGCCGATGATTGTGTAGTAAACCATGAAATTGAATCTGCTAACGATCAAGAAATTTTAAACATGTCACTGAACAATATACAGGAATGGTGCCTGAAGTGACATGTCTATTGATTAAAAAAAAACTTTCAATGACTATAACCCGTAAAAAACATCCACTGAATTTTCTATATCATGTCGGTAATTGCTATTTAGACGCAGTGTCCAGTTACAAATATTTAGGTGTTGTTTTTACTTCTGATTTACGGTGGAATGAGCATACGTCGTATATGACAAACAAGGCAATAAAAAAGCTCGGATATTTAAGACGAACATTGGGAAATTCAACGAAGGAAGTGAAATTACTAGCCTACAAAACATACATTAGACCCGTACTAGAATATGCCGCGCCGGTATGGGACCCGTACACGTGAACGAACATTGACAAACTAGAAAGAGTACAGGGAAAAGCCGTCAGATTTATTTTTAATTCTTATGGCAGGCGCGTATCCCCATCGAGTATCCTTCAGATCGCAAACTTAGAAAAATTAGAAACGCGACGTCACCGGGACAGGCTAAAGTTGTTCTATTTAATATACCATGAAAAACTTGGCATAGACAAAGCAAACTACCTCACAATGACCGATCGCCGCCCGACGCGTTCAAATCACACGAAAAAAGTTACAGATTTTTCTTGTCGCACAGACGTATTTAAACATTCCTTCTTTCCTCAAACAGTCGCTAGTTGGAATTCCCTACCTCAGAGTACGGTCGAATGCCCTACTGTGGATATATTCATGAAAAGCCTCTCTATTTAAGTAGCTGTCTCATTGTTCTCGTCTTACTTCTTCCTTTATGGTATATTTAATACTGCTGCGTGCTAATCGCTCCTTCTGACTTTCATGTTCTCTGTGCCGTAGTGGTTTCTTGTCTGTAAACGGTGCCTTTCAAAACAGTTGTGCGCGTCCGTATCGTGTTCTCTGTTGTGTAAACATTGTTGCCGTTTTTTTTTTTTTTTTTTGTTTTTGTTTTCTTCCTCAGCGAAGTATAAACGTTTTTCTCCGAGTACATTTTCCTTTTTTAAGTTATTCCTTGTATAGCAATTTTTGTCATCGTGCCGTGTTTTTCTAATTGCAAATAGTTGTTATCGGCTCACTTTTCTGCTGTGGTGCGTTAAGTGTCATGCGCGTAACATTTCTGTGCAGGTATGAGCTTTCTCTGTTGTGTTTTCTTTTGTTTTCTTTTGTTCTTTGACAAATGTTTTCAATGAATGTCGTGTTATTTTTTCTTTGCTGCATTAATAAGTACCGAGTTAACTATTGCATCCTTGTGAATGTAAACATGTAATCCCACCCTGCCCAAGACATGGCTCTCAGGCTTGCAGTATTCAATAAATAAAAAAATAAATAAATAAATAAATAAATAAATAAATAAATAAATAAATAAATAAATAAATAAATAAATAAATAAATAAATAAATAAATAAAATGATCGAATTACATGCTCCTCATACAAAGGCTAAGGCTGATTTTCGAAAGTTCAACCTTTCTGCGCAGCTTAATTTTGCTTTTTACTGGAGAAAACACGGCATGTTACTTCCCTGAATTCTTCTGCAAGTTTACAGCTCCTAAAGCCTTTTTATAACTGCCTCTTTTTTTACGGCATTCTTGATTCCCACACGGTGGGTGCCAGCAACACGAGTTGGCTGGGAATTCGCGTTTTTAGAGTCTCAGCTACTACTTTAGATGTTGGTGTCAAAGTTACTAAGTTACTAGCGCAAATCCAAGGGAGATTTATTGGCGGGATGCCTTTTCTGCATAATTAGGTTTTTAAGGCTTACAAAACCTGCAAATGGCGCAAACTATTTTTCTTTAGTTCTTTATCCCAGGCTTGTGCACCTATATCCAAAATATAATAGTTTGGAGCGATCTTGCCCTCATCCAAATTGGGTCCCCGAAAAGTGACAGCTGAAATAACCAGTTCGGGTTTTTAGGGCTTTACTGTGAGAGTAGGTTCTCGGAGCATCGGGAAGAGAGCCTCGTTTGCCTCAGCGTGATTTTTGTAAGTGTAGGTTACCACAGAAGTGTCTATTGAATTTTTGAACATGTGGCCTCCCCCGAAGTACTAGTCCGGCGGTAAACGTCGGCTGCAGCGTAAACCTAGTTGCTTTTTAGTGTAGCCGCTGTGGCTTCAAATATACAAAAATGAGCCTAGACTAAAACATCCATATGAGAATCTAAACGCTGAACGGTACTCTGATCCCTCCTTTAGGAAGACCTGACAGTATCCTTTTATTACCCCTTACTTCCGACCAAACCTCTTCATCACAAATTTAGCACAACCTATGATCTCTCTAGGTATATCTTACCGATCAGAGGTCAAGATGCTCTTAGTGCTTTAAAGTTGACGCGCAGACTAAATGTGCTATCAGCTTATCTAGAGCAACTTCTTAGTGGGGAAAAGCAAGCGACTAAGCTTGATACAACTAACCTGGAAGGCTCGCCCATTATTTTGCCATGAGCCTCGACCGGAAGCGAAAGATGGACAAGGCAATCGTTGGCGATTAACAAATACACCGTTTATGGCACTCAACTGAAATTTCTAGACCCCACTCATCGATGACAGTCGGCAGAAAGCGAAACTTCAGTCGTGTTTGCACACTGACATCACCACCGGCCTCTTTTTGCCGCATCCATAGCTGTCCTCGTCGTCGGAACTGTCGCCGGAAACGGTTGTAACAAAGTGACCCAAGTAGATTGTAACATTCAAATTCGGGGTTTCCACAGCTAAGGCGCTCTTGGTGGCCAATATGAAGTTTAGTCGTCAGAAGCTCCGAGCGCTGTGAACGCGATACAAACATTAACTAGGTCTTCCCGCTGCTAATCCCTTTCTGGCGCTGCGGGCGCAAAATGCGGACGCAAGCGTGACATGGTACAACTTCCCCGGATCACTCTTTGCCCAGCCGACTTTCAGGCACCGCGCTGTGGTATACGGACACCGGCGTTATCTTGGGTAACTTAACACCCAGCTGGGCGCCCATCCAGACAAAACCATGTGCAGCAGGACCTTCCATCCTCGTACAATCAGTAGAAAAGCCAAAGAAATTTCGCCTTCGAACACGCTAAGTTAACTAAAAAACAAACAAAACCCCACAAAACCACATAAAAGAAACTATGACACAAACTTCTTTGTAGGTGATTCTGATAAAACGTGACTTTTACCCTTTTCTGCACCCACACGTTCTAGTAGGCGCTTGTGTACTGACAGTAGCCGGAAGTTCCTAAATGTGGACAAATCCACAGGGAACCAATTATAACAGCAGACGAATAACCCAAAATGCGTTACACCCGTTGGTACATTGGCACGCGCGGGCATTGCCGGTGACAACCGTATATTGACGGTGTTGCGATCCTGAACTACTACCCTCTTTATATGATATAGCTGGGCCAACGACGCCTTACTCAGCAGTGAACACAGGCTAAAAAATACGGTTATGTCGCCTGAAATCACGACGGTGAGCACGTTATCGTTGTTCTTCAGCAATAGAATGAATACATGCGCTCACACGCGACAGCCGAACTTGTCGAACTTGCTCGCCGAACTTGCCCTTCAAGGCGCAGGATACAGGGCAAGAGCTATTTTCTTAGCTATTTTTTCTGCACGAACAAGAGAAAATTAGAAGGGGTTAGTCTGCTTATAAACACTAAAGCTTGTTTTGTTCGAGTGAAAAAAAACGTTATGGCAGTTTCCTGCATTATGATAAATTAGACGACTTTAAAATACGACCAGCCAACAAAAATTTAGTACCATGAACTCGACGGTGCAATGAAAAAGTTTTTTAACAAGGGGTATTTATGGCGACACCAGCCTACCATACGAATATAACTAAATACTTCGCAGCCAAAGTACCTCATTACGGTAAAAAAGTGCGCGATGATTCATAGCTTCAACAATTTGCTCTCCCTTTCTCAGTATCAAAGTTTAAACGTAATGAAGGAGAATTTTCAAAATATCCACATTTGTTTTCCGCATCGATTTTACTCGAGGTCTATTATTTTTAAAAGGTGAAATTTCTTTAACCCTTACACTCAGAGCAAAACCAGTGCAGTACGAAAGAACTTTTATGCCACTAATAAAACCCGTTGTTACCCTGCCCGAAGTTTTGCATTGTGTAGAGTTCATGAGGTTAAAAATAAAGTGTCTTTACTGTGTTTATGAACGGGCAATGTGAAGCAATAGGTATGTTCTTTTCAAGTTAAGTATACTTTTTTCAGGGTCTTAAGGTTATTGTCATAAAGTGAAGGCATTAGCTACTGCCGACTGAGGCCTTACCTGAGCTGAATCTTTGATTCACCCTTTCTTACTTACTTACTTACTTACTTTACTTTACTTTCACTTGAATCACCGTTTCTTTTTAATGCCGTCATGAAGGACCTTCCTACCTTGCTCCTTTTCGCGGCTGGGATGTGTGTAACTTGTCTGACACACAAGCACACTTACAACTCAATATATGATTCCTGGCGCCTTTATTTCGCAGCGACTTCCGACGTGCCCTTTACATGACGTCCAAATGAAACAAGCTGGGTTCGCTGCGGTCCTGTCGCAGCGGTGTAAGCGGGGAAATTTTTGGACTCCTTTTAAAGCAAACGCTTGAAGAGGTTATAGTAAATAGCAAAAAAAAAGAGGCTTTCGGGACGCGGCCTCAGCTGGGAAAAAAATGAGTCCATCTGTGTCGACATTTGTTCCCGTTATATAGAGTTCTCTTTGGAAAAGCCATTCCAGCAAAAGATTGTCAAAACTCAATGTTTCCCAAAGAAAAATACTGAAGCGGCAATTGAAAAAATGATTTGAAGTGCTTACCCGGCGTTGCCAGATTCTCGGAAGGAAAAGTTGCAGGGAAATTTTCAAAAGTCCCCAAGAAGTCGCGACCTCTAAGTGAGTAATCGAAAAGGAGCCACAAAAGTCGCCATTTTGTGCACCGATATGATAGTAAGTACTTTTGGATAGCCTTTGCGGAAAGAAATGCAGAAATTCCTGGAAGTAATAAACAATATCTTACATTTTATGCGTTTGCTATGGTGCAAGAAAGCGACAGCGGTTGACGATACGGGGTACAAAAGAAGATAAAATAGGGAGTTTCGGTATGCATTCTCAGAATATGAATGGCGTAGAACGGCGTTCGCCGCACGCAATGTTTTTCCACTTTCGCAGCATCTTTGCATTCCCGTGCCTATTACACATCGCCATACACACTTCCCAGCACCCAGCATGAAATTCAGAGGAACCCTGCCACACTTTTTCCACTTTTTTTGAAACCTTAAATCCTTGAAGAACGTAGTCATGCAACACACCCAATACTTAGATTAGCGGGCCGCAAAGCACCGCAGCCAAACAATATTCCTTTATGCCCATCAGACAACTGGGAAACTCGCTCAAAAGGTTTTTTTCTCTCTCCCGGGCCTGACGTTCTTCGACGGCTCGAGTTACGTCACTAAGCCTATGTAGCAGCATTTGGCCAGTTTTCCTTCAGTTGCAGCAATGAATGCATTTCAACGGCAACTTAAAAAATCCCGCCATCTCCACGAAGTGAATGATGATAAGAGGGGCGAAGCTAAAATGGTTATCTGTAAAACCGTGAAAACGTCGCCCGCACATCATATAAAGACTCGTCAAGTCAAGCTTACCACCGCACCATTTACAAGTCCGTCGACGACGTCGATGTTTGTGGTGAATATGTAGGGCTAGTTTGGGACGATGAGAATCTCCATGAGTAAGTTGGCGAATTGGGTGTGTGATATTTTTTTAGCCACCTTTGCCGTCGCCTTCTGCAGACCGTCTTGTGTCGCGTACCCCACGATAGGTGTCTTGAGCTCGCAGGCGACGAACGACAACCTCTTCTTCTTCCTCTCCGCCTTGTTGGGTAGCAACGAACCCGTTGAACGTTTTGACCTCTTCGACCAATCTGTGGTTGGCCGATCCCTAGGGCGATCCTGCCACAATCATCATTAATGTGCCCAGATACAGCAGCAACGAGGGACGGGACAGGGCCCGAGCAACAGGAGCTTCGCCCTTAAAAAGCCATAAAAACAAAGCAGAAATGGAAGGCGTATCTGGTACAACGAGCAAATCACGCAGTTCCGCTGCGTGCTGGCGATAACTATAGCTTTCGCAGTGTTTGGCAGACGCGAAAAAAAGAGTGAAAGCGCTTATCTAAATTGTTGCAGGGTCCCTTTAAACCTGCTGAAAATTATCGAACCATTACATTTCAAACCAATGGCGTTGCTTGACGGCTTTGGCGCTGTTCATTCGACGTCAAATGCCAGATAAAAATAGATCAGGCAAATTTTCATTTCAGTCGGCAAGTAGCGCTGTACAGTGGGTTTTTTGAGAGACTCATTCGTTGTGCTAGACTTTGGGAAACTACCGCCATCTGCCTAACAGTTTGTTCTGGTCTGTATGTTCAGTATCGACGGTTCAAATGCACTTAAAGGTCTGGTTCTGGAACGTAAGGCGTTGGAAAGACCCAGAAATATGTAAAATGAATATTGCTCAAAGGTTCTATAAAGTAGCCAAGTGGCCGCACTAAAATTTCCGTGGCGACCAGTTTCAGAAAGCCGACCAAAACAACTATTTGTGCTTCCATCTTGCAGCTCCATTCCCACCATCTCCCTCTTCGTTAGTTCTACGAAGAGCTTGTAAGGTTTGCGCGACAGTTATTAAGTTATGGAAAAAATAGCAAATTTTTCCGGATTTTAACAGTTCGATGCATTATAGAACGTATTCTAAAGAAGTGGAAATCCACTAAGCCTTTTTGTCTGTACCTAAATCGACCTTTTACAACAGAGCCTCTTGGCTACGAGTTTTCGCGATTAAGAGCGAACTGCTTCGCCGTTGCCCTGTGCGCGCGTATTACAATTTGGTGCACTCCAGTGAAATTTTGCGAGACCGCGGAGCCATCGAATCAAACACATTTCAATAAGCAGGAGACTCGCTGGTGCGCATCCAGGAGACACCGATGAGTCAGGGACAGCAGCGTAGCAGCTGCAGGAACCGGCGAAATCCAGTTCAAGCGAAGCGGGTTCAAACCATGACCGGCTATAGATAGCGACCTGCCCATGCACGACGATTCCGCGTGATGAATTGGTTATTGCGTTTTGGCCTTTTTTATTTCTTTCCGACGCCACCGCGCCAGCTAGCTCTGCCTTTTATTCCCATTCATCCGCGGTATATGTAACGGTCACTGTTCAGGTTGCGCGGCGAAAAAGTACACACAGTGCCGCCCTGCGGAAGCTTGAGCAATCTCATATTCTACTTCACTTTAGCCAGGCGACGGGCGCATGTTCGCATGTTCAAGACCTCTAGCAATCTTATTGATGAACTTTGCGATTGCTTTTGAAAGGTGTGTGGTATTCGAAAACTCTTCTGGCGAATACTTTCTTCGTGTATGAAGTGCTTGTGTGCGGTTTCCGGACAATTACGCGGCTGGAATATTTCCGGCCTCGCGTAAGCGAGAAGAGACAGAAATTTTGCGTCGCCGGGCACGTGTATGCCGCGAAGTAAATCGACTCGACAGACAGACAGGCCGATGTGCTGGGCTCCCCGGTGTGGGCCTATGGCCTTGCCGGTACACCCTGCAGCCCTCCTTGGTGGAAATAAGGTATTGTTATTGTTACTGTTACAGCGCTTCACTTCAGTTAAGTACCAAATTTGTTAATGTATCACGGCTTAATAAGCGAATCCATCGTATATGAACCGGTGACTACTCAGGGGGCGCGGCGAATAAGTACACCCAGCGCGGCTCAGAGAAAGCTTGAGCAAACTCTGCGTCGGTGACAGCCAGACGACGGGCGTGCATTCATATGTGCGAGATCTCTTGGTTGCTTTATGACAGCCTTCTGCGATTCATTTTGGCGTCTCGAGGTCGCAAATTTTCTTCCGAATCCGGACAATTACTCGGCTGGACTACTATTCTCGGCCTCGCGTGCGCAATAAGAGCGAGAAATTGTGCGTCACCGGGCATGTCGACGCCGATAGAAAAATCTACCCGAATGAGAGGCGGGTGTGTTGGGCAATGTCGGTATGGGCCTTTGGCCTTTCCAGTACACCCTGCAGTCCTCCTGGATTGAAGTAAGGTTTTGTTATTACAGCGCTTCTCTTCAGGCCATTATCTTTCTTAAATGAATCACGGACAAATTTAAAGAAGCAATGAAGACAAAATAGAAGTTGGTATTATTCGAAAGATTTAGGGTTTTATAGCGTCCCCAGCTTTTGCGCGACAGCAAGTGATGCCGTTGTCATGTGAACGGATGGGGGGGTTGTCTTTACCAGCTTAGAGAGATGGACGCAGGAAAGCCGTTGACGTATTTAACAAAACATACTTTTATTGCACACTCGAAACACCCTAACGCAAAGCACTCAATAATTAAACTACACACAGATTATAAGCACTCAAACCTCTAACCATTCCAAACACAATTGAAATCTAAACACAAAAGTCTTTACAATACAGTTCATATACAGTCCAATCCAAGGACCCCTGTCCTTAAGTTACTTATTAATCACCGTGTCTCTGGTACTCTATAACAACTAGTCCCTAGTTGTGTCTAACCATTCTGTCCCTATTGGACTAGCCTACCCCGGTCATCGGCGCTGACGTGTCGCACCCTTCCGTGGCCGCGACTCGGCGGTAGCCGTCCTCGTCTCGCTTTGGTGCCAGCGCTCGATGTGCGCGGTCACTCCTTGGACGGCGTGGGTTCCGCGCGTAATGACTTGTTTCCTCTGTCGCTACCCCCTGGTAGCCGCTCCCCGCTGGAGGTCCTTGATGCCGGCGTTCGACGCGCGTGGTCATTCCTTGGGCGGCGTGCTTCCTCGGTGGCTACCCCCTGGTAGCCGCTGCCGCTGGAGGTCCTTGATGCCGGCGTTCGACGCGCACGGTCATCCCTTGGGCGGCGTGCATCCTCGGTGGCTACCGCCTTGTAGCCGCTGCCGCTGGAGGTCCCAGGTAGGCTCGGCACGAACGTAGCCTTTTGGGGCCGTCGAGACGAACATCGACGGAGCGTGGACGTTGGCCGCTGGTGCCCGACCGATCCTTTCCCGTTCCTTTGTTCTTTTCTTTCACTTTTTGGAGGGTTTTGATGCATCCCCTCTCTGGAGTGCCTTGACACATCACATTTACACCCCGCACTAAGAATTTGTTTCTCAAAAAACTGCTTCATCTTGTCCGCCGAGGTCTTCTTGTTCCACAACCCTTGCTCACTTCTCATGAATACACTGTTTACCACCACTCCTCCCTTCTCTTGTCACACTCTTCACTTCACACTTCACCTCACCACTTTTTTTCACCCTTGTCTGTAGTTCCCCCCTGTCTACGGAACACACACTTGGTTCACACCACTTTCCCATTCTATCACCAATACATCACTTTCAGGAACCCTGAGATATTCAAACTCTACTTTAAAACCTCACTGCAATCAAGCACTTCCCAATTCTCTTATTCGGCAACACTCTTTCCCCATCCAGACCTAATACTGTCTTTTCCTCCTGCTGGTCGTCAATCCGCACTTGCAATGACTTCTTTTATATCTACACGCCATGCACTTACACCCCTCTACTCATACAATCTATTCGCTCACATCACCAAATCAAACATATCAATTTTCTAATGTTCGACATCCTTATTTCTCAATCGGAACTTCGTCACTCCGTCATTCATATCTCCAACCTTGCCTTTTCACCATACTCACAAGTTATTCGTCACCAAAAAGAACCTATTACTGTCCACGTCAACTCCATGATTTCAACCAGTTTTTTTACTTCATTTTCACTCTTCCGCAAACACACCACTGGGCCACATTGGTTTTACAATAGTTTAGTCGTTGAAGGCGCATTTTGTTTCCCTTACACCCACGCCAACTACCTGTGCACGATGCCTCATTGTCCTGGTTGTTTAGGCTAGGCCGTCTTTGCATTTCACCAGCGATTCTCTCCTTAACCAAGCCCCTACGGCGTGCTCCACATGATCTCGCGTATCTCCGCACGTCACTTTATAGACGCGGCCAAAAGGGTTCTTCAGTATCTTTGGCAGCCGTCTGCCGATCTCGTAGATGTCCATCTATAGTACTGACATGTCCAGGCCTTGAAAGTGAACCTCGGAGACCTTTTGGCACGACTACCTGATTTACTTGTCTACCCCCACCAAAGGTGCAATGGCGAACAAAAACTCCTTCCACTATCTGAATCCTGTATACCATGGGGTTACACGTTCGCCTAGCCTCCTCTCCGACCTTTTGAAAGCACTCTTTCAGTGAGCCATCTTTCTTTCGCTGGTATGCTAATTCGCCTAACGTTACCCTCAACCCTCGCGACACTGTGGCCTCTACTGTTGTCATCCCTCAGTCCTCTTCAGATTTCACTCTTGCGGGCACTGTTGCTATTATTTCCACTGTCGTACCTACTGTTTCAAATACTTGCTGTGTACCAGCCCGGTTCACTTGCTTTTCGCTACCCGTCAACTTGCGCCTCCAATTGTGATCAGATCATCTACTCTCCTGGCACCAGGTATATTGCCTAAGATAGTATCATACAGTGGGTCTTCCATACACTTGACATTTATTTTCCCGAGTAATGCGGGGTCTGCACTTCCATTATTGCCTCTGGCCATTTTCCATTTTACGGTGGAATGGAAAGGTGAAATGAAACTTGCGTTTTTTGAGGCTTTTAACCTTGCGCATCCTACTATCTCCCTCTCTCATTCCTACTCTACGCACAACATACATTTCCTGGATGTTACTGTCACAGTTTCTCAGGGCAGGCTTCAGACTAATCTCTATAGGAAACCTACGGACACGCGCCAGTATTTGCACTTCCACAGCAGCCATGTCAGGCACTGCAAGACTGCAATACCTTATAGCCAATCTCACCGTTTTAGGCGAATCTGCACAAGCCAGGCGGATTTCGATTCTAACGGCAGAGAACTTAAAACCGCGCTCTTGAATTAAAAATACCCAGGGCAGGTGATCGATGACGCGATTACACGACCTAACCAGTTGAACCGCACCGAAATCCTTCGTAAAAGCTCCAAAAAGCTCGTAAAAGCTCCAAAACCCAATCCACAAACAAACCTCGTTTTGACCCATTCGGCCCCTTCTCCGAAAGTTGCATCCATACTAAGGAAACATCACAATATCCTTGCTCAAAGTGAACGCCTAAAAAGAATATTTCCCGAGCCGCCACGCGTTGTTTATAGACGCAGCAAAAATTTGGGCGACGTTCTCACCAAATCCAGCATCAGCCGACCACAGACTACTGGTTGCATGCCCTGTAACAAACCACGGTGTAAGGTATGCGCACAAATGACCACCACACAGCGCACCGCCAGCACCGCTTCAAACTATTATGTTAATGTAAAAGGGAACTTTAACTGTGATTCCGCCAACGTCGTATACCTGCTGGAATGCACCCTCTGCGGCAAACAATACATCGGCCAGACTGAAACACCCTTTCGTTTGAGGTTTAACAATCACCGCTTCATGCAAAAACCTGCCCTTCTTTGCCTCTATCAAAGCATGTTAACACTGATCGTCATTCTTTTCAACAACTGAAGGCCACAATTCTTGAATTTAGTTTTAAAACCCATCACGATCACGAGGTTCGTGAGTCCTAGCTCATCTATAAATTTAAGTCAGCGTTATTTGGCATCAATGAAAGTTATGAAAAATTGACGTGTCTTTCCTCCGATTAAAATTTCGGCTGCATTTCTCAGGCTAGTGTTATGCCTGTTCCTTTCTTTCCCTCGATAATATTCTCTCATCAGTTGGCGACCCCCCGTAGATGGTTATAGCTTGCGTGCTAGCACCACGTGTTTTAGCACAATGGCTTCACTAAACCAAATTTGACAAGCAAGCCTGGACAATTTGTTCTGGGTAGGAGACTCCGGTACCATTGTTAGCTTTGAAACTCTCACCTTGAAAACAATTTGTGCACGCGAGCGTGTGTGATTGCTTTCCTCTCCCCATTCTTTTCTGTATTGCTGTTTTATAATATTCGTTGCTGACCCATTGCGCCGGCCAGATGCATACCGCCCGCTGCCGCGTAATACGCGTGCACCTGCCTTCTTTTTTCTTTCTTTTCATGACCTGTTTGACCGTAGCTTTTTTTGGGGCGCGACCCTGCCTCCCACTAACAGAAGCAAGTGTCTCATGTTTCAATCACCTGACCCTGATTCTTAGAACGGGTATGTATGAGCAGAAGTTTCGCCCTTTGTGTGCATGGGCATATCTTCTTTTGACCTTCTTCGTTCCGTGGGACTGATCTTCTGCCGATGTCAAACACGTCCATGGGCATATCATGATATGAACCCTCTTTTACCTCTGTTGCTACGGGGGAGGGGGGGATAACCTTATTAATTTTTTTTAATTTAACCCCTCGTTTTTCTTTTCTTGTTTGGCTCTTATTTTTTTCCCTTGTTCGTACCGCGTGACTGTGGGTTCTTGTTATAATTTTTTATTTTGATTTATTTTCCCCCTGTCTCTTTAACTTCTTTCATTCTCTCGCTACCCACCAACCATTATCCCACTCTACAAACTCTCCCTTACCTGGCCCTGCCCTCGCGCTTGCTACATTTTCTGTATATATATATCCCTGAAACCAACTTATTCTGTACTCTGAATAAAGGCAATCCTCTTCCTAAAACATCAGTAAACATTTATTTTTACCTTTAATGTCTTTGTCGTGTGTCTCTGTCTCTAGTTACCCTATATATATATATATATATATAAATATACAGTCGTGAAGAAAGAGTCATGACTTGCTGCAGTAATACGCACACAGTAAAAGTACGGTCTTCGGAGTCTCCGAAGAGCGTACTGGACCTGACACATTTGTTCCGTTTAACAGCAGTTCCGTTTACTGAGAGGCCAAATTTATGTGCGTGCACACTTCTAAGGGCATTTCATGGAACTCTAACCACTAGAAATTGACTGTAGCTGATGGTTTTCGAAAGCAAGAAAACTACAAGAAGCGTAGGCACAGTATTCACAAAGTTGATTTGGCAACAATGAGTCGCTGTGCACTACAAAATGCGTCAATTATTTTTGTTTGAGTCCTTGCAACGGCATCTTGGCGGAGGCTAGAGGCCTCAACTTCACGAGTGCTTACGAGCCACCGAATTTAGAAGACGGCAACGTGGCAATGAAGGACTAATAGCACAAAGATGGCACGAACGAGGCCACAGGAGGTGAGCCCTGTAGCCTCGGCGCCTAGAATCGAGACCGAACGAATGGAACAAGAACTGCGATGTTGCAATCGTTGCGCTAACACGGCTAACCACTTACGAGACGAGGCTTACGAGGACAACAAGGCTAAAAAAGCATGAAGGAAGAAAAAAAACAAGAACGAAACAGCCGGAACCGTAAAAAGCTGATTCTCATGCCAGTGGACTTCACAAGAAGTTCCATTTCTGCTTCCGTTTACACGGTGATGCGGAAATTTTAGTTCCGATTACCCAGAGTTTTTTTACGTTATCTGAATACAAAACCAACCAAATTCCAGGCAACTGTTCCGTTTAACCCGGAATTTTCTTTAAGCGATTTCCGTTTATCGAAATT
Organism: Haemaphysalis longicornis; assembly: GCA_013339765.2. Classification (NCBI taxonomy): domain Eukaryota; kingdom Metazoa; phylum Arthropoda; class Arachnida; order Ixodida; family Ixodidae; genus Haemaphysalis; species Haemaphysalis longicornis. The sequence continues at coordinate 164,028,443 of CM023450.1, read as the reverse complement.
GTACTGTATATATATATATATATATATATATATAGAAGAAAAAGAAAGACACGCCTCGAAGAGGAATGGTATAAACGTTTCCGCCGGTCCCTCGGCCGAAACGTTATACCATGCCTCTTTCGACGTGTGTCTTTCTTTTTCTTTATTTTTGCCGGAGTACAAGAAACATTTATGTTTTAAATTTTTTTCTCATGTGTCTCTGTGACTAGTTACCTTATATATATATATATATATATATAATATATATATATATATATATATATATATATATACAAATATATAGCGAATCAGAAAATGGGAAATGAGGGGCTCCGTGAAATAAGACCGAAAATAAGGGTTGGCAGTCAGAAAACCTCGGAAAGCAAAGGGGAGGTTGTGATGAGTCATAGAAAGAGGTGAAGAATTTTTCGAGTCGAAAAGAAAGTGGTGAAAAAATGCCCGCCGGGTGGGATCCGAACCCACGACCTCCAGAATACCGGTCTGGTGCTATATATATATATATATAGCGATTCACAATAAGAAATGGGGGGCTAGTTGAAATAAGACAGAAATAGGGTTGGCAGTGAAGAAAACCTCGGAAAGCAAACGGCAGGATGTGGTAGGTCATTGAAACTGATAAAGAATTTGGAGATAAAGAAACAAAGTGGAGTAAAAATTACGCTGGGTGGGATACGAACCCACGAGCTCCAGAATGCCGGTCTGGGGCGATGACCACTACGCTACCGGTTGCGCTATTTTTGCCTCCACTTTCTGCGGTATTTATGTTCAAGTATTTTTGTTTCCTGCGCTTCGGGGTTGATGCCAGCGCCACTCGGTCTACTCGTTGTGAAGGAGACCTTCTTTTTAACCCCCGGGCCGTGACTCGAGTGTTTACGGCATGACGAGAGTGGTCGACCAGCATTGAACCCTCTTAAGCTCCCTATGGCACCAAGAGTGCCACAACAGAGGCCTCGCTATGCAAATAGCGAATCAGAATAGTAAATGAGGGGCTTGCTGAAATAAGAGAGAAATAAAGGTTGGCAGTTAAGAAAATCCTCGAAAGCAAAGGGGGGGGGATGTGGTAGGTCTTTGAAACAGATAAAGATTATGGAAAGAAAGTGAGCAAAAAATGCCCGCCGGGTGGGTTCCGAACCCACGACCTCCAGAATACCGGCCTGGTGTGATGACCACTACGCTGCCGGCGGGGCTGTTCCCCCACCACTTTCTTGGGTATTTATGTTAACGTATTTTTGTTTCCTGCAATTGGGGGTGGTAGCCAGCGCCACTCGGACTACTCGGGGTGAAGGGGACCTTGTTTTTAACCCCCGGGCCGTGACATGAGTGTCTACGACATGTCGAGAGTGGTCGACCAGCGTTGAACCCTCTTAATCTCCCTTTGGCACCAAGACTGCCGGAACAGAGTCCCTCGCTTTGCAAGTAGCGAATCAAAAATGGGAAAGGAGGGGCTTGGTGAATTAGACATAATAAGGGTTGGCAGTCAAGAAAACCTCGGAAAGCAAAAAGGGGGGAATGCGGTAGGTCATAGAAATCGATGAAGAATTTTTTTATTCAGAAAGAAAGTTGTGAAAAAATGCCCGCCCGGTGGTATCCGAACCTACGACCGGGTTCGGATCCCTCTGGATGCGCTTGTGCCGTCTTCATGTGTTCTTGTCCCCGTTAATTCGCGCGCAGTTTGTTTTTCGAAATGATCAATCACCTCGCGACAGCACAGCGGTTTGAGATGGGTGACGAGGCAGTGGAAGTAGTAAGCGAATATATCTACTTATGCCAAATTGTGACCCCGGATCCCAACCACGAGGCAGAGATAATTAGAAGTGTAAGGATGGGGTGGAGTGCATTTGGCAGGCATTCTGAGGTAATCAATCGCAGGCTACCATTATCGTTTACAATATATATATACCTATAGTGAGGCTCATGCCAGGAGTCGTCAGGCCCCAGTTTATTTAACAAATCTCGGAGATAGCGACAGGCTAGCGAGCTGAGGTCGATCGCAGAGATTCCAGAACACACCGATGACGATAGCGTGGACGACGATGTGCGGGGCGAGCGAGGCAGGTGGCACATAGCATCTGGCGCATTGCCACTAAGGAAAATGTCCACACACGGGCGGTAATGTCTGCCTTTGTCAGTGCTTAGAATATATATGTGAGGCGTTAGTTTTAGAAATGAGCCAGTTCCAGGAACCGAACCTGAGTCGCATAAAACTGCAGGGACAAGAAAAACTCGGCAACTTTCCCCTAAAAAAGGGCGGCTAGAAATTATCTGATATTACGCTCCGAAACCTTGCACGCAGATCGCAATTCGTATAGAAAATTAGCTAGTTCCTGGTGTTTTACGGATCGAAATGAGCCAAACGCATTTGCCCAATGCAATTTTTTTTAGTGTTCACACGATTTCACGGCTATTTTCAGAAGATTTTTTTCAGCTTTTCGGAACTGGCCTAATGTGAATTCAGACGGCAATTAGGAGATCGGTGAAAGATCTGTCCCCACATGTCAACGACAAAGTGAATAGAAGAAGTGAACGAAATAAAACCGAGATGTCAAACAATGATTTCATTTCGTCTCAACCTTCCCTACGAAATATTTCTGCTTATATATATATTTTGCTCCTATGTGTAACGTTTCAGTACCTAAATAAGTAGCTGCCGCTTACAAGCCTTGGAAACCCTCCACCCCCCTCCCCGCCCCTCGCTCTGAGAGTACGAACCACTTCATTAAGCTGAAGAATAAGATATGAGAAGCGTCCTTGTGAAGTGTTTTGGAAATTCATAGCAAATCAACAAATAGCTTGCTTACTTGGTGACTGCCTTGAGTTCTGCCCCAAAAAATTATTTTAGGGAAGAATTCGAGAAGAGCAGCTTATGGTGCCAAGAGGGCTAACCTGTTTTTTATTTATACTTCTACTGTTCTTGAGGCCATGTTGCGTATTTCTAAGGCCTTTTCCACCCCACGTCAATCGCACAATGCTTGAAAGTCAATTTAAATATATTTTTCATATTAACATCAACTTGAGTGTTTCGATTCAAAATGAGCCAAATCGAAACTTATATCATTAATATTGCGAAACTTCACGTCATAATTTTTATTTACATGTGGCCATAAACTTCCTCTTGCCGACGTGTAAAATATATCAAAAAATAACTTTGACGGCGCTGCATTTAAAACAGGTCACAAATGTCCGCTTGTTTCTGAAATTTGCGTTAAGTAAATCTGGGATGAAGACTCATCCTCAAGTCGAAACGTCATTAAACAACTGGTTTTGTTTATAATTAATGGTGAGTCATCTAAGTTCTCAATATATATATATATATATATATATATATATATATATATATATATATATATATATAATATATATATATATATATATATTTACTAACAGTTTACTAACGTTTCGACTGGTGGTCCAGTCTTCATCGGAGTAACAGTTACTCCGATGAAGACTGGACCACCAGTCGAAACGTTAGTCAACATGTTTGTTTTTGTTTTTTGAGACTTGCGTCGGACTCCACGTTTTGATATTTTGATATTTCTTCTGGACCATTGGAAACTTCTTTTCTTTGACCGTATATATATATATACATATATATACATATATATATTTATATATATATATATATATATATATATAATATATATATATATATATATATATATATATATATATATCAAGGTTGCAGTCGTCATTGCCAGTGCTATTCGGCTTTTTTCGAAATATATAATAGGGCCGAATGACGTGTGCTTGTCACGTTTCTTTGATTCATTGATAAATAAGCGAAAATATAAGTCGAGAAAAAATGTGGGTTCGAGTCCCGCTCCCGGAAAACGGCGGATTTTTTCTCGACTTATATTTTCGCTTATTTATCAATGAATCAAAGAAACGTGACAAGCACACGTCATTCGGCCCTATTATATATTTCGAAAAAAGCCGAATAGCACTGGCAATGACGACTGCAACCTTGATATGTATCTTTACCGAGTCCCTCGTCCCGTATCTCTCTGTTCTGCTACATGCATTACGAGGCACTGGCTCCAGCAGTTCGGATATGCCAATTGCTAACCCCGACCTCCGACCACGTTCTACGTGGCGGCCGCTGGGAAAGAAGACGTTCTACGTCTCCCGCGGTAGTCGAGGGGCGGCGCTAGTTGACCGGCCACAGAGCTCTTGTAAATATAAACCCCCGCTTTAAAAAAGTCGAGAGGGAAGCCGCTGTGGGGATAGCGTAATTGGTTAACGCACCGCACCGGTTATGCGGAGATGTGGGTTCGAGTCCCGCTCCCGGAAAACGGCGGATTTTTTCTCGACTTATATTTTCGCTTATTTATCAATGAATCAAAGAAACGTGACAAGCACACGTCATTCGGCCCTATTATATATTTCGAAAAAAAGCCGAATAGCACTGGCAATGACGACTGCAACCTTGATATGTATCTTTACCGAGTCCCTCGTCCCGTATCTCTCTGTTCTGCTACATGCATTACGAGGCACTGGCTCCAGCAGTTCGGATATGCCAATTGCTAACCCCGACCTCCGACCACGTTCTACGTGGCGGCCGCTGGGAAAGAAGACGTTCTACGTCTCCCGCGGTAGTCGAGGGGCGGCGCTAGTTGACCGGCCTCAGAGCTCTTGTAAATATAAACCCCCGCTTTAAAAAAGTCGAGAGAGAAGCCGCTGTGGGGATAGCGTAATTGGTTAACGCACCGCACCGGTTATGCGGAGATGTGGGTTCGAGTCCCGCTCCCGGAAAACGGCGGATTTTTTCTCGACTTATATTTTCGCTTATTTATCAATGAATCAAAGAAACGTGACAAGCACACGTCATTCGGCCCTATTATATATTTCGAAAAAAGCCGAATAGCACTGGCAATGACGACTGCAACCTTGATATGTATCTTTACCGAGTCCCTCGTCCCGTATCTCTCTGTTCTGCTATATATATATATATATATATATATATATATATTTATACATTAATAAGAGGTTGCCGTGCCGGCTAAAGATGAGTAGTCCGCAGTCCGAGCACAGTCCGAGCCCAGTGGACGCGTGGAGAAGACGGCAGTGCGAGGGAACCCCGTCGCTCTAGGCGATAACGGTGCGGCTTCCACATTCGGCTTCTGCTACCGATGATGATAAGGTGGCGCACATCCCCCGCAGGTGATTGGCGATGGTCCTCATTCTTCCGGTGAACGTTGCCAATCTTCTGTATTACAATTATATATATATATATATACACTGAAAGAGAGTAGACGGGGTTGCGATACCATTATTTACGGTTTCTACAATTGGGTACTTGGAGCCCGAGCAGCTGATGGAGCAGAAGTAGACGGCTAGCACACACCGGCACTGGTCTTGCCCTGCATCCCCGTCCGGTCCACCACACGTAGCTGCTGCTTCATCCATGTTCCTTTACCAAGAGGGCTTCGCCGTAAAAGCATATACAGTCGAGTCCACTTATAACGATACCGTTTACAACAATATATCGGATATAACAATGAACACCTATGGCACCATCAACTTTTGTATTCTCTCTATGGTGAAATAAACCGCTTATTACAATGCTCCAGTGCCACGATATCGGATATAAAGATCGAATCCGGTTATATTGTGCACCAAAAGTGCAACAGTGATGACTCTGATGACGCGGTTGCGCAGCCTACTCAGGTAGTGTCTTCGTAGAAGGCCCAATGCGTGACACAGTCCCTCGGGAACTTCGTTTCCGCCAAGGACATGTACCTCAGCTAGGTGAAGCACCAACAGATGCTCTTGGAAAATATTTGCGCCACCTTCACACGCGGCAAACAAAGGTGACCGACTGTGGCTTCTTTTCCGCAAATTACTAGTAGTACGACCTTGCTGGCATGCAAATAAAATGTTTTGAGCTCTGTTCCGTCTTTTTATTTTGCAACCCGCTTATAACAATGGTCGGTTATAACGATGGGTTTCCTTGGCACTTGGATATTGTTATAAGTGGACTAGACTGTATTCGTACATATCTGCGCACACATGGCTCTGGAACTGACACACTGCGGGCCGCACCGTGGATACCGAGCATCTAGTGTTACTGCATCGACGGACGCTCTTCTCTCAAGCTGCATGGTTGCAGCTTTTTCTTCGTCATTTTTGTCCGCCGTAGCAGCAATATTGGCGGAAATAAAACACCTTAAAAAGTTTATCTTAGAGGCAAGCAAACTGCCCGTGTCGAGTTGCAGGCCGATATGAGGGGTGCTATCATTTCCGTCCGCTCTGGTGGCTTCCCAAAAACACCCGAGCACAGTTCGTTGGTCTGTGGAGCTACGAACGGTTCAGTTTATGCGCGAAATTATATTTCTTTGGTTTGTGCTCTTCACGAAAATGGAGTCTAGTGCTAACGCGTGGAAATATTTCGTGGTGGTTCTTCTCCACACCTTGTGTTCAGGTGAGGAGGCGCTTGGTCATTTATCAGGAATATTTTCCAGTGAGGCATTTCTTAGTTGCATTATATGCTTTGCGTTGTAATCCAAGTCATGTGATTGTTTGCTGATAAATATTTCTAGTTTCAGGTGTAATGAATATTGAGATACGATGACGTGCCATCGACTTGACCATCAACAGCAATTTTCTTATGTGCTTAGTTGGAAAAAGCGAGTTGTGGAAGAAAAAGCCACAGATAATTCTTTGACGTAAACGCTAAGAAATTTGATGGAAGTGGATGATAGCTCCCAAAAACATGTTTTTTCTCTACGATTTACTATTTTCAAAAAATCAGTGTAACCATCGCTACTACTTCAGCCGTGCCATATATTATGCTTTACGGTTGCTTCAGCCGGTATCTGTTATTTGCTAACAGAGGGACTGAAGAGCATTCAAAGGTTTTTTACGACGTAAGACATCACAAATTAAATTAAATAAAGAGCTGTTTTAAAAACCGTATGACTAAGAACGGAAACGTATTTCTTGCTATTGGTGCCCGCAAATCGAAACCATGTATTCTTTGCATTACCTAATATGTTGATGTGCAAAGTCCGTGTTTTAATCAATACCATAAATTAGAAAACGCATCTTAATGGTGAACAGCATTGTTCCTTTTGTATGTTGTGGCACTGGAGCGCACAGTTGCAAGGTCGCTTGTTACCCTGCGGAGAATAACGAACGAGCGCATTGTAATTTTTTAGATTATTTATAGCTACAATTTCTCTGTCACCTGAGGTAGGAGAGGATAGAATCTAGCACAAAACAGGGCAGCAATAACCTGCAGTTTATTTCAAGTGCTTAAACATTTTGGAAGATGATAATATAAAATAAAATATATATAAAATTTTATATATATATATATTATATATATATTTATATATAGTTGCAAACCTAAAAACTCACATAGAGCGCGAAAAAATAAGGTAAGTAGAGACAGAAAACAAACGAGAAAGACATTAAAAATAAAAAAAAGTGTACTGACGTTTCAGGAACAGGACTTCCTTTTCAGGCAGAGAAGTCCTTGTGAAAGAACACATGAACACAATGTTGTGACGAACACATATTTATTCTAGAAAAGCATGATGATAAATAGAACTGGAACGTGCATGGGGGTGACTTCTTTTTCCCATTTCTTTTTCCCGCTTCTTCTCGTTGGTTTTTTTCATCTTCCCGCCCGCGAGATTCAATTGTAGCATCCCTAATGGAGTAAAAAAGCTGTACCGGTCTCCTGATTAACTGCCGGTCAGGTGTCTTCAGCAAACATGCCCTGACTAGGCCGTCTCTGCCTGGAAATATCCTCAACTTTGCACAGCTTCCAATGGGCTCGGTGTGGCTTGTCCCCTAGTAAAACTATGTCCCCTTCCTTAATCGTTGTGTTGGTTGACGACTTCAAGCTTGCGCTTCTTAATTCTGCTAGGTATTCCTGCTGCCATTTTTTCCCACCACGCTGCTGTTTTTTCCCGGGAGTTTTTCCATAAAGCTCCTAGGCATGTTTCGGGGCTGGGGGGTCTTGATGAAGTCTCTGTCTACCGCCTAGGACGTCGGCCGGGGAAATTTGGGCAGTGGTTCGTTTGGGTCGTCGTATACATATGTGAGCGGTCTGTTGTTGAGTACCCCTTCAGCTTCCACAACATTGTCCGGATTTTGTTTTCTGTCATAAGCCGTCTTCCAAGGTTTTCTGATGGCTGACTTAAAACTTCTTATCAGTCTTTCATAAAACCCGCCCCACCAGGGTGCTAACTCGGCTATGTACTTCCACTTGATCTGAAGATTCGTTGTGAATAGACGCACTTTATCGTCCTCCATCCTCAGTATTTTATTGGTTTCTTTTTCCGCCCTTTTTGAATGATCTGGCATTATCGCTGTAGATGGTCTTGCACATGCCCCTTCTGGCCACGAATCTCCTAAAAGCGTGTATAAAGCACTCAGAGGATGTGCTCTTCATCAGCTCAAGATGTACCGCTCGCGTCACCGCACAGTGAAAATGACAACGTACATATTTTGCTCATTGTGTCCTCTTTCCTATCTAGCGTACAGTGGCCCAGTGAAATCGACTCCTATGTCTTGAAAAGGACTTGATTGGGTGATTCTGTCAGCTGGCAATGGCGCCATTTCCTGAGTCATCGGTCGAGCGTTAAATCTCCTGCATGTAATGCATCTCCTAATGATCATTCGGTAACTGTGGGCCCTTTGAACTACCCAAAACTTTGTTCGAAATCTGGTCAGCGTTACACAGACGCCGCCGTGCATTGTCTGATGATGCACATGTCGAAACCAAAACTCAGAAAGCTTACTGTTTTTCGGCAGTACGATTGGGTGTTTCTTTTCGAAACTCATGTCGCTTCGCTCCAGCCGTTCTTTCAATCTGATTACACCTTCAGTATCTGTGAAAATTCCAATGCCACGTAATTGGGATGCGCCTTTCCTTTCCGTCGCGCCGTTCCCGACCTCTCGCCTGGACGCATGAGTTCTTTTTGCTCTTGCCTGATAAAAAATAATTCCGCTTTGTTGAGTTTTCTGCTGTTATAGGACCTGGTGTTTTATTCTTTCGTAGCTTCCCAGCATAACGTAGCACCCATGCGGCGATCTTTAGTGACTTAGTGTAAGATTCGAACCTGCTCACGTCAATAACTTTTTCTTGATTATCGCACGACGTAAGCATACAATGCTCCATGTTCCGACCTCCTTTTCTTCCATATTGTTTATCTGTGCTTTGTGCTTCATATGCCGGTCCCTCACAAGATCCTATTAGCCAAACTGGACCTTTCCACCAGGCTTCTGACGCAACCCGTTGTTTCATTTTTTTCCCTCTCGTCATCAGGTCGGCAGGGTTTTCCTCACTTTTTACGTAGCCCCATTGGTTTGCACTTGATTTCCTCTTGATTTCATTTACTCGATTTTTAAAGAAAACGCCCTTGATTTTGCTTGATTTGACCCAGGAAAGCACTATTTGTGAGTCTGGCCAAAACTTGACGTCTTTGAATTTTCCGACAAATTTGTCTACGATATATTTCGCTAACCGTGCTGCGACCGTGGCTGCCAGAAGTTCTACTCTTGCGAGTGTTACGTCCTTAAGCGGTGCAACTCTTCCTTTACTCATTAGAAGCTGGGTGTTCTTGCTTCCATCAGTGTATGTGGTCACAAGATATGCCGCTGCTCCGTATGCTCTTGGGCTTGCATCAGAAAATACGTGCAGAGTCGATAACTCTTCCGCTTTTCCAAAGGAGTGTGAGCATCTTGGTAACGAAAAACCCCTCCAGCACCTCCAGCTCTGAAATCCACTCCATACAAGCTGTTTGATATCCATCGGGTAAAGGATCATCCCAGGTGAAGACTCTTTCCAAACATTCGTAAATTTCAGCTTTGCTCGTCCGGAAAAGGGTGTCAATAGTCCTAGGGGATCGTACAATCTGGCAGTGGCTTGTAAAAGCTGACGCTTTGTTATCTCTGCGACATCCATCTCCGAACGCCAGGCCGTGCTAGGAAAGGTAATTTGGTCCTCTATGAAATTCCACTTCATCCCCCGCACTTTAGTTTTTCCTTTTGTCTCAGTCGCCGGTCTATGTCTTCCCCTTCCTTGTCAGAGACACTTCGTACGGTTGGATCGCTAGATGTCCACTTCCTTTAAAATTTATTCCGGCTGCAGCAAATATACTTCGTGCCTCGTTGTACATGGTTCCTGCTTTTTTGGCATATCTTCAGCCCCTAGCAACACATCATCGACGTAAATTCCTTTCTTTAGTTCACCCACTGTGTTTGGGAACTTTTCTTTACTGCATCTAGATGATGAGAATCGTTGCAGCTAACAGAAAACTACTGGGCTTCTGCCGAATGTAACTCTCTTCATCCTCCAGGTCTCAACTGTCGGGAGTTTTGAGTCTTTGTTCGGTAGTTTCCTTTCCCCCACAAGAAAAAAGTGCGTTCCCCATCGTCTTCGTGGATGGCTATTTGAAGAAAAGCTTTCTCCACGTCTGCAGCCATCACTATTTTGTGTTGCCTGAAATTCATCAATAGGGATGCGATGTCAGGGGTTTAAAGGGTTTTGGGCCAGTCTCTAAGTTGTCATTTTAACGACCGACCTGCCGTGCGACTCGCAGATGCATCAAACACGTTTCGAATCTTGGTTGTCGCTCTGTCCTCTTTAATCACAGCCTGATGTGGCATGTAGTAGACGAATTTTTTCCCTTTTTTTTGTCTTCTTCCGTGCTCACGTTCTCAGCTATACCTGATTCAATATACTCTCGTATTGCCTTATCGTATGCTTGAAGATTTTTGGGGTCCTTAAGTAGTGTTTTGGTTACTTGTAAAAGTCTCTTTTCGGCGACCGACTTGTTCTCGTCCAACGTGATGTGTTCCTTCCAAGGAAGCATGACTCCGTAAAGTCCGTCTTGGAAAGTCATGGTGTTTCTGATGTACGTATGTACTCCATCGTTGTCTTTTGTCTTGGTGTGAGCTATGTTGTCGCTGATGCCTATTGATTCTAGCTCTCAAATCCTTTCACTTCTTCGCTTATGTCTTCATTCGTAGTGGGTACCTTCAGTACCATTACTGTTGACGAATTCATTGGTTGGGCTCGAAATTGTGTTAGCCCATGTAACGTCCACCCTAAAATCGTTTCCGCGGCCATTACTTTGTCTTGAAGCCGTTTTGTTCGTCCCGTAACGATCGCCCAATAATAATCCGCTCCGACGAGCATCGACGTTGTTACGATACTGCGTCAGGTCATCTGCCAGTGTCAGTCCTAGAGCTTTCACTTCCCGAACTACTCTCTTCGGTGGTGATGGCAACGTGTCTTTAGAGATCGTGTCTATTTCCAGTGCATCGATTATAATCTCTTCTCCGGACGGATGCCTCTTAAATTTCACCTCCACAACCCTCATTACCATTTCTTTCTCGCCGCCACCGTACGACCCAGCGGTTAGCCTCTCCATTCTATTCTCCTTGCATCCTAGTTTCTGCGACAAGCTTTGAAGAATGAAGGATCGTTGGCTCCCGGTGTCAAGCATTATTCTTGCATAGCTGCCAGATTTCTGCCCTTCCGTCCAAGAGAGAGCAGTTTGTAGCAAGATGCACGAAGAGGGGTTTGTCTGTTGAGTGTGCATATTGCACGACCGGCTGGCTGTAGCTTGGCTTGTCTCTTCCTGGCCCTTAGGCACCGCTTCTCCAACGCTCCTATCGTGGTCGTGTTTTCTGGGACAGCACTTTGAAGTGGCATGTCTTCCTTTGCAGGTATTGCAGCGAACGTTGGCTCGGCAAATTCGCGCCGTATGGTTTGGTCTGGTGCATCGAAAGCATCGGTTTTCCTGTTGAAGCACAGCCTTTTTTTCGTTCAGCGCAATGGTCCGTCGGCATTCTTCTGCATAACGTCCTTGTTTTTCACAGAATACGCACTCTTTGCTTGCGATGCTATTGGAAACTTGATGTCCTGCACGTAGGTCTGACGTTCGTCCTGGGTGCGCGATGGTCTTCCGCTTGATTGTTGCTTCGGTCGTCAAGTTCTCCTTCTCTGCTGCTGACGTGAATTCGCAGAAGATCTAACAGTCGCTGGATTGCAAAACACTGGCATCCGATGCAGATAGCGATAATCCCGTAATGTTGTTTGTTTCTTCGGTGGCTTCTTTTATCTTGAAGTCCACCGTCATATCGGAAGGGAAAGCTTTCTTCATCAATGTCAGTAGCATTGGCGCGTAGCTTTCCAGTTTTACTCCCAATGATTCGAGTCCTCGTCTGTTGAGTTGTACCTTGTTATAAAGCCGCTTGGCTCCTGTTAAGTCTTTCTTGCTCTTGACAGCTTCGAGACTTGTAAGCTCCTTCATATAAACCTCTCGCAGATTCTCCTCTTTGCCGAATGCTTCCCGAAGCAGTTCTACGGCGAGGTCATAGTTTTCTTCTGAGAACTGCAACCCCTCGACTAGTGACGCAGCTTCCCCTATTAGCGATGCCAGCAAGCAATTGAATTTTTTAGCCTTTGGCATGCTCTCTCTGCCGTGTATTGTCGTTTCGAATTGATTCCAAAACCGGGGCCATAGCTTCCTGGTTCGGTCAAACCTGATCATTTCGAGCCTTGGTAGCTTCACTATGTCACTTGGTTCCTTATGGTTAGTACCTTGCATGTCAATATTGGCATTGTTTTCTTGAGCACGATGGGCTGTGCGAAAAGTCAGCCCGTATTCCTCGAGTTTCAAGTCAATCTTGGATAAGGTCTCTAGTATCTTGATTTCATATTCGAGCACTCTTTCAAACTCAGCTTCTGCTTTTTCTACTGTCAAAACTTGCTTTATTTGGCTGTCCACTTGCTTTAGAGCCTCCGAGATTCTTATCACTTGGGTACGGAGCATTACCAACGAGTTCCGATCTACCTGCGTCACAAGTATTTATCAAACTCATTAACAAGGGTGGTAGCCTGCCCACGCAGCGCTTTGCGCTTCTTCACGAGTATGTCTCTGTTCATTTTTCTACGGAATATCGCACGGAAGCCTCACCTGTTTTAGTGATCCTGTGATGCTATTCCACGGCCTTGATTCTTTCAGCGACGCTTGCCCGATCAACGTTAAATTCCGGCCAGCCTGTTGACGCTAGGAGGCTGGTAGCGTAGATGACGTAGTCTTCCCCGAATCCTGGTCACGGCACCATTGAGACGAATGAATCGCGGAGGCCGTGGCGACGTTGCGAGGAATACATAGTTATGCTAGAAAAGCATGATGATGACTAGAACTGGAACGTGCATGTGGTGACTTCTTCACTTCTTCTTCTTCGCTTCTTCTCGTTGGTTTTCTACACACACACACACAGATTTATATATATATATATATATATATATATATATATATATAATATATATATATATATATATATATATATATATAATATATAACTTCTCATGAATACACCAATTAACCCTCGGCCCTCAGTCCCCAGCGGCTGCGAAGCAACTGACCACGACGGCGGCCAGACCTGTGACGCAGTAGAGGGTGCTAATCCCTGAATCCGGACAGGCCGCCAATAGAATCAGAACCTGGCAACGTTTGACGCGCGAACCTTATTTAATGAAGCGAGTCTAGAGGTGTTCTTCTAGTAATTAGAGGGCATTAAATGGGATGTAATAGGGCTTAGCGAGGTTAGGAGGGCAGGCGAAACATTTACGGTGCTGAAAAATGGACACGTCCTATGTTACCGGGGTTTAGAGGACAGAAGGGAACTGGGAGTAGGATTCCTAGTCAATAAAAGCATAGCTGGCAACACAGAAGAATACTACAGCATTAACAAAAGGGCAGCAGGCCTTGTAATTAGGCTCAAAAAGATGTACAAGCTCAAGGTGGTGCAGGGCTACGCGCCCACATCCAGCCACGACGACCAAGTAGTGGAACGCTTCTATGAAGATGTGAAATCGGCAATGGCTAAAGTAAAAACAAAGTATACCGTAGTTATGGGGGACTTCAATGCTAAAGTAGGCAACAATCAGGCTGAGGACAAGGCAGTTGGGAACTATGGTCTGGGCTTTAGAAATAACAGGGAGGACCTACTAGTTGAGTTTGCAGAACGGAATAACCTACTCATAATGAATACTTTCTTCTGTAAACGGGAGAGTCTGAAGTGGACCTGGAGGAGCCCGAATGGCGAGCATAAAAATGAAATAGACTTCATATTATGCAATAACCCTGGCGTCGTGCAGTATGTGGAAGTGCTCGGCAGGGTAAGGTGTAGTGACCACCGTATGGTAAGATCTCGAATTAGGCTAGACTTGAGGAGGGACCGCAACAAGCTAGTACGAAAGAAGCCGATAAATGAGCTAACAGTAAGACGTAAAGTAGAAGAATTCAGGATCGCGCGGCAGAACCGATATTAAGCTCTTAACGATGAGGCTGAGCTTACGACAGAGGAAGCCAGCGACAGCCTTACACTCATTATCACGGAGTGTGCAGTAGAAGTCGGGGGAACTATGGCTAGACAGGATACTGGTAAACTTTCACAGGAGACGAAAGATCTAATTAGGAAACGGCAAACCATGACAATGTCTACCGCAGCTGACAGAACAGAACTAGCGGAGCTTTGGAAGTTAATCAATAAGCGTAAGACAGCTGACATACGGAAGTATAATATGGAGAGGATCGAATACGCTGTAAAGAACAGAGGTAGCCTGAAAGCAGTGAAGAGGCGTCTTGGCGCGGGGAAAAATCAGGTGTATGCACTTAAAGATAAGCAAGGCAATGTCATTACAAAAAGGGATAAAATACTCACAGTGGCCGAGGAGTTCTATAGGGATCTGTACAGTAGCCGGGACATCAAGAATAATGCCGAACGAGACTGTACTTCAGAGGAGATAGACATCCCACCAGTAACGACCGAAGAAGTAAGAAAGGGTTTGAAAGAAATGAAAGGGGGCAAAGCACCTGTTGAGGATCAGATAACAGCAGACCTCTTAAAGGATGGCAGAGAAATTGTACTTGAAAAACTGGCAAACCTGTATACGCAATGCCTAATGAGCGCAAGTGTACCGGAATCTTGGAAGAACGCGAACATCCTCCTAATCCATAAGAAAGGCGCCATGAAGCACTTGAAAAATACAGGCCGATCAGCTTACTGTCAGTCGTCTACAAGGTACTTGCCAAGGTAATCGCTAACAGAATTTCTGCAACCTTAGATTTCAGTCAACCCAAAGAACAAGCAGGGTTCCGTAAACGTTATTCAACAATGGACCATATTCACACGATCAATCAGGTAATAGAGAATTACGCTGACTATGCTGAACCCCTATATATAGCCTTCATAGATTATGAGAAAGCAATTGACTCGGTCGAAACCCTAGCAGTCATTCAGGCATTACGGAACCAGGGGGCAGATGAGCATTATGTAAGAATACTAGAAGATATCTACAATGGGTCCACAGCTACCATCATCCTCCATAAGGAGAGCAGTAAAATACCTATAAGGAAGGGTGTCAGACAAGGAGACACAATCTCTCCAATGTTATTCACAGCATGTTTGCAAGAAGTATTCCGAACATTGGATTGGGAACAGGTGGGAGTAAGGGTTAATGGAGAATACCTCAGTAACCTCAGATTTGCTGATGATGTTGCCTTGCTAAGTAACTCGGGGGATGAATTGCAAAGCATGCAGTCCGCACTGGACGAACAGAGTAGAACCGTGGGCCTGAAAATTAATATGCAGAAATCTAAAGTAATGATCAATAACCTCGGGACAGCACAGCGGTTTGAGATAGGTGGCGAGGCAGTGGAAGTGGTAAGCGAATATATCTACTTAGGCCAAGTTGTGACCCCAGATCCCAACCATGAGGCAGAGATAATTAGAAGGATAAGAATGGTGTGGGGTGCATATGGCAGAAATTCTCAGATAATGAATAGCAGCCTACTATTGTCGCTGAAGAAGAAAGTGTGTGACAGCTGAATCTTACCGGTACTCACCTACGGGGCAGAAACCTGGAGGCTCAGTAAGAGGATTCGACTTAAATTGAGAATGACTCAGCGTGAAAACGAGCGGAAAATGATAGGTGTAACATAACGGGACAAAGAGAGCGGAGTGGGTCACGGAACAAAAACCTGTTAAGGACATATTAGTAGAGATTAAGAAAAAGAAATGGACGTGGGCAGGGCATGTAATGCGAAGGCATGATAACCGCTGGTCATTAAGGGTAACAGAGTGGATCCCTAGAGAAGGCAAGTGTTGCAGGGGGCGGCAGAAAGTTAGATGGGCAGATGAGACCGAGAAGTTTGCGGGGATAAATTGGTGACAGTTGGCACAGGACCGAGGTAATTGGAGAATAATGGGAGAGGCCTTTGCCCTGCAGTGGGCGTAGATAGGCTGATGATGATGATGATGATGATGATGATGGTGATGATGATGACTCTTATGGGATAACTGGAGGCTCCTGGGGAAAGTCCGAAATATCCAGCTGGCGCGATTTTAGGAGTCCGAAAAACGGTCGGCTACTGTATATGCTCGTTGTTCCGTATGGTTATACTCTGTATAGCACCGCAGTTCTGAATATCTGGCTGGCTTCTCTTACCCCGGGATGCAGCTAAATTTTGATGCTATTGGGGTTCGTAACGTAACCTGGTGGAGGTGATAAAACTTGCACGGAATGGAAAATCCACATGGCAAACGCTGGCCAGAGCACCTCCGCAGGTTCGTGCTATTGACCTTTCTTGGCTTGACAATCGCTAGCCCTAACGGTGACGTTGTTACTGCTGATTATAACATGTGCGATTTATTGCACGCCTTGTCTACTGCTCCCACTTGGCAAAGGCGACTGTCAAGCTGGTTATGCCGAGCCGGCCAACACTGGCTCTCTTGGAAAGGGTGCACCGCACCGCAAGGGTAGTAGTTGCCGTCAAGCGAAGGTAAGGAGTGACGCGAGACACACTGGCACTGAAGTCTGTCTGCCTTGTTAGGCCCCTGGGATCCGATCCTGCGGATGCCTGTAAGGTGATATCGCGGAAATTAGTTGAGAAGAATCTGGGGCAGCTTAGTTCTGTCTGTTATTTTTCTATAATGCACCACAATTGGGCGCAGGAACCAAAGAACGTCGAAAAGGCAGGAGCTAAACTCCAGATGATTTTTATCTACCGAGGTATATATCAGAAAAACCACAAGACGTAAATTATACAACTACAATGCACATCGGCCAAGGGCGTCCATCTCCTGTAGATCCCTCAAGAAGGCAGCTCCCTCTTGGTCAGAGATAGGGAGGTTAGTAGGAAAAAAATCATACGGCAGACATTCTCAGATAATGAATAGCAGCCTACCATTGTCGCTGAAGAAGAAAGTGTATGACAGCTGCATCTTACCGGTACTCACTTGCGGGGCAGAAACCTGGAGGCTCACTAAGAGAATTCAACCTAAATTGAGAACGACTCAGCGTGAAATGGAGCGGAAAATGATAGGTGTAACATTAAGGGACACGAAGAGAGCTTAGTGGGTCAGGGAGC
This sequence comes from Haemaphysalis longicornis, assembly GCA_013339765.2. Classification (NCBI taxonomy): domain Eukaryota; kingdom Metazoa; phylum Arthropoda; class Arachnida; order Ixodida; family Ixodidae; genus Haemaphysalis; species Haemaphysalis longicornis. The sequence continues at coordinate 164,011,044 of CM023450.1, read as the reverse complement.
AAACTGGTGTTAAAGACATATTAGTAGAAATTAAGAAAAAGAAATGGACGTGGGCAGGGCATGTAATGCGAAGGCAAGATAACCGCTGGTCATTAAGGGTAACAGAGTGGATCCCTAGAGAAGGCAAGCGTTGCAGGGGGCGGCAGAAAGTTAGATGGCAGATGAGACCAAAAGTTTGCGGGGATAAATTGGTCACAGTTGGCACAGGACCGAGGTAATTGGAGAATAATGCGAGAGGCCTTTGCCTGCGTGGGCGTAGATAGGCTTATGATGAATATATGATATATATATATAGAATTATATATATATATATATATATATAATATAAATATATATATATACATTTAATTATATAATGCTTAGGTTTGTAACCGACTTGGATTTGGCATAAATATTTCTCCTCAAATAACGTTAAATGACACTCACATGCTGGCCAGTTTTTTGTCAAGGTTTCATAGTGAATATTGAGAAAATCAACTTTTGTGCAGTGGAGTAAAATGACGTAATAATTAATAATATAATATAATATATTAAATTATATAACATTGTAATTATATAAATGCTTGGGTTTGAAGCTACTTCGGATTTGACAAATATTCCCCTCAGAAAATATATTCAGACAAAAATGCTGCTCTTTTTTGTTAAGGATATAAATATGAAAAAAACTCTTTGTGCAGTGGAGTAAAATACGCTAACATTAATAAATAGAAAATTTTATTTGCATTTAGATAAATCAGGGACTCTTTTTAGGCTGGCTAATTATCGGACTAAATCTACACTTTTAAAGCAGAAAATTCTGAAAAATTCATGGTGCTCTTCATAGAAACGTTTACTTGGTAACATAACTTTTCCTTCGGTCTTACGATCCATCAGACCAACTGCAATAATAAAAACAAGTTTAGCTTTTTCGGAATAGCCATTCCAGGTCCTCTCATACCCACTGTTATTTGGCTGAAGTCATACTCATGACGTCGGCTAGAAGCATTATGTTCAATTTTTTTCTGCAATTGAACTTATATGCCGGATTTTTTAGAAAAAGGTAGCCATAATTGTAAGGTAATCACGAATGTCTGCACTACGGCTACTGAATAAAGATATGTTTTGACGTCAGTATTTTTCGCTTTCAGCAGTTAAGGCTCACATCGCCACTATGAAGAACAGTGAAAATGTATGGTATATCCTTATGGTGTAGCTGCGTTCTATATCGGTGCAACAAGAACATTGAGGTGTACACTTATTTACCGATTTACAATGTTCACAACAAATTGGCGAGAACGCCCTCAACTTTTTTCGTTTCCAGAGTTTTGTCCTCATAGTTTCAAACTTTCACTTACTCTAAAAAATTTTTTTTCACAAGAGCTCACCACGTCTAGGCAACAATATTTTTTCGTGTTTGTTGATCCAGAAGAGAAATTGCTTCAAAATGCACCAGGAGTCATGTGCAAAACTTTATGGGGAAGTGCATAATTTCGCTCACCTATACCTTTGTTTCTTTGCACTGTGGTATTTAACAAAGCGCAACCAAACCCAGCCCAACCCAATCCAACACCAACCCAACCCAACAATAACCCAACGAAACACCAGTCATGATATCGAAAGTCCGGCAAGCACTTTTTTTGCTCCAAAATATGGTGATAAAGGCAGCAGCCACAAGGTAGCCGTTGTTAAAAAGACGAACACTGTATGGCACCCTACACTAGCAAACAGCTTGTTCTTTTCGAAGGGATTACCCGCGTTCACATAAATACACTTACACAAGGAGAACAAGAGAATGTTACTGAAGTACAGCCATTAGCGCCATTTTGTTCTCCACAGGTGGAAATGTGATGGGAGAAGGGACCGAGAGCAAAATCCCGACAGCTTCGAGAGATGTACCGGAGTTCCAGCCTACTGTGCAAAAGGTTACTGTTCTGGCTGGCAGCACTGCATCGTTGAATTGCACCGTTCTAAACCTGCACCAGTACAAGGTTCGCAAATAGAAATCATGCAGTCTCCTCTTTGGCTGACTCCATGTTGCTATTCCATGTGTAATTGTTTATGCCTGCAACGTTTGGGTCTAGGACAAAACGTTTTTTTATCTTGTTTTCAAGCGTAGAATTTATGTGAATCCCTCCTATGGAGCAGCACCAAGAGTAATAAATAATCAGTCGAGCATTTGTACTTTCCTATAAAGGTAATTTTTAGAACCGGCTCATTATGCAATGTTTTGTGATGTACAACGTGTGCGCGTCCAGTGAGGGCGTTAAAGAAGATACAGATCAACTCCATCCCTACCTGAAAACTATTAAAACATTTTTTGTAGATGTAAGGCTAATATGCTGTAATTGCGAAATAAATTCAGTAAATCTACTCTAAGAATGCGTCCGGAGCGAGTAAATTTTTTTTCGAGGTCACTGAAAGAAGGAGTTCTACCAGATGACTGGAAACTTGCAAACGTTGCGCCTTTGCCCAATTCTCGCTGCTTAGCCCGCAACAGCATGGTTTTCGAGCTGGATTTTCTTGTGTGACGCAACTAACAGAATTAACTCATGATATTGCTGGTGCATTGGATCAAGGTTTCTCTGTGGACTGTATTTTTCGTGATTTAGCAAAGGCGTTTGACGTTGTTCCTCACTCACTCCTCCTAGAAAAATTGGCGTGGTATAACATAAACCCTGAAATTGTTCGTTGGATACAAGAGTACTTGAACTGCCGGAAACAGCGTGTTTTCGTAAATGGTCAGCAATCTGAAGATGTCGATGTAAGTTCGGGAGTACCGCAGGGTTCTGTTTTGGGCCCACTATTATTTTTAATTTTCATGAATGATATTTGTAACGGTATTTCTTCTACAATACGATTGTTTGCAGACGACTGTGTATTATATAGAATTAGTAATCACTTCGACGACTGCACCGCACTTCAACATGATCTGAATAGGCTATTTGATTGGTGTAAACTTGGAGAATGCCGATAAACCTACAGAAATTTGTGTACATGTGCTTCACGAGAAAGAAAACGCCTCATGTTTATTCCTATACCATTAATGGTACATGTCTTAACCAAACGTTCGAACATAAATATCTTGGTGTGTATCTTACCTCGGACCTGTCTTGGCGCCATCATGTAAATTATGTGTGTGCGAAAGCTTGTCGTATTTTGGGCTTCCTACGTCACAACGCGAAACGTTTTCCAGTGAGGTATAAAGAGTTGCTGTACAAGACCAATGTTCGCCCCATACTCGAGTTTGCTTGTACGGTATGGGATCCACGTATCAAATCTGATATCGAGAAGCTATAAAGAGTTCAAAACTTGGCTACTCGCTTTGTTCTTAAAGATTACTCAAGGAATTTCAGTGTATCTACAGCTAAGCGCAGCCTAGGTTGGGATTCGCTTCAGCATCGTAGGAGAGTACTCAGACTAAATTTTTTAACAATATATTTCATAACAAAACAGGGATAGACAAAAGTTGTTATTTAATGAGTCCAGACTACGTTTCACTAAGGACAGATAACTCCTGTAAAATAAAAGAAATAAGTTGTAGAACCGAATTGTTTAAGCATTCTTTTTCCCCAAAACTATTAGTAATGGAATAAGTTACCCAGGAATGTTGTGACAATTATGTCTAATGATGTATTTTCGTGTTCTTTGTAGTGTATCTTCGTTGAACATGCCGGGTTTTGGCTTGTCATTGTGCTTTAAGTGATATTTCTGTTCTGCCTGTATTTTGTATGAATTTCTACTTTCTCCCCCCACTGCAATGCCTTGAGAAGGCGCTGTGGGTACTATGATAAATAAATAAATAAATAAATTTGGAATAGGCTACTGACAGGCGTAGCGGTTTGGCATCCTCCCTAAATGCACCGGCTGCGAGTGTGATACTTTCAATGTACTCGAGGCATCTAGGCGCACTGCTGGCAACATCTTTGAAGTGAATAAACTAACGATGCTGTAGCCTACTACAATGACGGTAATTCTACACAAAAAGCTGTTGTGGAGGTCCTTTGAGTTTGAGTTTCTACGCTGGCAAACTTCTCAGACGCAACAATTGCTAGAGTACCAGTCTACGATTTGAAGACGCGTGTTCATATTCTATCAGGATCACAAGTGTGTATTTTATTTGTTTACTTTTTGTAGCGGTTGCCATTTCTTCACGAGCCAACAACCACAACAACGCTTTATTACAGAATGGGGCTCATAGGGATTAAGCTAAATATTACGAACCAAATTGAAATTGTGTCCGCAACGGTTTGACGTCTTCCTTTTTTACTGTTATGGATGTATTGCAATTGAGGAACGCCAAGCATAGCCCCTGCATAAAGGTTACCCAGGGTAGCCCTTCTTCTCTACCGTTACTTGATTGTTTGATTGATTGTACGGTTTAACGCGCCAGCGCCACCTAGGCGATGAGGCGCGCCGTAGTAGAGGGCTCCGGATTAATTTCGACCACCTGGGGATCTTTAACGGGCCCCGAAACCTCGTACAAACGGGCATTTTTGCTTTTCGCCTCCATCAGAAAAGTGGCCGCCGCGGCCGGGAATCGAACCCACGTTCTCGTGCTCAACATTACAGCGCCTTAGCCATAGAGCCACTGCGGCGGGTTCTACCATTAGTTCATTTTAGACGCATGTGATTACTGTACCTAAACTGATAATCAAACTCGCCCATTAGTTGTAATGAATTTTTGATAAAGAATGACCCTGTTTCAGGTGGCATGGCTTCACAGTGACTCAAAAAGGATCCTCACAATCGACACTCACGTGATCACAAAAAACCCTAGAGTCTCACTATTGCGCATGAAAGGCCACACCTACATGCTGGATATCAAAGACACTCGACCGGAAGACAGCGGTACTTATCTGTGTCAGATTAACACTCAACCCGTGGGAAGTATGGTCTTCGTCCTTGATGTTGCCGGTAAGTCACCGGCAATATTATTTCTGTCTGTTTGTCTTGGAAGTGCCTATGTTATCGCACATCCCGTGGCTTGCGTAGGAGTGGCAAATGGAGCCGTGCTCATCAAAAGTCCTCGGAAGTACGTCAGTTTTGTAAACCGGGAGCTACGATTCACGCGTAGAATTGTGATGCATAGTCTCTAGTGGCGATAACTGGAGGCTGGAAAGAACGACAGATATACCGCTGTGACTAAGAAAAGAATACGTGAATCCAGCATGCGCCACTGCTGCGCAGTGGCCTTCGTTCTAGGCGAACGCCTATAGTGATCGCATACTCGGACACACGGTCGCAAGCCATGCCCGCAACTGACGCCATCACACCAAACTACGTCTCAACCAAGAACTTATGCAGGCGCCAATATTAAGTAACCTTGAATAAAAAAAGGCAAAAAAGCAACGCCACGCTTTCAAAAACCCAGAAACTCCTAGGCCATGAGGAGGAACGAACTAGATGAATCCCAATATGAAATAAAACAGAATATATACGTATGATTAGAGGAATTTTTGAATTAGTTTTCGAATTTCCCGCAGTCTGGCACCTCCTCCCGATATGCCTGGCGAACGATGAACGGGGCCATGTGGCCAAGCTAAATATTCAAACCAATTTTCAGCTGATTTAAACCTAGAGAACAGTCATGTCACATGGAAAACGTAAGGGAGCTGTTTATGGGAACTGGAGAGCTCAACTCTGCATAATCCCAGCATGATCCCATTTCCCGTGCCAAACGGAGATCTTTACGCAGACGAGTCGCGAAAGCTGCGTAGGATACCCACCAACACATATATCTACGCATTACAAGTGGGTGAAGGTACTTGGCAGGAAACAACCTGCGCTAACTTGACACTGTTCTAAATGGGGGAAACACCACGGAGTTCTATGAATCAGGGTAAAGATAACGGGTATGGTGAAGGGGCAACTGAAGCATTATATATCATACCTTTACGGTGTCGTAGGAGGCCGCTCTGACCAGCCCGTGACCTCGAGGTAACTCTCAGCTAATTGAGAGAGCAAAAAACAAGGGGTGCTGCCATCGGTGTCCGTAACTTCAGGTTCTACCGTTGAGCTCACTACAATCTGTTTGCCCTCTGAGCCCAAAGTCTAATTATTTCGTAAATCCACGATGTTTTCTCTCCATTCTTTAAGTTTCTCTCAGCAAAAAACCAAACCGTTCAGTCCGGCCACGACCGTAAAAATCAAGCAATTTGAAACAGCCACAGTCTTGCCTTGTAGCACGAACTGACCAACAACCCGTAGCCGCAATATTTCACGTAACATTTACCTAACAAGCAGCAAGATTTCACGCCTAAATCTTCAACGCCTCAAGTGTAGATGGCCTCTGTCTCTCCTGTACCGAGCTGACCAAAAACTGTTTCGGCTAGTGTCGCTCTCTTCGCTCAGCTTCAGTGTTTGGAAAGAAAAAATAGTAACTTCAGCCACTCTGTTCCGAAACGCTCCCTCGACGTCACAGTAACTTTATCCCGTCGTACATCTCTTACAGACCTGCACATAGCACGAGGACGCGGGTTCTATTTTCTGATGGAGGCGAATAAGCAAAAACGTCCGTGTGTACGAGATTTCGGCGCACGTTTAAAGATCCCCAGGTGGTCAAAATTAATCCGGAACCCTCCACTACGGCGCGCCTCATCGCCTGCGTTGCGTCAGCACGTTAAATCCTACAATAAATCAATCAAGACCTGCACACAGCTGCTATGTAACTTTTTTTTATCTGGCCGGTGCGCACTTAGAGGTGGATGTAATGCCTCGTGCACTGTCTTTTGATTTGTTTAGCTATGCTTTGTTACCGACGCCTGGCCGAGCATGCCTAGATTATCTTGCGGCCCCAGACAAAACCGAGTTCGTCGTCATTCATGGTGACCGACACACCCCTCTCAAACAGGAAGAAAAACGGTCTTTAAACTTTACATCCGTGATCGACCCATTACTCGGAAATCTACTATCCTAATACTCGGTATGCACCTTGAAGAGAACTGCACAGCGAGCACTCGGTTCCAACGGGTTACGAGGACCAGCAAACAAATCCTGCACGCTTTACGCAGAATCTCTAACCGCACTCGTGGAGTAAACGAACGTGAAATGCGACAGTTTGCTCAAGCTTTTCTCGTTGCCCGTGTCATGTATGGACTGCCGTATCATCGGGTCAACCGCACGCAAATGCTCGCGCTCGATCGGCTACTTAACGAGGCCAAACGCATTGTTACTGGCCTTCCAAGGTACACACGCCTCGATGCGCTCAAGAGCTGTAGCAAGCTCAACAACCTTTCTGAGCTCGTCGACATGCACATCCGCACACAGGAGACAAGGCTTCGCGCGACAAATGCCGGGCGGTACACGCTCATGCTCCTCGGGTATGGCATCCACACATTGCCCACTCTGCCCAAAAAAACACTGCCGAGGCAAGTCACTGCTCTCACCGATGGCAAGCCACTTCCGCTTAATATGGACCCCACTCAGCGAGTGCGGCGCCTTGCCTGTGCCAAGAGGCATGCTAAGGCTACGAGCTCCCTCCCCTTGACTGGACGCATCGTATACACGGACGCTGCACTTCCGGTAGATGATACGAGCAGCACTTGCTATGCCACTGCGTGTTACGACCAGACAAGTGGGTGCCAGAACCGACGCCATCAAGTGTCAACAGAGGCGATGTACAGCACCCGCGCCGAGTTAATGGCCATTCTAGATTATTTGGAGTGGGCCCTCGAAACCTCATCTGAAACTGACCCCGTTCACCATCGTGTGTACACTGATTCTCAGGCTGCCTATCGAGCATGCGCTAATGTTCTTTACACAGATCATGTGCTGCAGAAGATCCGACACCAGGCGCGCCTACTCGTGAACGTAGTCACGATGTTACCATCCTCTGGGTCCCCGCGCATTGTGGTATCCCCGGAAACGAGACGGCTCATAGATTAGCGAGCGCTCACCTTTACACCGCGCTAGCCAGAGCCTCCGATACTCCTTTTCCTCTCCTAGCTTTCCCACACGAGCTAGCAGATCCGATGGCAGACAAGTATTTGACAAAACAACAACGTGCGGCCTACCTCACAGCAGTTGGCAATCCACTCTTGTTCACGAAGATATTCACACGGCGAGAGTCTGTCCTGCTTCGAAGAATTCAGACAGGAACACTCCTTACTCCTTTTTTGCTGAACCGTTTCCACAGAGGTGACACACCACATCCTGTAACTGGCACCTGCTCCACGTGCAACTGCCGCGCTGATCTCGACCACCTGTGTTGGGAGTGCCCCCTCTACATTCCAGCTAGGCTTCGTGCCCTGGCCACCATAAAACGGGGACCCTGGCCTTCTTCTCTCCGGACATGGGCCTGTCCGGATCCCAAGCCTCCGGATCGAGCCACCGAGCTCTGGCGAGCACTCCTCCTGTTTCTTCAAGACCCGGCGGCGCCACCGGTTGGTGATCGGCTCCTCGACAGCCACAAGATTCAAGCGGCCCCCACTTAGCTGCCTCCAATGCGTCCGTTAAAAAAACGGAGGCAGCCCAACCCTTTCCTTCTTCTATAACACCGTAGTCCTTTCCACCGCAGTGCCCTCGGCACATTATAATGTGGAATAAACGTGGTTTCATTCATTCATTCATTATTGCGGTTTAAGCGAAGCCAGCACTCAGACCTTTTTTTGTACGCCGCACGGGCGATCTTGCTTTAATAGAGACATTTTTTATCTTTGATTGTGGGGCTTCACGCGCCGACGTTACATAAACAATGAGGCGCGCCTTAGTGGAGGGCTCTTGATTATTTTGACCATCTGGGGATCTTTAACGAGCGCCAAAATCTCCAACACACGGGCGTTTTCGCATTTCGCTTCCATCAAAAGCGCTTTGACAGAGGCAGGTGTTGGCTTTGGGGTCACTTTCCTAGGCTTGCGGGCCGCCTTCCTAGTAATAGTCCAAAATATTCAGGAACCACATCGATGCTTCCAACGAAGAGCACACAGATAAAGGCGTCAAGAGCAAACACCGCGGAAGATTCATAAGTGTCTCGTCAAACGAGTACCAGAAAGTGCGTACGGCCAAACATTATGAACGCTCATGTGCTGGAGTCACCGATTGTATTTTTTCGATCTTTTTTTGGTGCAGACGGTGTTGCCACGCCAGCCACTCCCGAGAGTGACATTCACGAGGCTAGGGATGAGAAATTCGTGGCCACAGAAGTTCTGCCGACTACCACCGTTTTAGCGGGCGTGCGCACGGCTTCGTTACAGTGTAATCTCAAACCATTTAATGGGTACGAGGTAAGTAGTTCATATAATCTTTATTCGTTGGGCCATCACGTAGTGATATTGTAGTTTTTCGGACGTGTAGCATGGTTTTTCTTTAAACATTTTTTTCCACCGGCTCC